>JAJLRJ010000003.1:18985130-19237630 GCA_024195265.1 Dendrophyllia cribrosa | reverse complement strand
AGCAGTAGCTGTCCAGTAAAGCACGTCACTAACCTTGGCGCGGCTGACTTGTCCTGCTCCTTGGAACTCGAGCTCTCCGTAAGCATTTGTGGGTTTAGAGACAGTGTGTTTAGATACTTCCCATTTGTCGCCGCTTTTTCCAGTAGATAACAGTGCATCACCGCTGTGATTCTGCTTGTTTCTCCCGCAACAGCAACTGAAAAACACTCAAGATTGTCATTACTCATCTTTTGCATTGCTACAAGCCCACTATGATGGATCAGAATCAAAACAGATTTGTATTATATCGAACAGTACTTGATTAAAGCTTCACGGCGCTTAGTAGAGCGAGCGAACCGCGAGCGCGCATGAAAATCACCCCACGCGAGAAAAGCGCCTTTCTCGTGTGGAGTGATTTTCACGCGCGCTCGCGTTTCGTTCGCTCTACTACCCCTGAGGAAAAAGGAGGGACTACTCGTAGTCTACTAGATCAGCCAGTCGGGGAAACGTCGAGTTGAGCACTGTCCGTTACCTTGCTCTCCGAATCTGTCAAGCCACTTTCCCAGGCTCCTATGAGCCAACTCGTGAATACGCAACAACCTTCGCACCCTCCCCTCACCTAGGCGTTTTGTTCCACCCCCACCTCCTGCGTTCCACTCCCCACCCTCCCCTCCCTCCATCTCCGTTTCCATCGAAACAATGTTATAAACAGCCCATGGCCCGACCGATCTAGTGAATTTGCCGCCCACTGTTACAACGCATATTCAAAAGTTAAATATAGTAAAAAAATCCGGATGTTGCAACGGCTGTTACGTTCAACACATGTTGAACCATTGTTCCTAGAAAATTATTTCCGGCCAATCTGCATTCAATGAACCATATTAAAATATGCAAAAGGATTTTCGTTTGGACAGCTTGACTGCATATTTACTGTTAGAACAAACACGAATCAATAAATTCGACGCCGGAGTTGTCATAAGTTATTAAATATTTAAGTTTATATGACAATTAAAAGTTAAGTTGAAAGTTAATTTAAAAGTTGAAGAGGCGTGCATAAGAAAATAATCTTTACAAGTTTAATTTCCATGATTAAGTTTGTTTGTCTGAAACTTGCATAACATTTCTGCAAAGTATCCAAATGTTGAAAAAAAAAAATAAATGGAAGGGAAATTTGCAACAAAGATAATTTAACTTCTAATCGCTCTCTAATAATAACAGAGTAGAAAGATAGACCATGAAAGGGAGGCAACAGTATATTAAAAAAATCTACTATCTTACAAATCTTACTTTAACATGATGGACAAGAAAAAAATCAGTTGTTGTTTCCACTAACCTGTATTCGTTTTTGTCGGAAGGAATATACCATCGACATGTTCGCTTTCTAAATGTCCCGTAAATCCATGACGTCTTGGCTTCTTGCGCTGTCATCTGTAATAACAAAACATGAGATGGACTTAAAGTCCATTATATGTAGCAAATACTGATCGGGGTCGAAGCAATATCTTGTTTCAAGTGAAACTAGAAATTAAATTCATCAACGTTTTGCTTGGTTTGGAGGCCACAAAACTAAGAGCCTTTGCCGGGGGAGTTTTATATTTACACTATTTAGTCCTTGTGGTTATTAACAACTTGTACAAAGTACTTCAAATCATCGATCAAATGAACCACTTACTATACGTCACGCAAGACAATTGCAACTAAGAATTTAAACATTTTACGGGCAGACATATTGGTGTTTTTTACAGTCTATTTTCTCGACAAAACGTACCTTCTTTCCGTCGGCATTATCACTTTCTTCATCCGAAATAAGATTGTTCTTGCTTGAAGCTTCTTTCGGCATCTTCTTGTTCTCTTTGACGTTTTAGACGTCTCCAATTCATTCAGTTGTACAGAGCTCGAGTTAATTGTTAAACGGTTATGAGCATATAACAGATATTACTGAAGTTATGCTTTCCTTTCTCGCAAAGCAGTTTCAGTGATCGAGGATAGCAAATCAGACTTGTTTACTGCAAACTTTTCTTGGCCATTGCAAGCCTGGGCAACGCGTGTAAATTAATGCCATCTTCACTCGGATTGCGGAAAAATCAACTCAGACCACGTTGTGCACAGTGATGCACTTTCACTTCGAGCGCCACGTCTCAGTCTTAGTTCATATGAATTAACACAATAATTAGACGATTAAGGCGATTAATTGATCAGTACAACCTGCTCTAGTCTAGAAGAGAAAATAAGAATCCGTGTAGCGTGTCGTAGTAAGAAACTGAAATGGTCCAGTGTTGTTGTCTTTTTTCTCTCGATGAAATTGCGTGACACCGGAAACACGTGCTTTATATTTAATATTGGAATTGACGTAATAATTAAACTATTGTGTGACCCGCGCGTGATCTGTAAAGAATACCTTTTCGAATACAATACGGACACCAGAGGGACAGACACAAGTGTCCGAACCATGAGAAAGAGGTATAGCGTTAATTTCCGCGATATTGATTTTAAGTGGAGCGTTCATTCACCCCAAATTCTGGATACCGTCCGAACACATATAGCAAATAGGAAACAATTACCTTCTCTTTTCTGCACACTATTTTTCAATCTTTTACAATGTAAAAGCCTTAAGCTGCTGTTACACGTAACAATTTTCCCTGCAACTTATCTCGCAAAAATTTTTTTTGCAAGTTGCACGTACAATGTTACACGTTACAATTATCATGTGCAACTTGTCGCGCGAAAAAATTGCGTAAGTTAAAATGACGCATCTGTTGACTAAAGAGTGCGGCGAAACAAGTTGCAAGAGCCATGTTACACGTATTTTTGTTGTGCAACTTGAAGAAATTTGTTGCAGAAGTAGAAAACGATTCAACTTTTCGTGCAACTTAGAAAAACAAAAATTCAGTTGCATGAAAGGGGTATTACACGTAAAAAGCGTACGTGCAACTTGCAACAATTTTTTTTGCGAGACAAGTTGCACGAAAAATTGTTACGTGTAACAGCAGCTTTAAAGATATGTCAACTGCAATATTTTCAGTTCATTCTTGCTTTCAGGAGAGCGGTTCTCGACACCCGTTTTTTTTTTTTGTACTACACAGTCAGCCAAAATATCTTTAGAGACATCAATAATCCCGTTAATTTTCTTCATTTTGAAAATTTGCCCCCTCTCTCGCGTTAATTTCCTTTATACGAAATAAATTTTCCTCCCAATTCGCGTTAATGTCACCCTGGATCCAGAGGTCCGTTCTCTAAGTGAAATTAACCGCATAAACGGTTAGAAGAAGCTCGCGAGACGGACCTCTGGTCACCGCTCAAACTCGCCGGTTTTCACTAAACTAAACCCTCTGGCACCCAGGATACGTTAATTTAAAAAGAAAGTTCTACGCATGATATATTTTGTGGATACTCGTGAGCACGCGATCCCGCTATTTATTGACGCTGACCGTTCATGTATTACAAGTCTACAGCTAGTATAATGCATGACATAAATAACAACAATTCACCACAAAATATCTTAAACCTATTTAAAAAAACTTCCAATGTTCATTCATACAATACGCGGTCATCGACCTCTGGTAAATTTTATGTAAAAAGCTCCAGGATGGATAAACTCAAATATTCACTCTCTCGATTTGGCGTTAAACTTTGGAATGAGATACCTCACTATATTAGAGATCTCCCTAGGAAATTTTTTTAAAAACACTACACAATTTGATGCTTGATAAATGACTATATTGAAACGCCTTTGATAATAAAAAAATTGATTTCTAGTTAAATTCAACAACAATTATTTTATTTATTTAACTATTCATTTATTTTCTCTCAATTCTTAACTTTCTAATTGTAAAAATTTATAACTTTCTCCGTGTACTTTTTCTTTAATCTGCCCGCGTAGAATAGCCTTTGCTAAACGCGGGCAGCTAAAATGTAACTGTTTTTTTTTTTTTTTAAATAAAGACTTTTTGTTGTTGTTGTTGTTGTTGTATTTAAGTCGCGTTAATTTCAAAGACCTTAATTTACAGGAGCGTTGATTTCCTATAAATAAGGTATATAATAGGGGTAGGGACACTATGAACTTTGGTATCTTCGGAACAGAGAGGTGTCCGCAAGGAGTAGTCTGCAGGGCGTTACTTACGTTGGCATAATATGCAACAAAATTGTTCTACATAACGAATTTTTTTATGCAAGTTACTTCTTCTGTATGGATATTAAAGTACTACATAACGAAATTTAAGCAAGTTTATCGTTTTGTTATGTCTGCGGCTGGGAGCAATGAGAGGTGACTGAATTCGTAGGCTACAATCTTGGACATTTCGAATGAAAAATTAATACCCCCCTCCCCCCTCCCCCCCAGTTCAGTGATGGGAAAATGGCGCGTTTTGGTTTTCGCGCGAATCCATCTTTGAATCGGGGGGAGGGGTGGTGTTATTTCTCTTTTTATTCCGTCCGAGATTGTAGTAGGGAGAGTTTCGACTGTATTTTACAGTTTTGAATTATTACAGCAACTGGTTAAGAAAGGTTGGGTGGCCATTTGTTCGAAGGAAATATAAAAACAATTTTATGGCCGTCCGATCTTACTGTAAGGAACAAAACAGGTGCATAAGTCGTGTTTATTTACCCTCGGCAGCTCCTGAGCGGCTCTGACTGTCTCCATGCACAGTATGTACCTCAGTGATGCGTATTGTCAACCACCCTTGACCGCACACGGACGGGCTTGCTAAAAAGGACATTTACTGACATTTCGCTACAAAGGACAGAAGTTGAGGTTCCAGCGAAACCCTTATGCAGAAAAATTACGTAAAAAAGCTATTACAAACTTTGCTATTGTGGCTTATTGATACAAGAAGTACAGGAAATTTTAATAAGGGGAAAAATATGCTATCATCACAGCACTCTCTCAGTGCTACTGTAGCTTATAAGCAATCATGACAGGATAATTATGGAAGTCATGTACGCTATTGCAAACCTTTGCTATTGTAGCTTTTTGCCTATTACAGGAAAATTACGGACAAAAACACACTACAATACATTACAGTGGAGCCTCTTCTTACGAAAACTTATCTATTACGGACACACAACTTGGTCCTGAAGACATCAAACATTTTATAAACTCTACCTTCATAACACAGACACCAAAACCTGGGCCTGAAAACGGTGTCCACGTTTCAGACGTTATAACGAGTCACTAAACGTTCCTGTTAAAAAAAACACTCCCTGAAATAATCTGTTACAATGTTGAAGTAAATCTTTGGACTTTTTGACTTCTGTACATTCATTATTACGGAATTTGCAGGACCTATGTTAATAACAGGACGTCTTTTACAGTAACAAACACAGTGGCTTTCTCATGATCACAATCCCAAAACAACATCCAAAAGATAAACGCTATGGGCCGATTATTTAAACGAGGTTTAGACGGTGTTTATCAAAACCTCGGTCTAAACCAACTTCAATCTGCCAACCCTAATATTTTAACGTTGTTAACTGTAAACAGTATTAAGAAGGCATAGAGCAGACTAGAAAAACACATATAATAAAACGACCATCTTATACTCAGATATGGAGGTCCGTTAATTTTCTTAAACCGCGGTCTAAGTTACTTCATTTAAATAACCGGCCCTATGTCACGTCCCGGTATGCTGACTTTATGTTGCGAAAGCTACAAATAACAATAACAACAGCGACTGATCAACAATGGATGCTTTTTTTATTTCCTGCTTAAAATACATAAGTCAGTTGTAACATACATTCTGCCACAGATAAAGCCTGGCTTTAACTGGTGACATAAGCATAAGCGGAATATAACAGCGCTTATGTGCAGTGAAAACGGGCCCAACATAAGCCGATAAGCATTTGCGTCAAGTAAAAACGAACATTGACATAACCACAAGACTGATCCTTATGCTTATGGTTATGTCGGGCCCTTTTTCACTTGACGCAAATTCTTACGCTTCCGATTGGATTTATGCTTATATCTCTAGTAAAAACCAGACTTAAGAGCGCCTGTCTGTAAAAATCAAACATATCGCGGCAAGTGATAAAATTGGATTCTTTTGATATTTTAACATTAGATAGACTAAGGTATAACAAAAATCACTGGATACCTTTTTCGGCCAAATATCTTTTTATTTTAAAGAAAAATACAGAAAGCGAAAGTCCGTTAAAATCGCCATTTAAAGGGGAAAAATTATTGCACAACTTTGACAGTCTCGCTTACAAAAACAAGTAGCGCTACGGCATTTAAAACATGAAAATCGTATTTTGCAATCTTTAGCTATCTAGAAGAGTGATTTATGGAATTATTATGTTGTTCTTTGCGTGCAAAATAATTTTATTTCGAAGACAAATATTTTACTTCTTTAAAAGTACCTCGTAAACAAAACAATTTTTCACCATGTGCTAAACCTTCAAACGGATTAAGTTTCTGCTGGTTAATTTTCATAAAGATGATCTCAAGATTGCCGTAAAAATTTCCTTGGGCAAATGATTCAGAGCGACGCGAGAGCATTTCAAAGTTCGTTAAAATTAAGAGTTATTTGACCTTTATACGAGGTCAACAATCAATTTGCGGGTCACACAAATATTCTAACTTCTGCTTCTGTGTTAACCCATTTAATATGAAATTAAAATAGCCACATTGACAAACATTGAAATTTCCTTACCTCATTTGCGGTAGAAGACAGATTCAGAGACCATTTTTGTGTATAAATCCCTTCTTTGTTCATCGTATTTTTAATTTATAACGTCCGATGCACGCCGACCGCGGACTGCCATGCAAGGTCGCACGCAAACCTCTGTTAAACTTTCGAGACATTTCAGCATTAAGGCGTCTTATTTAAAGGCTATAGCATTTGTCGAATGTTCTTCGGTTTGAAGTTAACGGATAGATAAATCTAATCACTGCTTGAGAAGTACTGAATGAACAAACATGTCGGGCCGTTACATGTAAGCCGTGATCGTGACGGCAGTTATTTGTGTCGTCACGCAATGCAGCTGTTCTTCGGCATTTTAGCGGGGTAGGGGTAGGGCTAAAGAGCTGGAAAACACCGAATTTATGTCTGAAACTCTTGCAGCGGAGAAAAATAAATAGTCTTTTCAGTCACGTTTAGCACATTTAAGCGATTTCATTCTCTATTGCTCTACTCCGGAAAGATTATTCAGCCATCCTTTTTTTCGTATTGTTTTTTCTTTTTTTTTCTTTTACTGTCTTCATGAAATGCAAATGGCATCACTAGCTTTTTACCTGATTAAGATCACTGTGGTATTAAGCTAGTTCTGTCCTTTTTTCGTACTGTTTATTTTTTCTTTTTATCAGAAGGATACTGTCTTCATGAAACATTATGTGAAAAAGGGAAAATCAGTCTAATATTTGCCACATGCACGGCCCCCAAAATATATCAATTTGTACAGTGCAACTAGTGATGTAAACTTTTGTTAAACGTTACACACCGCAACTGATGTTTCCTTTGTCTCTTAATTGACCGAGAGGGAGCCTCAAAAGAGGACTTATTTGGATGTTTTCTACTTGTCAATAATCTTACTGTGAGTTTGGGTTACCTGTGGTTCGTGAATTCCGTCGATGATATGTACCATAGATGTGGGGGGTGGGGGGGGAGTCTCACTGCCCTACTTCAAATTCATGTCATGCCTTAATTCAGAACCATTTGTTGCATTTGTCGGTGTTACAAACTAAGTAAACCTAAGTATTTTTTTGGCAGTAGCAAAATAATTAGAAACCCGCTCAGATTTTAAAGTTGATAACGAGAGAATAGAGCGATTTTCGTATGACCTTGAAATGGAACGCGCGTACACAGCCAAAACAACAAATGAACGCGAAAGGTAAACATTAGATTGGTTTATCGAACAGAAGCAAACGCGCGCGGATTTTGATTGGCTTATCGAACATGCAACATGTTGAATACAAAAAAAAGTAATTTTCCGCTTTTTTCCGCAACTCGAAACAACAAAATGCCGAACTGGAGAGTAAATACTCGTGAAGGACTTTACAACTCTGGCGTAGCCTATCCCTTGCAAAAAAGGAACCAGATTTTGGCAGACTATGCAGTAAGTGGAAGTTTTGCAGTCAGTGCACGCGAAAACCGCGTATGCTACAACAAGGCTCTAACAATTTGCGAAAAATTCATCGCGACCGGAGATTGTGAAGCTGGAGGAAGAGGGAGGCCACCAAAGAAAATGGAACCTTCGGGCTCTCCATCATTCGGTGTAAACTCATTCCTGATGAAATGACGAAGCACAAAAGACTACTTGCCTGGCTATTTAATGAGAAAGACCTCTGAAATAACCACAGATGCAAAAAACACCATTAAATTTCCACCGACTTTCGAAAACACGCACAACACAGCACATTTGATCTTTTGTCCAAGAACTTTCTGAAAATCGTGCAATCAATATTCTGTTTGACGTCATTCTGTTTTCGACATTCGGATTGGTTTATCGAACAAGCGCATTTGCCATATTAAGGTTGTTTACGCGGGAAACGAAACGAGGCTTTTGTTTCGATCTGTTCAATCATTGGCGGATGAAACAAATCGCAAACACTCTCCGAACCGTTTTTCAAAGTCATACGAAAATCGCTCTATCTAAAAATTGAAGAACTTACTGATGCCCCATTCACACCAACGGTTAAACATGTTTAAATGTTGTTTAGTTTAACTACGTTTTAACCTCTATCTTGAACGTTTTGAAATGTATATGACTCAAACTACCTGGAATGGCAATAAAGTCAATAAAGTTTCTTTTAGTAAAGATTTCACTCCAAATATTACGGGAGGTTAGGAGGTATTTTTCTAAACCTGTTTTAAACTAAACAACATTTAAACATGTTTAAGCGTTGGTGTGAATGGGGTATAAGTTTAATACGGTATCGTCAATTGTCGAGAAGAAAAATAAATACTGTTTAAATAATGCAGTTGACAAAAAAGTAAACACTACCTGGTTTTGCTAATTACCTAGTGCCTTCACTTAAAGGCGGCGCTAAAGTGCATGTTTTTGTACATCAAAGATTCGAGTTCAGTTCTAGGTATTACACAAAAATGGAAGGCACTTGTTCGTTTAAGTTCTTTGTTGGTGGAGTTTGTGGTTATGACATTCGCGATCGAAAGCGTGGAACGGAAATTGTCCCTTAACTTTCGCGCACAAAGATGAGAGACTGAGATGAGATCGAACTTATTTTATGTCGAGCAGCGTTTACTAGAAATGTAAAGGAAGTAGTTGTAAACTAAAGTTGTCGAATTTAGTTCAGTGGCGCGGATCTAGGGAAGCGGCCCCTTTCCATTCCTTTTTTGGCGAAAAAAAAGACTCGAGGGACCGAACTTTTTTTCAGGACCATTTTCACTCCCCCTCCCACCCCCTCTCCTTATGAGCAAGCTGGATCCGCAACTGGAAATTTATAGTGAAAAAGAGATCACATGCATGATGCTATCCACAGGAAGTCCTGGTATACCCATCTTTCAGGGGCAGCTCCATCAAGTAGAGCACCTCGACTCGTATGGTAAGAAGGTAAATTTAGGAAACGAGAAAAAAAACATCCAATATGGAAAGCAAGACTGGGGAGAGGAGTTAAAAATCGTTGCTCGCAAAAGACTATTGCTACCAATTAATATATTTTAGAACATATTGACTAACGAAGAAAATTAAATGGTGCTGAAATATATTTCTAAACAGTTATTGTTTTTTTACCTGCTAAAGTGTTTCAATTTTTAATTGCCTTATCCGCACCCCTACCCTCTTAAATGCAAACAAAACTACATTGCGTGACATAACCGAAAAAAGACTGAAAGCAAACGTCCGACATGTTTTGTTTGTACTTCAAAGTAACATTTCAAATCTTTTAGCGCACTACAAAACCGAGGAACGCTCCAAAAGGTACATAGCCCTTTGAATAGATACCGTGATACTGAAAAGTGTCGAAAGTTTAACAAAAATTGGCTGACCCTGTTGTCGTCCGACGTTTATCGGACGTTGTAAACAAGACTAACGGACATACGATGAACAGTGAAAAAAATGCAAGAAAATGATCTCTGGATAAGTCTTCTACAACAAATAAGGTAAGAAAATTTCAAAACATTTTTTCTATGGGCTACTTTAACCTTATTTGTGTTAAGACATGTGGTGGAAAGTGAAATGTTTGTGTGACCCGCAAATTGATTGTTGACCTCGTAAGGTCAAATAACTCTTAATTTAACTAACTTTGAAATGCTCTCGCGTCGCTCTGAATCATTTGCCCAAAGAAATTTTTACGGCAATCTTAAGATCATCTTTATACAAATTAACCAACAGAAACTTAATCCGTTTGAAGGTTTAGCACATGGTGAAAAGTTGTTTTGTTTACGAGGTACTTTTAAAGAAGTAAAATATATGTCTTCGAAATAAAATTATTTTGCAAGCAAAGAACAACAAAATAATTCCCTAAATCACTCTACTAGATAACTAAAGATTGCATAATATGATTTTCATGTTTTAAATGCTGTAGCGTTACTTGTTTTTGCAAGCGAAGCTGTCAAAGTTGTGCAATAATTTTCCACCTCAAATGGCGATTTTAACTGACTTTCGTTTTTTGAATTTTTCTTTTAAATAAAAAGATATTTGCCCGAAAAAAGTATCAAGTGATTTTTGTTATACCTTAATCTATCTAACTTTAAAATATGAAAGAAATCGAATTTTTATTACTTGCCAGAAAATTTCAAATTTGTCTGATTTTTACGGACAGGCGCTCTTAATTTGATATCAATCGAAGCGCTCCGAAACTAAAGGAAAGCTTTACAGCAGATAAAAAAAAAACATGGCACGCTGGGTTTCAGTGAGCCTTCTCTCTTTCATTGCTCTGCAATGTCTATCGTTAGCTATTGCATCCCACTACCGTTATGGCAGCATAGCGTGGGCTCCAACAGACTCCTACAGCAACACAGTAAGTATTGTACTTGTCCTTACAAAGTGATCTTTCAAGTGATACTTGTTTATGCCGCTAAGTAAGTCAAATTTTAATAATCTCGTTAATCTCTCTAACACAGTAAGTATTGTACTTGTCCTTACAAAGTGATCTTCCAAGTGATACTTGTTTATGCCGCTAAGTAAGTCAATTTTAATAATCTCGTTAATCTGCTAGTGATGATTTCTCTGAATTAACGAATCGACTCTCCCAATCACATTATCATCACTAGTCGAAATCATCTGTACCGTAATCAAGTTCTCTGTCGGCAAACAATGACTTTTGTGCATGGGTGTGCTTCTTTTTCTTTTATATTTCTTTTCATGACTTCAGTAACTCAGCTTTCTATATATATATATATATATATATATATATATATATATATATATAGGTAGTAGTAGTAATGCAGTTTGATAGGTTGCCAAAATTTGAAAGATAAACTCTATCAGCAAATACATTTTCTGAACTCAGTGGCGTGTTCTACAATTGCTAGCCTTACTACAAAACAAACAAAAATAAACAAACATATCTTGCGAAAAAAAAAAAAGGAAGACATTCTGTGACACAGTATAGTACTTGACATCCGAGCAGCTTTTCTCTCCCGTAATCGATAATTATGCAGCCCTGGGATTAAAGGATGAAGCTGCGGCACAGATCTGCCACACGCGCTTTAAGACCGTTACTTTTGTTTAGATACATTTATTTCTTATCGTGTTGTAGAAGTGGTGAGTGAAGTACTGTTTACTGATATTATATAACATTTACGTCCTCTTTTTCTCGGTTTCTAGAGGTAAAACGATTTCATACTGTTGCGTCTTTAATTCAAGAAGCACTACTGGGGTCACCGAATTGAATTTAAATATTTGACAATATGTTATTAGCAACTGGCACATTAGCAACTTGAAATTTTGAAAGACATGTGACATATATTTAAGCGTTTGCAGAGATGATGTAACAAAGAATATTTGTTGCGTTTTAATGTAGAATTAGTATTTGATATGTACCTGTGGTTTAACTAGTTGAGGATTCAGTTAAAGTTTGCTGAAGTCATTAAAATTATACCGACTTGTTCTTTTATCGTTAACTTGTTAAATCATGAGTCCCTTTTTTGTTAACACGTTAGGTGCGTATACAAAAAACCTGGCTTTCATTTGTATTTCCCTGTTTCTTTTTGCATATGGAATAGTACTCGCTTTCTCTTTCATTATTGGATGTAGCCATCTGTGACCATTTTCATAATATTCATTGTTTAACAAGTACGCGTCCTTGTTTCAGTTCAAATTGGAACCCGCAGTTTTCTTTATAATTAGTTAGTGATTGGTTACAAAAAGACAAACAGTCCATGAAAATTCTTTATATTCCGTATGCAAGCCAAATAACAAACATTTAGTAAACATTTATGATTCCGCCTTTTCACGCAATATCAAACTCTTTATAAATAGTCCGAGTCATGCGGCAAGGTGTTTGTTTTAAACAAAGAATAAGGCACTCGTAAGAAAATAACCCACAAGGACGTTACACGTATCGGTTAATTTAAACCTCCGTTTCGCATCAGGCAAGGTTGATAATGTTCAAATGGTCATTGAGCTCGTTCCAAACGTTACATAATAATTATTTGGGATGAATTTTCTTCCTGTTGATACCAATGTTGAAACGCCTACAATGCATTGAATCCGATATGTTTAGGAGTTGCCCCTTTTACTAAGTTTGCTTATTAAGCTTGAATTATTTTATCATAACAGTTAATACTTACAGCTATATGAAAATTGCTTCACCAAGTAATTATCCTGCTGCGTTGATTGTTAACGAAAAGGTAAAACATATTCAGCTATGTTGTTTTTATTCTGTTTTGTGATCAAATTCCTTTAGGCGTCCAATGAGTGATAAGCGTATACACTTGAACAATTTTGACTGACAGGATATGAGCGGATGTCAAAGAGTTCAGACACTCCTTTGAGTGTTGTAAATGTTGGGAACGACGAATGTTAACTGTGATATCGATCGAAGCACTCCAAAAGTAAATAAAAGCTTTAATCAGATAACACAATATGGCACGCCGGGTTTCAAGGAGCCTTCTCTCTCTCTCTCTCTCTCGTTGTTCTACAATGGGTATCGTTAGCTGTAGCATGCCACTTCCGATATGGAAGCATTGCGTGTGGTCCAACAAACTCCTACAGCAACATGGCAGAGTACTGTACTTGTCATTACAAAGTCATCTTTAAAGCGATACTTGTTTATGCAACTTAGTGCGTCGTATGTTGGCTAGTGATTATTTGTCTCAATTAATTAATCGACTCTCTCAATCACATCATTACACTTTTTTTCTGACATAAATCAGTACAAGTAGGCGATTATTCTTCACTAATCGAAATCATCTGTAGCTTAATCAAGTTCTATGTCGACAAACAATGACTTTTGTGAATGGTCGTGCTTCTTTTTGTTCTTTTTTCCTTTAATTTCATGACTTCAGGCAACTTTATATTTATCAGATATGGGTAGTAGCAAAGCAGTTCGGTATGTTACCAACATTTCAAAGAAAAACTTTACGAGCAAATGAGTTTTCTAAACTCAGTGGCGTGTACTACAATTGCTAGTCTTACTAAAAGTTTTTCCTGGCAAATCATCTGTCCATATCTTTCCATAATTCATAGTTTTAATTTTAACGCGTAATGAGATCCAGCCTGTCTCACTGGTTTCGTTAATTTTAAACGTACATCAATTTGATCGAACACAATAAGGCTATCAAAAAATTTCCATTTGATCGGAATTGTCAATTGCTTAATTTACACGTTGTAGTGCTTTTTCCCGATTGATCGATGAAATGGTCATTTCCGTTGATAGTACATCTAATGAATCACTAAAAGGGTCATAAAGCGATTTTTCTAGCTAAATGATGATGCTTATTCGGTGTGATCCTGGAGTGTACAGTCCAGGTTTAGTGAATTAACATGAATATTGAAATTGCATGCATGGCACACACCACTTCCAATTGCAATATTTGAAAAGTGTTTTTTTTTTGCCCGTGTATTTGTCAGTTCCAAGTGCGAGCGATTCGCTGTTTTTACTAGAAAAAAATGTCAATCTTCTTCAGCTTAGTAAATGTCGACCATGGTGAACAGTTGATTTTCTGAATGAGTGTTTTTTCAAAATTAGAATAACTTAAATCCATTGCTGTCAAAAACTCCTTAACATCTACTTATCTGTTTGGTAGTGTAATCGAAAAAAGGTTTATGAAATATATTAACACCACCTATTATTTTTCAATATAGTAGTTCTATTGAGTTTTGATTCTAGTTTTGCACTTCTTTTCATCCATTAACAGAGTACTGATGAGGTTATTTCGTTGATATCACCAAAGGATTAATTAAATAGGATGCTCAGTCGATAAAGATGATTCTTTGTAGTGATTATAAAGACATCGCATTTTTTTTTTTTTAACGTGTGAATTAAAGTTGCATAACGCAGATTTTACTCTGACTAAACCTCATTGGAATAACTGTAAAATTTGTTTCTTTCCTAATGTTTACCGGATCATTGTGACATATTTCTAATTAATAGTTTGAGTTTTCTCTCGTCTTCTTTTATCTCATCAAAGTTTTTACATACAAAGCTAATTTCTGCCGTTTAAATAAGCAAAGTTACATCTTACTATTCGTTTTCCATCTATATCTGCATCCACCTGTAACCATTTCTCGGAATCGCTCTATCTAAATGACAATTCAGTATTTTTTTTTCGCGCACCATGAGGCCTCTTAATTACAAAAAAAAATAAAAGCAAACATTCCAAATTCATTCATTCACGCGTAACATTAGTTTGTCCCAATCAAATTAATGACTCTTTGGCCCGGTTCAAACGTCAAACTTCACATGTGCCGAATATAATGCAAATGAGCAAAATCTATTGTTCTTGCTCATTTGCATCAGATGCGGCACACTTAAAGTTCGACGTTTGAACCGGGCCTTAATTTCATTTATTCTTGGTATAAAGGTGTTTACATGAAAATTCAACCATGCGTTCATAGGTTGTGCGCAACATAATGGCTTTTAGTCATTGATCTCTTGGTGTCTTCAGCGTTGGGCACAGTTGTCGGTCTATTTTTATTTTCGGTGGAGTTATAAGTGGATCGATGTGTGGAGCTGAATTTTTTTATTCGGTTGTAAATAAAAGATGAATGTGGCACGCTGCATGACAGTACTTTGTCTTAGTATTCCTATATAGTCTTCCCAATGCTTACTGGATCATTGTGACATATTTTTAATTAAAGATTTTGGGTTTTCTCTCGTCTTCGTTTAAATTAACTTCTTAAAGTTGTTACGTAAAAAGCTAACCTCTGCAGTTTAAATATGCACAGTTACATTTTACATTTGTTTTTCAACGATATCTGCAGCCACGTGGATCGCTCTATCTAAATAACAATTCAGTATTTTTTCGCTCACCATGAGACCTCTTAATTACTAATAGAAATAAAAGAAAACATTCCATATTTTATTCATTCACGCGTAACAACTTGGTCCCGATCAAATTGCTGACTTTTAATTTCAATATTTCTTGGTATAAAGGTGTAAACATGAAAATGGAGCCATGCGTTCATAGTTTGTGCGTAACATAAAGCCTCTTAGTTATTGATCTCTTGGTGCCTTCAGCGTTAGGCACAAAAGTCTGTCTATTTTTTTTTATTATTTTTTTATGTAGCTATAAACACCTGCAAAGCCATTAAAGCGGTCCTATTTACATGCATTTTATGGTCTTTCATCAGAAGCTAATCAGTTATGTGCTTTTAACACATTCAATGTTTTAAAGTCATATAAAGATCGAAACGGGAAAGATGTAAATGTTATTTTGTTTTGTTTTGCCCAAAATTATGCGCCGTTTAATTTAAGGTGGCTCGACTGGGTTTTTTGGCGACATAACACCCCGACTTTGAACGGCTGATACTTCACTGTCTGAGCTCAGTCAGGCAAGCTGCTTCACACATAAACTAGAGATGAAATGAACTTTCCAAAAAAGTAGATTTGATTGACATCAGTGTTACCATAACAACGATCTGATGACGTCATGGTTTTTGCATATTAGTAATTTTCTCAACATCTAGACCTAAACGTTTAAAACGACTGTATGCCTCCTATAGTCTAGATGTATGTCTTCAAGACTGCAAAGTTTGAAAAAATTCTATGAGAGCGTTTTCGAATAAAATTTAGTTGAAAATTTCCATCAAAAATTAAAAAATTCGCATTACTTTCTGTTATTTCGTCGATGCCAGCGTTTTCCTGACAAACTGAAACAATATTTTCACCATATATTATTCATGTGCCATCAAACTACATTCCTTGAAGGTTTCATCCTGTTTGCTTCACTAGATTTCAGTTGATGTGATCGCAAGCAATGTCTTAAATATGCTCATACTACACACAGAAGTAACACTTTGTTAGGGAAGCGTTTATTTAAAAACTAGTCGATGAAAGTACATCAGTGGTTCGCGTTCTAACGTCAGCAGGCCACTCCCGATGTCACGTGACCAAAACCGTTTTATCCAAAGTTTATAGTATGATTTGATTTTATACGCCTTTTTTTCAGTTTTAAAACATACTCATGCATTTTCCCTAAAGGTGATGTTACACGGAACGATTCGTAACGACGATTTTTAGCGCAACATGAGTGCACGAGGATTTTCTTCGTAATTGTTTCGTTGCGAGTTTTTTAATAGGCAAAAACACGAATTTTACTTAAGTTGTTTTGTATAGCATACCTGTCGTTTATTTTGTTAAGCTAAAAATCGTCCTCGCGAATCGTTCCGTGTAACATCTCTTTAAGGATGAAAAATAGAATAATATGACGAAAATGTGTTCTCAAAACTACTCTTTTTTGTAGTGTGTTCTGTAATGTTTATATTTATTAATTTTTGTAAATCCCATCCTTACGTTTCATGAAATTTTTTTGATCTTTCTATTGAATTTAATAATAATAAAAAAAAACTTTAACGCTCGGTCGTTTTGATGAAGTTGGCGACAACCGGTTGTTATGGAAACGAGATATGACGTCATAAGGAACATGTGGTCAAGCCATTTTTGAATAACAATGCGTGTGTTTTACATTTTTTCAGTGAAAAAACATATAAAATGCCACCAAAAGCATCAAAATGTTTAATTGTATGTTATTTTGCAACTCTAGCAAACAATATTTGCAATTTCCGCATTTTTCCAAAAAAATTGAATTTTTAGCAAAATCCAAGATGGCGTCTTGGTGGCCATTTTGGATGACGTCACAGACCCCCAGCAGCGCCACAACCCATAATATTTACCTTATCTTGTAGAGCACATCGCGGGCTATCTATTAAGTGTAAAATATTTCCGAAATATTGCAACATCGCCAAAACCCAAGGGGGGGGGGGGGGGGGGGGGGGGCAACACCCTCCCACCTCTTGTACCACGGTGGGGGTATAAGTTTGCGTGTACAGTCTGTACGTCCGAGGGTTAAGCTCCTATTTACGCCGAAAAAGACAAAAAAAACAAAAACAGGTATAAGTAGCAACATATATTTTCTAACAAACCTTCCCAGTTAGTTCAAATAAATTTTAAAAGTCAAATAATTTTAAATTTTATCAATGAGATCTTGAAACGAAACCTGAGGTTTGATAGTAGTGAATGTCTCAATAACACAACTGTCTGAGGAGAACTAGCTTTAGAATTTAGACTGTTTCAATAACGAAACGTAACTGCATTTGGTTAAAAAAATGGCAATTCCTTGTTTTTTTTTTCGTCCCAAAGAACGTTTAACACCGCTGTACATGTAATCTCAGAAATCACTGAGCTGTTATCTGACCTTGGGAAAACAATTTATTAATAACTTGGCATGGAATAATTTGTTTGGTATGCTGTCGTATTTTTTACTAGACACAAAATCGCTCAGATAACCGCAAGTTCATTTGAGTCATTTTTTTTCTGCGTTCATTACGATTATATTTCGATCCCTGTTTATTACTTACCTCGTCGGCTGGAAAACCAGCACTTCCAGAGGAAATATTGTGACACTTCACACACGACTTCCTTGCCTCACACTTATTCTCTATAGCTAATCACCACACCATCCAAGTACAATTTTGTGGTCCCAATCAAATGATTCTCAATTTGAATTATTCATCGTATAAAGCTGTAAGCATGCACGTGTCACGGTCATGCGTTCATAGCTTGGCATGATTAAATGCCTTTTGAATTTAGATATTCATCTCTTTGTGCCCTCAGCGTTAGGCACAATCGTCTGTCTATTTTTAATTTTCGCTGGAGATTGGTGCATCGAGTGAAGCCTTTTTCTTCGGGGTAAATACATAATCACTATGCAAACACGCTGTACGACAGTATTTTGTCTTTGCACTCCTACAGTTAGTTGTTCACGCGTAACAATTTGGTGCCAATCAAATTCATGACTCTCATGTTCTCGAGTTTTCAGTTTAAGTAGCCCTATAAAGCTCGCGGACTTGAATATGCACTTCTTCTACTTTTTAAATACATGACAAACTACGTTATTTCACTGGCAAATTAACAGCGTGGTAAGCGGAGCGTCACAGTTGGCTACATCTAACTTTAGGGTGAACAAACGCCCTTTCTTTCTTATCTCCAAACATTATGAAAACGGCACCTCATATCTGTGATCACATCGGCGCACGCGTTCTTCTCTCATTTGTAATTAACATAAAAGGACCCACGATGATGTTTATTTTAAGACTCCATTTCGTTTCAGGCAAGGTCGATCATACGTAACTTCCTTTTAATAATGATGTACAAACGTCCCATAACTTATTGAATCAGATATATCAAGAGTTGTGCTTTCTACCTTTAGTTGGTTGATTACCAATCCTGAATTCTTTTACCATGGCAGTTGTTTCTAATAGACAGAGAGTAGACAGAGCAATGTGATGATTGTTTCACCAATTATTATCCTGCAGCATTGATTGTTTACGTGGTTGGCGTGTTTAGTCTGTTTTGTGATCAAATTCCTTTAGGCCTCCAATGAATGGTTAGCGTATCCACTTGAACAATTTTGCCTGAAAGGACGGGCGGGTAGAAAATAGTTCAGACACTCCTTTGGGTGTTGTCGATGTTGGATACAACAAACGTTTAATTTGATATCAATCGAAGCGCTCCGAAACTAAAGGAAAGCTTTACAGCAGATAAAAAAAAACATGGCACGCTGGGTTTCAGTGAGCCTTCTCTCTTTCATTGCTCTGCAATGTCTATCGTTAGCTATTGCATCCCACTACCGTTATGGCAGCATAGCGTGGGCTCCAACAGACTCCTACAGCAACACAGTAAGTATTGTACTTGTCCTTACAAAGTGATCTTTCAAGTGATACTTGTTTATGCCGCTAAGTAAGTCAAATTTTAATAATCTCGTTAATCTCTCTAACACAGTAAGTATTGTACTTGTCCTTACAAAGTGATCTTCCAAGTGATACTTGTTTATGCCGCTAAGTAAGTCAATTTTAATAATCTCGTTAATCTGCTAGTGATGATTTATCTGAATTAACGAATCGACTCTCCCAATCACATTATCATCACTAGTCGAAATCATCTGTACCGTAATCAAGTTCTCTGTCGGCAAACAATGACTTTTGTGCATGGGTGTGCTTCTTTTTCTTTTATATTTCTTTTCATGACTTCAGTAACTCAGCTTTCTATATATATATATATATATATATAGGTAGTAGTAGTAATGCAGTTTGATAGGTTGCCAAAATTTGAAAGATAAACTCTATCAGCAAATACATTTTCTGAACTCAGTGACGTGTTCTACAATTGCTAGCCTTACTACAAAACAAACAAAAATAAACAAACATATCTTGCGAAAAAAAAAAAGGAAGACATTCTGTGACACAGTATAGTACTTGACATCCGAGCAGCTTTTCTCTCCCGTAATCGATAATTATGCAGCCCTGGGATTAAAGGATGAAGCTGCGGCACAGATCTGCCACACGCGCTTTAAGACCGTTACTTTTGTTTAGATACATTTATTTCTTATCGTGTTGTAGAAGTGGCGAGTGAAGTACTGTTTACTGATATTATATAACATTTACGTCCTCTTTTTCTCGGTTTCTAGAGGTAAAACGATTTCATACTGTTGCGTCTTTAATTCAAGAAGCACTACTGGGGTCACCGAATTGAATTTAAATATTTGACAATATGTTATTAGCAACTGGCACATTAGCAACTTGAAATTTTGAAAGACATGTGACATATATTTAAGCGTTTGCAGAGATGATGTAACAAAGAATATTTGTTGCGTTTTAATGTAGAATTAGTATTTGATATGTACCTGTGGTTTAACTAGTTGAGGATTCAGTTAAAGTTTGCTGAAGTCATTAAAATTATACCGACTTGTTCTTTTATCGTTAACTTGTTAAATCATGAGTCCCTTTTTTGTTAACACGTTAGGTGCGTATACAAAAAACCTGGCTTTCATTTGTATTTCCCTGTTTCTTTTTGCATATGGAATAGTACTCGCTTTCTCTTTCATTATTGGATGTAGCCATCTGTGACCATTTTCATAATATTCATTGTTTAACAAGTACGCGTCCTTGTTTCAGTTCAAATTGGAACCCGCAGTTTTCTTTATAATTAGTTAGTGATTGGTTACAAAAAGACAAACAGTCCATGAAAATTCTTTATATTCCGTATGCAAGCCAAATAACAAACATTTAGTAAACATTTATGATTCCGCCTTTTCACGCAATATCAAACTCTTTATAAATAGTCCGAGTCATGCGGCAAGGTGTTTGTTTTAAACAAAGAATAAGGCACTCGTAAGAAAATAACCCACAAGGACGTTACACGTATCGGTTAATTTAAACCTCCGTTTCGCATCAGGCAAGGTTGATAATGTTCAAATGGTCATTGAGCTCGTTCCAAACGTTACATAATAATTATTTGGGATGAATTTTCTTCCTGTTGATACCAATGTTGAAACGCCTACAATGCATTGAATCCGATATGTTTAGGAGTTGCCCCTTTTACTAAGTTTGCTTATTAAGCTTGAATTATTTTATCATAACAGTTAATACTTACAGCTATATGAAAATTGCTTCACCAAGTAATTATCCTGCTGCGTTGATTGTTAACGAAAAGGTAAAACATATTCAGCTATGTTGTTTTTATTCTGTTTTGTGATCAAATTCCTTTAGGCGTCCAATGAGTGATAAGCGTATACACTTGAACAATTTTGACTGACAGGATATGAGCGGATGTCAAAGAGTTCAGACACTCCTTTGAGTGTTGTAAATGTTGGGAACGACGAATGTTAACTGTGATATCGATCGAAGCACTCCAAAAGTAAATAAAAGCTTTAATCAGATAACACAATATGGCACGCCGGGTTTCAAGGAGCCTTCTCTCTCTCTCTCTCTCTCTCTCGTTGTTCTACAATGGGTATCGTTAGCTGTAGCATGCCACTTCCGATATGGAAGCATTGCGTGTGGTCCAACAAACTCCTACAGCAACATGGCAGAGTACTGTACTTGTCATTACAAAGTCATCTTTAAAGCGATACTTGTTTATGCAACTTAGTGCGTCGTATGTTGGCTAGTGATTATTTGTCTCAATTAATTAATCGACTCTCTCAATCACATCATTACACTTTTTTTCTGACATAAATCAGTACAAGTAGGCGATTATTCTTCACTAATCGAAATCATCTGTAGCTTAATCAAGTTCTATGTCGGCAAACAATGACTTTTGTGAATGGTCGTGCTTCTTTTTGTTCTTTTTTCCTTTAATTTCATGACTTCAGGCAACTTTATATTTATCAGATATGGGTAGTAGCAAAGCAGTTCGGTATGTTACCAACATTTCAAAGAAAAACTTTACGAGCAAATAAGTTTTCTAAACTCAGGGTGCGTTCCTTTTGGATGATCTGGATCCGGATCACTGATCCAAGATCACTCGGATCATGAAGCATCAAAGGAACCGATGAATCCACTCTGGACAAGGGTTCATCGGTTCCTTTGAAGCAGCATGATCCGAGTGATCTTGGATCAGTGATCCGGATCCAGATCATCCCAAAGGAACGCACCCTCAGTGGCGTGTACTACAATTGCTAGTCTTACTAAAAGTTTTTCCTGGCAAATCATCTGTCCATATCTTTCCATAATCCATAGTTTTAATTTTAACGCGTAATGAGATCCAGCCTGTCTCACTGGTTTCGTTAATTTTAAACGTACATCAATTTGATCGAACACAATAAGGCTATCAAAAAATTTCCATTTGATCGGAATTGTCAATTGCTTAATTTACACGTTGTAGTGCTTTTTCCCGATTGATCGATGAAATGGTCATTTCCGTTGATAGTACATCTAATGAATCACTAAAAGGGTCATAAAGCGATTTTTTTCTAGCTAAATGATGATGCTTATTCGGTGTGATCCTGGAGTGTACAGTCCAGGTTTAGTAAATTAACATGAATATTGAAATTGCATGCATGGCACACACCACTTCCAATTGCAATATTTGAAAAGTGTTTTTTTTTTTGCTCGTGTATTTGTCAGTTCCAAGTGCGAGCGATTCGCTGTTTTTACTAGAAAAAAATGTCAATCTTCTTCAGCTTAGTAAATGTCGACTATGGTGAACAGTTGATTTTCTGAATGAGTGTTTTTCAAAATTAGAATAACTTAAATCCATTGCTGTCAAAAACTCCTTAACATCTACTTATCTGTTTGGTAGTGTAATCGAAAACAGGTTTATGAAATATATTAACACCACCTATTATTTTTCAATAAAGTAGTTCTATTGAGTTTTGATTCTAGTTTTGCACTTCTTTTCATCCATTAACAGAGTACTGATGAGGTTATTTCGTTGATATCACCAAAGGATTAATTAAATAGGATGCTCAGTCGATAAAGATGATTCTTTGTAGTGATTATAAAGACATCGCATTTTTTTTTTAACGTGTGAAATAAAGTTGCATAACGCAGATTTTACTCTGACTAAACCTCATTGGAATAACTGTAAAATTTGTTTCTTTCCTAATGTTTTCCGGATCATTGTGACATATTTCTAATTAATAGTTTGAGTTTTCTCTCGTCTTCTTTTATCTCATCAAAGTTTTAACATACAAAGCTAATTTCTGCCGTTTAAATAAGCAAAGTTACATCTTACTATTCGTTTTCCATCGATATCTGCATCCACCTGTAACCATTTCTCGGAATCGCTCTATCTAAATGACAATTCAGTATTTTTTTTTCGCGCACCACGAGGCCTCTTAATTACAAAAAGAAATAAAAGCAAACATTCCAAATTCATTCATTCACGCGTAACATTAGTTTGTCCCAATCAAATTAATGACTCTTTGGCCCGGTTCAAACGTCAAACTTCACATGTGCCGAATATAATGCAAATGAGCAAAATCTATTGTTCTTGCTCATTTGCATCAGATTCGGCACACTTAAAGTTCGACGTTTGAACCGGGCCTTAATTTCATTTATTCTTGGTATAAAGGTGTTTACATGAAAATTCAACCATGCGTTCATAGGTTGTGCGTAACATAATGGCTTTTAGTCATTGATCTCTTGGTGTCTTCAGCGTTGGGCACAGTTGTCGGTCTATTTTTATTTTCGGTGGAGTTATAAGTGGATCGATGTGTGGAGCTGATTTTTTTTATTCGGTTGTAAATAAAAGATGAATGTGGCACGCTGCATGACAGTACTTTGTCTTGGTATTCCTATATAGTCTTCCCAATGCTTACTGGATCATTGTGACATATTTCTAATTAAAGATTTTGGGTTGTCTCTCGTCTTCGTTTAAATTAACTTCTTAAAGTTGTTACGTAAAAAGCTAACTTCTGCAGTTTAAATATGCACAGTTACATTTTACATTTGTTTTTCAACGATATCTGCAGCCACCTGAATCGCTCTATCAAAAAAAACAATTCAGTATTTTTTCGCTCACCATGAGACCTCTTAATTACTAATAGAAATAAAAGAAAACATTCCATATTCATTCATTCATTCATTCATTCATTCACGCGTAACAACTTGGTCCCGATCAAATTGATGACTTTTAATTTCAATATTTCTTGGTATAAAGGTGTAAACATGAAAATGGAGCCATGCGTTCATAGTTTGTGCGTAACATAAAGCCTGTTAGTTATTGATCTCTTGGTGCCTTCAGCGTTAGGCACAAAAGTCTGTCTATTTTTTTTTATTGTTTTTTTTTTATGTAGCTATAAACACCTGTCAAAAAATACCTGCAGCTGTACCAGCTATTATCTTCACCACATGCAGCCACATTAAATGATAATACGGTCATTATTTAGCGAGAATCGTTGGCGAAGCCAACTACACGATGGGAACGTTTTACATGATAACAATGATGAAGGAACTGATAGGAGCCGGTATGATAACCAAGCGCAGGATTTCTTTCCCTGCCAGCTTTAGCTAACAAACAACTTGAATTTGTTTGAGGTTTCGCACAATTAGCTCTTTATTCTAACATGTTAAGTAATGATCCGCATAAGAAGGATAGCGCCAACGGCAATGGAATGTCAAACACGATGGAATGTCAATAATTTTCATTGTCAAAACTAGTGATCTCATTGGCCTAGACTCAAAAACCGCTAAAAAGTTAAGGTTCAAGGTGCATTTTGTCTAATTTTTTTTTAAGGTTTCAAGTAATTTGAGACCCAATCGCACAACATACAATTTTTAAAAGAAATTGTATTTGGGGAACTTCATCAAAGAAGCAAAATTATTAGCTATTGTCTTCTGCTATTCTGATTGGTTAAGCACGAACATTTCCTAAAATTTATTTGACGCAAATGGATTTTCTTTATTTTTATAATGAAATATAATTATTAACCACCAGGTCCTCCTCTATTCTTGAAATCAAAGATATTCTATGTGGGAAAGAGCCAATGCCGCAGAACAATGAAGTTTGCTATCGTTCTTATGTGGAACAATACTTAAAATAGTTAAAATATTCACCTAATAGACCATTTTACAGTTGCCGTCTTAGTGTCCTGGCCTTTTAGTGGAAGCGGGGCTGAAGTTGACCTTGTTATGATACAAACCTTGGAGCTTTTCAGATGTAAATTTAGCTAGTTAGCATGAGAAAAGCATTATTAACATATGAAAGGCAGGAAAGTTTGTATCAAAGCAAAGTCACCTCCAGCCTCGCTTCCACTCAAATGCAAGGTTACCAAGCACACAACTGTAAAATGGACTATTGCATTAACGTTGTCATAGAAAAACGAAAAATGAAAAAAGCCAAATAGGAATTAATAAGCTTAATCATCACAGCGACACGCGGCACGATTAAGCGTGCAGCCGCTATTGTTAATTTAAATTAAGCGTGCAGCGGCTATTGTTATTTGAAATTTATCTAGGTAAAAGTTGAAATCATATGGTAACCGTCCAAGTTGGAAATATTTTGCTACCCGGTTGATGCCATTCTCTGAGAATAACTGTTACATGTGCACAGTTGCACTACGAAGAAGGAGAAGTACAAAAACCTGTTCTTAAACATAGTTCTTGTGCATGCTTTGAGAAATATTAAAATCCGGCGAGAATGTACTTTGTACATGAATGTCTAATTAATTCCTATTGGCCTTTTTTCATTTTCGTTTTTACATTTTTCAGTTTTCTATGACAATGTTACTGCGATTAGGTGTATATCAGTATCATTTGATAAAATACGAGGCAGACTGGATTATAGCGAAACCACGTTCATCCCGCTTCCGGCATCGCAGCATGAAGCGTGGGCTCCAACATACATTTATGCAGTAACGTGGTAGATTACAAAACTATTCTTTACAAAATGTTTCCTTATTAAGCGATAAGGTAGTATTTTTGCCTTGCTTGATATGTGCAAATGAAACGTCTGTACATTGAGCTAACAATTAATTCTCCATATTATGAAAAATTGATTTCCAACAAGTCAATAAACGTTTTCGGTGATCATGAGATGAAGATAAGGGGCGACTACACTTGTCTTAGTTTAGGCCCCGTCCACACTAATGCGTATTTGAAAACCTCCGTTTTTTGTTCCCCGAAAACAGATAAAAAGATTTGCGTCCACACTAGGAGCTGAAAAACGATGACCAAATTTGAACGGCAACCTTTAAGCACACATGTGGTTCGGGTTATGACGTCATTGCACCACGCCCAATGTCACGTGACCCAAAACAGAAAAATAAGCATAACTTCAGAGACTTACAGTTTTATCCTAAAATTTTAGTATCATTAGATTTTATACACCATTTAAAAGAAACGTAAGAATGAATTCTCCGTAAGGATGAAAAATAAAAATAAAATGACGAAAAATGTGTTCTCAAAACCACATTTATACGTCTTAATTTTTTGTTTTTCTGCAAAAAGCATGCTAATTACGTTTCACGAAAAATCTTTGATCTTTCGATTGAATTAAAAAAACATTAGCCTCCATTTGCGCCAAGAAAGGTGCGCTTTTGTCTGCACCGGAAGTAGGTGGCCTGTTGTCAGCCTGGAATTCCTGTGCTATGAATTGGAAGCTGCCGATCTCTTGAAATTAGACCATAATGCCTGCATGCCTGCATGCTCCAAAGCGATTGTGAAAATTCTTTTCATAGTACAATGACTATAATGGCAATTAACATAAGGCTGCGGTCATGCACATATAACACGTTTAAAATTTATTCAAAAGTGCACAAATATTTCAATTTCCGATTCCGTGCGATTGATCTTTTTTAGTTTAAAAGTCGTTTACTTTTCTTTTTTGTTGACAGATGCGTTTCACATTCCGTCTGGCCTTTCGAAGATCTTACTCGTCCTCGTACAATTGTGATCAGAATACCATAAGTAGGGGCAGTCTTCTCGGATCCGGAGATTCATGGAGAGCACATTGTATCTACTATTACGGCTACGACTCACAGTGTAATTCAGCGAGCATTGCAGATACTGGTTTCCGGTGTACAGACTACAGTAGCAACGAGGATTGGTCAATGGGTGAGAACAATTTCACCCACTCTTTCCCCTCCATCCACGATGAATGGATTGTAAGGTATGTCTTCCCTTGTATAGGTCAAGTGTAAATAATCAGTTAAATTGACGTACATGCAAACTTATACCCCAAGCTTACGTACACGCAAACATATACTTCAACCGTCCGTCCCATTTGGGTTTTTGCGATGTTACAATATTTTAAAAATATTCTTACTCTAATAGATAACCGCTGATAAGATAACGCAACATAACTTGGATGCATCTTGGACTTTAAAAAAATTCAAATTTATCGAGGAAAATGCGATAATTAATTTTTCTTTGTCTAAAATTGAACAATATGATGTAATTAAACATTTTGCTTCTTTTGGTAGCGTTTTATGTGAAAAAGGTGAAAAACACGCAATTTTTTTCTTGACCAAATGCTATACTTATGACGTCATATCTTGCTACCATAGCAACCGATTGCCTCCACACTTTACCTAAATGTGTCTCAAGAATAACTATCCAGCTACTGAAGACATCCCCCCCCGTCTTGTACGCCCGTGGGTCAAAATACCTAAAATACCTTTGTTTTGTTTAACAGCTATAGCAGTTGCTGTTGGATATCTTTATCCCGGTATGGAGGCGGGAGTTGGCTTGTTTCGACGACTGTTAACCTCACTAGACGCTCAGATAATGGGCAAATTAACTCGTCCCCAAAATCAAGAAGTCCTGCTATTGTCCGGTGGCATGAAGGTTGTCCAAGTTCTCTACGAATCCCAGTAGAAGACCCAGACGGTGATGTGGTAAAATGTCGCTTGGCAAGTTACTCCGAGTCTTACATTAACGCTGATAGTTTCCCTTATGGCACATTTGATGAGGTAATTGGTAATTATATATAATTGCTGTTTTTTTGTATTCCGAGCAAGTGAACTGCTTGTTTCCTACACTGAACTCATACGTAGTCAAAGTTTTAGTTGCAATTTGAAAGAATACACACAAGGAAACTTATACCCCAACCGTCTCCGCCCAATTTCTTTAAATTCACGGGAATTTATCTGCCCGTTAATAATTTATCTTTCGTCCCGAAGTTTCTTCTCACGAAGCAGTCTGATTTATCTTCCTGAGATTTTATATGGACCTGAGTTAATGGAAAGAAATAAAACGGCGCTTTTGGAGTGAATTTCTCCTTTTAACATTTTGCTGTTTTTGGCAGATTTAGTACTAAATCTGTGGTTGGTCCCACAAAAATTAGATATGTCACACATATGCTTCACCTTAGTCACGCCTTGCGAAAACATTTAGATTGTTTCCATATGCAAATAAGTAAAACGTTTCTGTGGTTTACGTTGTGAATAAATGCAATCTTGTAACTATTACTTGTAAAACTTTAAAATAATGATTGTCCTTTACTTTGCAGTCATTATTTTAACGGCTGGCTGTTTTAAAATAATATGTAAGGGCATTTCGGTGGCATTATACTTTATGTAAATTACTTGCCTATCATCTCCTAAAAGATTTTTGATTTATTCAAAAACCGTCTTATAAAATTTCTTGAAACTTCGTCTGGAGCTAATGATAGTACGTGAGTACTACAGTTATCTTTTTTTGGATCTGTTTAGCGGCTCTCATTTAGGGTGGCATTCAGTACCTCTTCATAATTAATAATACATTGCGCGTTAATCATCGGACTCACACACAAACCCTTACACCCCAACTTTCGTACAAGAAAGGTTGCACCCCCCCCCCCCCCCAACCCCTGGGTTTTTGCGGTGCTAAACTATTTCGAAAATAGGTTATCTCTAATCGATAGAAATTGGAGATATTGTTTGCTAGAGTTGTTTAAAGTGCACCTAACCCCATTTTTTGTTTTTGCTTAATCAACTCTATGTACGTTGCAAAGTTGAATAGTTAAATATTTCTTGTTTTTAACGTCGCGTTAGTGAGTTATAGAGATTTGAATTTACAAAATGCTAATTAGATGACGTAAATTCGGGAATCATTTATTATACAACTACTTGCTTTTACCTCCAAGTAATATATTTTACGAATCAATTGACTATCCACAGTTTATATTTAGTATTTCTCAAATTGATTTCCTTAAGTTGTATACTGCGTATTGTTAATTGACGTAGAAATAATGGCAAAATCCCTAACTCACTAACGCGACGTTAAAAACAAGAAATATTTAACTATTAAACTTTTCAACTTTTCAACGTACATAGAGTCGATTAAGCAAAAAAAAAAAATAGGGTTAGGTGCACTTTTATATGATGTAATTATTAGACATTTTGCTGCTTTTGACAGCATTTTACATGTTTCTTTCTTATACCGATGTAATTCTAAAACCCTGATCTATATGATCCAATGTAAAAAATGTTTTAAACGTAATATACCGTGTCAATACATCGGAGAAACAAAGCGCAAACTAAATGAACGCTTTGGTGAACATCGCCGCTCTGTAGAGAATCTACATCATCTCAGCTGACCTACTCCTATATATCAGAACAGTTTAATCTACCGGGACATTCTACTAAGGATATGCAACTTATACCACTGGAATTAATACGTAATAGCGGAAAAGCGCGTGAAGCATGTCTTATAGACACAGCAATTAATGACGTTAGAACCACTTGGAATCAACAGACGCGACGAACTTCCTCAACTTTCTCATCTCTTGTCAGGTTAATTTATCACCCATCAAACCATTCACCAATCATATTCATTATTTTTGTTAAACTTTATTTTTTTTTTCAAGACCACTTGTATAACGTTTTTACAGTTGTATATATTTATAGTGCTAGCCCCAGAAGAAGATTTGTTTTCCAAAGCGAAATATTGGGCACAATTATATCCCACTTTTATTTTATTTTATTTTATTTTATTTGCTTCTGCTTCTGCTTCTGTTTTTCTGCCGTTAGAATCAGTTTTCCGTCTCTTTTGTTTTACTGCATGTTTCTACGAATGGATTAGTGCAGCAAACCGCTTACACATTTAAATTTGATATTACGTTTTCTGTTGCAGGAAACTTGTGTGCTGACTTATAACGGCACAATTGGAACGGCTGGTACTTACGCTGTAGCGCTGACCTTAGAAGATTTCCCAGCAGGAACTACTAACTTCGGCAGCGTCAGTCCATTCAGTGCTGTGGGGCTACAGTTTCTTGTCCTAATAAGTAGCCATTCTGGTTCCTGTAGCAATGTTCCTGTGTTTACTGCCTCAACCCCTCAGGATGGTCAATGCTCCGAGGTGCAGATTGGCTCAGCATTCAAAACAGTCATCGAGGTCATGCTTGCAGACTTTTCAAAACAGTAAGTATTTTTACTAACTTTGGTTCAGGATAAGTAGTAAAAGTTTATCTGTTCTTCATTTATGAAACAAAACCCTTCGGAAAGAAAACTAACTTGCTATAACGTTTCCTCTTAAGTCCAAGGACTTAAGCAAGATGTTTGTTTTCAAGACAATTACAATCATTTCAGTTGTCGACTGGTGTCATTAAGTAATCATGCCTGTAATGCAATAAACATAATTATGCATTCTGTTGTCAGGATTCTCAAAATTCCTTTTCTTTTTTAATTTATGTTAGAGTGTTCTTATTATGATCGGCACAATAGTGACCACCTGCAGTGCGTTCAAAGACTACCAGAAACAGATATATATATCCAATGTAAAATGAAATTCTATGATATAAGCCCACTGCTTAATAGTAAGCGCAGCATACATTTCATGGATAGTTTGTTACTCACCCGTCTCATTCACATGTAATTTGATAATGTTAGCATTGTGGAGATAATGACTTCTTCGCCACCTGGAATGCAACTTACATCTCTGCGTCATCATGGAGGAGTCTATTACAGAAATGTCACGTGGTATCCCAACCAGTATCAAGTCGGACAACAGTCATTCTGCTTCAAGGCAGTGGACTCATCAAAGTAAGATGATTAATGTATATGCTTTACATGTATACGCTAATTGCGTTATCTGTTACATATACCTATACTCAAAATAAGCTTTTATAAATATATATATATATATTTTTTTATTTTTACAAGAAAGCGTGCCTTGTGTGGAGCCATGGTAATAAGTGGTTAGCGCTTGAGGCTTAAATTTGAAGGTGGAAGATGAATGTGTTTCCTTCTCGCGCGTATTTCTTTGTACCTTGCTTTCAATCATTATGGTTTCTGCCAAATGCATGAACTACACGTTGTCCGATAAGATTGGTTTTCATATATCGGAAATATCCCATATTATAGGGGATTTCACTATTTCACGACCCTCCCAGAAATCATCCATGATCGATCATATGCGATGGTCTGGGTTGAACTGGGAAAATCGGGAGCGTTTCTATTTTCCTGACGCATCCCAGATTACTACGATGGTCCGCGATCCTTACAAAATGATGAAACCCAAAATTCCCAAAAACTGCAAAATCCCCGATCATGTGGGATTTTTCAGACAAATTAAAACCAGGTTTTAATTACATAATTAATATGGAGAAATTAATGACATTACCATGCGTCGCTTTATTTTTTATCACCTTCTTAGTCGTTAGTACATCGAATGGTATAGTATCTGCAGGGATACCAAAGGTACATCTTTCCATGCTCGGCGGAGTTGAATTTTCAAAAGTCTTCGGGATGGAATCTTTGTACTATTTTTATCCCCATCGTTGCTCCCCATCGTTGCTCCAGAGATTCCCAGTTTGATTGGTGAATTGGTTAGCCAATCTCATTTTTTTTTTATGAAATTGGTCGTTGCTGTGTGAGTCGTGTATAAAGGTCATATGCTTTATGGAACTTAGTTTCTAACAGGCTATTCGGTAACAGATCGACGGCTAAGTAAAGGCGTCACTTCTGTCTTTTGTTATAGTCGGCTTTTGATGTTTGGCGATACAGTTAACATTTGTAAGAACAAAGCCGATCATTCCTCCCCAAACGATCCCCTTTAAGCTTTGTATTAGTTCATAAGCTGGCGGTACTTGGCTTTCGATGGATTTTCACATCGTGGTTCGTCTTCAAAATTTTCCGCCTGGTTAAACACTGCTTCACCGAACGTTCAGTTTTATGTAATATTTTTTTGCTGTTTTCCTTAAAGATAGACGAAGCTTGTGCAAGTAATAAGCTGACTTTTTTTTTCAAAGGGGTCATATTTTTCAAATTGTTCAGAAGTAATGTTCACTACAATCAATTTATAATGCAGGGACAAAAGCAGGAAAGCTAATTGAACAAGCAAACCAAATTTATATACGTTAGCGGGAAGATAAAATTGTTTTCTCTAAAGTAATGAGTAAGTTCACTTTTCATTTTAACAAGCAAAATTTCATAACTGTTTTGAAAAAAATGGTTCTCAATAAGCGAAAATAAAAAATATATATATATACTGTAACAATAACCGAGTTTATAGAATGGGCACGGACATATTCTATCTGGGAATCTTGGGAATGGTTTCATATGGGTGGTTTCACGTTACGTCACGGCGGCCATGTTGTTGCACAATTACAAAATAATTTTAATGAACTTCTGTTGTTATGTGCACCAACATAAAGCCGCCGTGGCCTTTGTCATTTGAGTAGCACAGGACTGAAGGTCACGCGAGTGAAAACCATGTATACCTAAAGCAATAACTAGGGTGTGCTTGTCTATTTTTTGGTTCTTTACAGCATGGGAAGTCCATGGCGATGTATAACAATTCTCGTGGGCATTAGTAAGTATATTTTTGCGAAATGTTGCAGCGTATTTTGTTATTGCTGCATATTACACTTGCTTTGTATTATATTTTTTTAAGTGTGTGTAATTGAATGCGCATTATTATGTTACTTTTACCAATATGTTTGCCTAGAAAGTTATATTATTTTCTAGGTAGCACACCCCACGTCATTATGGGAAGCCATTCACCAACAAATCCCATCAGTAAAAGTGGACCAGGCTTCATTTGGTGGAGCATACAGTTTGACCGAGTGGTAAGAATGACACTTTGGACCTCTTCTCCTTTACCTCGTAATTTACCTCGTTGTACTGCTTCTTGTTCTCTCTTACTAACTTCTTCTTCGTGCTGCCCCTTATCACAATTTTTTTCCCCTTTCTTTTTAACAAACTTCTTCCTAATCCTCATGCTTACGTTCATCCTCTTTTTTGTCCATATTACTACTTCATTTATAACCTATGTTCCTTTTTATAAAAAAATAACACCTTATGATCACACAGAGCCTCCTTATACTTTTTCTCTTCCTCCTCCTCTACACCTCGTGCTCCATTTCATCCCAATTCGTATTGTCATCATCAACCATGGATTTTTCCCCAAGTGAACCGCTATGGATACTCTTCTACTGTTATTTGGTACCGTTACCTTACTCTCATCATATTATTTATCTTCTCCCTTATCCGCCTCTTCCTCCTCTTCCTCCTGCTTCTCAAATAACTGTATCAGCCAATGCACTTGTTTTGAGACTTTTATCAAGCGAGTTAATTTAAGGTTACAGTGTACCTTCAGATCGAAAATTTATTACATTTTTTTTTGGCGTCAAAATAAAGTTTACAGAATGAACTTTCATCCAAAAAAAAATTATCGAAAAATAGTGAAAATTGACGGCGAAATGACGGTATAACTTTTGTGGGCGGAGTTTGTTTATATAGCGATATGTTTTTCTAAGCGCTGTTTTCTCAAAGTTAATTTTTCGCTTGTAGGGGACACTTTAAAGAGCTACAACTCAAAGGGAATTCGTTCGATTTTCTGAATTTGGACAGAAGCTAGGCTAACATATAATCAACAAAAAAGTGTCGGCGAATTTCTTATTTCCGAAAACTTTTTCGTCAAGAGCCATTTCCGTGCGATCACTCCATTTTTTTTCTCCCTTTTTCGAAAATATTCTGTAACTTTTCACTGCAATTGAATATGGGAAATCGCCGACACGTTTTTTTAGCGCTTCGTGTCCGAAAACCCGAGAACAAATCAAATTAGCAAAATACAATAATCGCTTTGAGTTATAGCGTTTTAAAGCTGATTTGGACGTTCGAATTTAGACGTCGTAAAAAATTCGACAATTCATTTTATTACCAAATGGTTTTCATATTTAGATAGCCAGCTCTTTAAGCTTTAATTTGATATCTGGGTTTAGGTATATTAAGTGTAATCTTAAGACGCTAGAGCTGTTATACTGGAGACACCCCCGAAGGTACACTGTAACCTTAATAAATTCATTCTAGTCATTGACAGTTAAAAGGCGTTTGTTTTACCATGAATGATAGCTAGGTTCATCTATCTACTGTCTGCTGTAATTCATTGTTGTATATAACAAACACGAGAAAAACATTCACTATAAACTCTGACAATGACTTTCGTTAGCATGCAATTTAACTCTTTTGCCGATTTTAGAAGACGCGCAAGACACTGTTAACCAAAATATGTTTAATCTCGTACTGAAAGAAAAAAAAATCAGGAGGGAATTGTTTTAATTTACACAGATAAAAAAGCCCCGCACCTCTTCCTTCATCAGACTCGTCCTGCTACCCAGTGGTCACACGGTTTACAAAGTGGATACACTCTCTCAGTATGCCATGATCAACAGTGATCACACAACCCTGCAGTTCGCAATGCCCTATGCTGCAGTGAGTATGAGTGGGTCATACGCCATTTTAATAGATCATGGGGCTGTGGTTGGACAAGGTTGTTCGTATGACGGACCACCTACACCAGGCATAACAAACACAAGTGACTGGAATTTCGTTGCTGATGGTGTTTGTCCTATTGGGTATTATCTCACTCCACCGGAATTTACTAACTGTGTTGGTATGTAGAATTTCTGCTCGTAGATAATGGATTTTTTAACACACCTTCTGCAATTGTAAGGGAAAGTGATATTTCACCTATGAGTATAATCTGCTTTAGAATCCTGGCTGTAGGGCAAACTTAAACAAAACAAATTAATGATGTTAACATATTGATATAATCCAAATGATGTTTTTTCTCTTTCAGACATAAACGAGTGTGGCTCTCACTCCAGATCGAAGCGCAGTAGTTCTGTTCCAGGTAACATTTATCCCCAATATTATGGCGTCAACTTTTATAGTCCCGCCTATCCCAGCGATTACTCGAATAACGAGTATTGTACTTAGACGATCGAGGCTCCTTTTGGGCGCTTTGTATATTTGTACTTTTACGAATTTGATCACGAATAATAAAGTTCATGTTCGCATGACTATTTGGATATATGCGACGGCAGCACAAAGTAAGAGAAACATGTTTATACTTTACTGTGCAATGTCTTGATTAACACAAAAAATCTTAAGCGTTGATAGGTAAACTATCTACTAAACAAACTAAATTGAATGCCTTGCCACTAAAACTAGTCAGCTACACATTCAGCTTTTGCATATAACACAACAAATAAACCTTTTTCACTAAGTTTAAAACGGACTATATATTCTCCAAATAGTTAGCTTGGTATCCTCTATTTTTACTTATACATACGATGCGATACCACTTTTCACATTGGTATTCTAAAATATTTTAAAATGAAGAAAAGCAATGAGTTTAAAACTGTTCTACGCTGAATGGGGTGTAAAAAAAACTGCGGGCACAGTGAAGATGCATCAGTGATCTGTTCGACCACAAGTAAGTATGACCACAAATACATCTGCATTGCCGTCTACTGTTGCTATGCGTATTTACCCCTAAGGTATCCGCCATACAATAAAGCAAGACAGTGGAATCTCAAAAACTTTTGACGCTCTAAATTGATGTTAATTTCTCGATTCAAATTTTTACTCACAGTGGAACACGTTGATACGACCACGGACATGCCATCATAAACATGTGTTTGTTTACACGGGCATTTTGGGGTTTGCTTGGACCGAGGGGTGGGGGAGGTGGTGGATTAGTGCTAGGCCATAACTGTGTTCACGGTGAAGATGCACCAGAAATAGACTCTGGGTTCCCAGGGCAATAGTAATTTTAATTGAATTTGACGAAACTAGTTGAGATAACCCGAACTTGGAAAAAAATTAAAAGTGCTGGAATATTTTGTCTCTGGATTCATATTTAGGCTTCTGTATTTGAGAAGATTGATTCAAAATTCCATTTGGAAAATTATTTGCAAATTGTTTTATTTAACCAGGTATCGTTGCAAATCTTACTTTGAAAATTAAAACCGCGGCCTTCATTTTGCATTTGATTTAATTTTGATTAACGTCAAATATAAAGAAAGTTTGAACACTTTTTTTACGTTTTTATAGCGAAGGCCCGGCTGCGCAGCCCCATACTCATAGAATCCATGCCCGTCATTTTTCATGGTCATGGCTAGCGGAATGTTTCGCGGGCGCGCCGTACGCGCCGTACGCGTTGGGCTAGCTCGCGGGCGCGTATGACTTCGCAAAACATGCGCGCATGACGTCATCAACATCCGGGATCTTTGAGGCTTTGTTTTTCACGCGGCTACACAGCCGTCAGCTCGGTAAACATGTTTTAAAAAGTTTGGATCTTTCGCTGGTCAGTGTTCAGCGGAGAAGTAAAGTCGTTATTTCCCTTCATTTTTCCCGGTTTGCTACTCAAGACAGGGATACTAATTAAGGTATACTCAGAAGCCGCTTTAGTAGAAAAAGAAGAGCTTTCTGGAATAAAATCTTGCTTCGAGGATCTTCATATGTTTTTCAAAGTGGGGAGATATGTTTCTACTTACATTCAGTCTATCTTGACTAGATAGCCCTTTTACTTAATCAATTTTTGTATTTTTGGTATTCAGAGTATTTTAGTAGCAATGATTTCAGTTGTAACGCAATTTAATGCCAATTTTGTTATCAATCGAAATTATTTGGAAAAGATGTACGAAGCTTAAGAATATTTACCACCTTTCTTTATTTATCAGATCACAATAGCCCATTTCCGAGTTATCCCTGAGAGTTACCTTTAGCATCTTTTTCAAAGTTGCGTCAAATACAACAGCATTCAGAATTAATATGAATATAAGTTTTATTGGAATGTGAAAGAAAATCGATAATTTATAATCTTTACATTTGGCCACGTAGTCATTAAAACTTAGGCAGCCATGTTACTTCAGTCTTGCATCGACCTTTATGACCAGGCATTGGTTTTTAGCATTCTGAGCAAGTGGGAGGTATTCTTGAAGAGGTTTTACTTCTGGTCTGGGTATCGTTAGTGGCACATGTGGGTTGAAGGGAAGACTGATCTACTTCTGTAGAATAAAAACGTTAACCATTATATACCTAATTGCAATAACGTTGTCATATTAAAAAGCGAAAAGGAAAATGCAAAAAGCAAAAAACAAATAGGAATTAATTAGCATATATTCATCATACCTTGCAACATTCAGAACACTCACGTTTATAGCTGTATTAATCAATCATGTTATTGATTAGCATCATTTGCATCAGTTTCAGTTTTTTTAGTATCGTTTTGATGCTATTCGAGGCTGATCATTAAATATATTTTAAATATATTTTTAGGTTTTAGATTAATATTAGATATTTTATACTTTTTTATGTGTCCCCAAATTAGTATGGGTTTACCCAGGCTATAAGGTCTTTTGACACTTAAATAAAGTTTCTATCTATCTATCTATCTATCTATCAAGCGAACTTCAAATCAAATCACACGGTCAATAGTCAAGTTTCGAATTCGCTATGGTCGCTGAATGAAAGCATTAAAGACGCATTTTTACAGGGTTAGCCTTAATCTGAAGTGATAAATTCACAAATTCAGGCGAGAAGATTACCTGTTTAGAGCTTTGTCTATTGTTTAAGTAATGATCCGCATAAGAAGGATAGCGCTGAACGGCAATGGAATGTCAAACACGATGGAATGTCAAGATTTTTCATTGTTGCAACTAGTGATCTCATTGGCCTAGACTCAAAAATCGCTAAAAAGTTAAGGTTCAAGGTGCATTTTGTCTAATTTTTTTAAGGTTTCAAGTAATTTGAGACCCAATCGCACAACATACAATTTTTAAAAGAAATTGTATTTGGGGAACTTCATCAAAGAAGCAAAATTATTAGCTATTGTCTTCTGCTATTCTGATTGGTTAAGCACGAACATTTCCTAAAATTTATTTGACGCAAATGGATTTTCTTTATTTTTATAATGAAATATAATTATTAACCATCAGCTCCTCCTCTATTCTTGAAATCAAAGATATTCTATGTGGGAAAGAGCTAATGCCGCAGAACAATGAAGTTTGCTATCGTTCTTATGTGGAACAATACTTGATTTTCAAATTTCACGCACCTTCTGCCGGTATTTGTGAATATTTTACATCAGGTCGAGTCTAACCCTGTATCAATGTGTCATTGGTGTTTGAATTCAGCGGTTATTTTAAATCCGAAAATGGCTTATCAATTCATATTTGTTTTTGTTTTGTTTTTTCCTTTTTGCTTTTTTTTTTTTTGATATGACAACGTTATTGCAATTAGGTGTATATACAATAAGCTCTTTCCTAAATTGATGTGAAATATATCGAAAATGACTTTCGTTTTTAGTGGATTTTGTGTAGCCTTTCTTTTCAGTGGATTTGTTGTAAGCTTTCTTGTTAGTGCAGGATAACATGCTGTTGTGGTTATCAGGATAGATGGTGAGAGATGCATGTGGGAAATTGTCTTCCATACAATTTTCAGTACAATGAAAAATTAAATTGAACCCATTTTGTAATTGGCTTCGATGACTTTGAAAGCAAGTAAACTACTTTTCGCTCAAAGATAAGACTATGGAGCTTATTTGCAACGATTTTGATTTGGGATTCAATTTCACTTACTGGAATGTTTTTATACACCCAATTTACATGTACAGTGTATAAGTACATGTATGAGACAAAAGAATCATGACTTGGTGCATGAATAAGTTCACTAAAAAGAGGAATGTTTTCTCTAGAGACATCACTAGTAATGCCAGAAATGGAGAAAAGTGAAAATCTACTTTGGATGCCCTTTGCTCCAGTGATGCTTGCGGATGTAAGCTTATAATCTGAAAAAGCTGTGAACGCAGCTGACTGTAAATCGAAATTCATACAAAACTATGTATCGAAGAACCAAAAATAGCAAAAAACAATTCGTGTCATATTCAGTTTAAAAGTATTTAGCTATAAGTACAAATGTATACAATGGAAATACAGTTTGACTTCATACATTCTCGCGTGAAATTCTCACGTGTAAGCTAATGATGAATAAGGGCCTGGTCTCACTGGGGTCTCACTACAGTCAAAAACAAAAATTAGCCCGTGCAAAAATCGAGGAAAACAAAAGAAACCGCTCCGGTGGGACACGCTTTTTGTGGAATGTTTTTGTTTTTATGTCGTTTTTCACGGGCTAATTTTTGTTTTTGACTGTAGAGCGACCTGGGGATAAGCTAGACTATTGTAAAAAGGCAAATGAAAATCGCTTACTTGTCGCTTTCTCCGTTGACTGAAAAATTGTGTATCTTTGGGCAGAATGGTGTTTCTTGTAGGAATAGAGCCCGTGATTAGGTTCGTTTCATTTTATAGCCCATTGAAAATGCGTAGCTGTTTGCAAAACAACTGGGCTCAAAATGAGCCGAATAAAACGCGGCATCCTGGGTGGGGGTTACTCTGCAAATTTTTGGGTGGGGGTGTGCCGCTGGGACTCTGAGACCCTTAGCCTATACTAGACCATTTTAGTTGCATTTTGTAACCCTATTCTAGACTAAAAACCAAAAAAACCCTACCATATCCTAGACCTATTTCAGACTCCCTATTTTCCAGAAACTCGTTCACTATTACAGTTATTAGTTAACAGGGGTCAGTGAAAATGCCGTACTGCCCGCCGTGCGATTTTTAAATGACATTTTCCAGTAAACCTTGTCTACATTAAATTTCTTCACGCAACTGATCAGTTTCGCGGAAAATGATACCCTATCCTAGACCAAAAATCTCTGATAACTATACCCTATCCCAGACTAAGCTGCCTGAAAACCATACCCTTCACAGCTGCACATACCTATATAGCTCATATATGGGAGTACCCCCCTCCCCCCCATCTCCCCCGGGCGCGGCATATCCGTTGATCGGCGGACGAATTTCAGCTATTTCGTCGTCACTGATGGCTGTGTTGGAAATAGATGCATCGAAATGCTTGGTGTATAGCTAGTATTTTTACAGATTTCATTGCTTGGCGCTTCGGTTGCACAAAACCTCCCTTCTTTGTTTTTATCGTCGTTCTCTCTTGTTGCGATTTTGTGTTGAGTCAAATCATTGTACGTCACATGACGTTACAAAGCAAAAGCAAGTTACACGACATAGTGAGTGAGATACAAAGAGGTCGTTTCGCAAAATACAGATCTTAGAGTTTAAAAAATATGGACTTTCCGTGTTTATTTGATTCAGTATTCCAAAATAGAACAATGACCCAAAATTCATGCTATCTTCTTGCTCTTCCATACTCTTGCATAATCAAACCGAAAGATTTCTACTTAAGTTAATCAGCAAAATCTCACCTCTCTTGCATACTATTTCATCATGGCTATTAGGTCATCTCTATTCTTTCTGAATCGAGATGATATTAGAGTCACAAAAATCATAACTTGTTCCAGCTTCTTCCATACTATTGCCCATTTAATTCGCACGGACAAAATTTTACCGGTAAACGAAAGCAATGCGTATATTTAACTAAACACAAAAACTTAGTCTGCGCTCTGGACGAGAATTGGACGTGACATAAGCTATTTATGCTTTACCGTCTCTCGTTATTTCGCTGAATTTACTATATCCTCGCTCATATGAAAACCCAAACTTTCCCGTAAGATTTGCAATAAGTAAGTGTGTCTATCAACGTGTAAAGCGTTAATGATGAGACAAAATTTGTCTAAATAAACAGTTTTTTTTGCTAGTGCGGAAAGGCCCGAAATTCTTTACCAAAATAAACGTGACATGTCCACTTAAAAACAGGTTTGAAACTTGGACCGGTAACGTGATGTATGAAAATCTCGTGTCAATACCCTAGAGAAATTAACAATGGGTCCGGGGGTGCTCTCCAAAAATTTTAGTGGCGGTGTGCAACGCCCTTCTTGAAATCTTTATCGTATTACGAACCATATCCTTTGGTGCCCTTACATTGCTGGTATCCGCTGGTATAAAGAAGTACCCCCCCCCCTCCCCGGACAAAAGTTAACAACCGAAGGAAACCCATTTTTACAACTGTACAACCACTATATCTCGTTAGCGCATGCGCGCATTAACGAGATAAAAACGGAGTCGCAATCGGAATCGGAAGGATCACAAGGTTGAAAAGCTATGAGTTTGAGACGGATCTACGTCGATTTTTATACAGAGTTGCCGGGATACTGTCAGTATTTCATTGCCTCCTTTTTATAGGAACAACACCCTATATCCTTTTCGATGACGATTCACAAGGATTTTTGAGAGACAACAATATATTCAGCAGCTAAATTGGGAACAGAAATCAACATGACTTAACCAATGAGTGAAAGTGTGGTTAAGCAAGAATAGAACCTGGTCTCCAGATTAACGGTCGGATGTTTCATTTGATCTGGATTAAAGTCAAATATAATGGATATTTGAACATTGTTTTATTTTTTTTTTTTTTATAGTGTTATCATACCTGGCCTACAGTTTGTAGATGTATTTGAAAATGTTTCCTCGTTACAAGGTTTTTGTTTCATATCTCGCATTGCTTAACCCTCGGACGTACACGCAAACTTATACCCCCACCGTGGTACAGAGGGGGGGGGGGGGGGGGGGGGGGGGGGGGGGGGTGGTAGCGGCCGCTATCTTGGATTTTACTAAAAATTAAAATTAATCGGGAAAATACGGAAATTGCAAATATTTTTTGCTAGGGTTGCAAAATAACATTCAATTAAACATTTTGATGCTTTTGGTAGCATTTTATATATTTTTTCACAGAAAATAGGTGAAAACACGTACTTTTTATTCAAAAATGGCTTGATCTCATGCTACTTGTGACATTATATCTCGTTACAATAGCAACCGGTTATCGCCAAACTTTACCAAAATGTATCTTAAGGATAAACGAACAGCTACTGAAGACGGCATGTGCTAAACTTCAGTGGTCTTGAAGAAATCGGGGAAAAACCTTAACGGGGGTGGTTAAAAAAGTTACTTACATACAGTTAGGGCTGATTTGCTCTAGCGACGAAATCGGTGATGGAGTTCGAGTCGGATACGTTCTAGTGTCAAAATATAAAAAAAAGAGTCGCAATTGGAATTGGACGGATCACAATGTTGAAAAGCAACGATCTTCAAACTGATCTACCTCTATGTTTATACTAACATTATATTTACAAACATAATATTTATTGTCATGTGAATTTAAGGTTAACACTGACAACTTACAGAACGCTTTCGTTATTCTCACGATATATTTTAGAACTACAATAATTTGCAACTCGTCTCCAGATTTTCCATGGTTAGGTTCCTAGACTATTAACAGGGTAACCTGGGTAAGATATACCAATACTATATCATCGCATATAGTTTGACGAATTCAGTTCTAATCCTTTGGCAGGTGTAAGACTGGTTGGAGGAACCTGGAACGGAGAGGGAAGAGTAGAGATACTGCACAGTGGCTCCTGGGGAACTGTTTGTGATGATTCCTGGGATATAAATGATGGGCAAGTTGTTTGTCGTGAGCTTGGATATACTTACGCTCTCAGTGCCCCAGGGTCTGCACACTTCGGTTCTGGAAGTGGCCAAATTTGGCTGGACAATGTAGAATGCCAAGGACATGAAAGTTCCATTGTGGATTGCCAACATGCTGGATGGGGATCACATAATTGTGGTCACAGCGAAGATGCGTCAGTGATCTGCTCTGGTAAGTTTAACGTTGAGTAATAATGTTGTTCAATTAGTATTAGTTCAGTCAGTAGTCAGTTTGACGAAATCAGAACTAATCCTTTGGCAGGTATGAGACTGGTTGGAGGAACCTGGAACGGAGAGGGAAGAGTAGAGGTACTTCACAGTGGCTCCTGGGGAACTGTTTGTGATGATTACTGGGATATAAATGATGGGCAAGTTGTTTGTCGTGAGCTTGGGTATCCTAACGCTCTCAGTGCCCCACAGTCTGCACACTTCGGTTCTGGAAGTGGCCAAATTTGGCTGGACAATGTAGAATGCCAGGGACATGAAAGTTCCATTGTGGATTGTCAACACGATGGATGGGGATCACATAATTGTGGTCACAGCGAAGATGCATCAGTGATCTGCTCTGGTAAGTTTAACGTTGAGTAATAATGCTGTTCAATTATTTAGAACAAGACGCTGTGGGAGCGTATACTTGGGCGTCGTTGTATTAGGCATATTGGAGAATAATTGTCTTGGGAATCTGCATGCACGTTATTTCACGGTTTGATGATTGGGAGTATTCGGATAGTGTGAGTAGTCTAACAAAGAAGCGCGTTAACCGTCTAAAACAAGAAGACACAGTACACGTGTGAGATCGCACGCAAATTATTAAAGTAGGGTGTCCACTGTGTCAAAAGACGAGTACATATTGAAAAATACAAATCGATGCCTATTTTTGTACTTACAGTTGAAAAAAAGGCCGTATGTCAGAGTTTCCCGATGGTTGTTATTGGGTTTAGCTAAATCTTGTAACTAGCTGGTCTGTGTTTCCGACACTTTTGAAGTGAATGCAAATGTAACCGCAAAGTGGCCTTTCGAAGCCATGATGTAATTGCCTGGTCCGGACCCGAGGTCAAAACAACTTTTCCAATTGAAAGTTTTGCTGGAAGTATTCCCGCCGTTATTATAATAAAGTTTGGATGAAACTTATAAATTTAATCAAAGTTAACGACAGAAGTGATAATTTAGGAGGAGAGAAACAAATTTAGCCGTTTGAAATATATTTTTTCAGTTGAGGTAAAAATGTTGCAATTTGCATAATGTGAAAGTAATTTGAAACCTTTCCAGTAACGCATAACGCAGCTGTTTCGTAAAACATCTCGCAATCAGACACACGAAAATATATCCAGTTTTTATTCCTCTGTATCCGAAACACAGAAAAGAAAGTTAAATGAAAAAGTGATCGCTTTAAGGTTATTTTCGCCCGAGAAACATTCACAAGCGGAAGCAAAACTCGCAAGAAACGTCTCGCAAGACATCGCGTGCATTGTTTACATCTTCTCTCGGCGGTGAATTTTTGCACCCAAAGTTTCAGTTGTCTGTTCTGTTCTTTCAACTTCACGAAATAAAAATTAATGAAAGGCAAACAACCGAAAGAAGTGAAATTAATTGGGATTCCTACCACGCTTATATTTCTTCCTTCGCTGTCCACTGTTCACTTCTTATTAAATAAGCGCTATGTATGTACAGTATTCGTCTAAATTATCTTCTTCATGTTCGTTTTAACATGTTTTAGCGGGTTTCCGTCATGAAGGTATCGTAGAATTAATCGCGAGTGTCAAATACTTTCGCAGTGTCTTCTTGAGTAATTTCCTTACGCATATTGAATATGAAACTGTTAGATGCAACAGAGAACTTTGTGACGTTCGCCTCGCATCAACAAACAACAGGTGTACTCCACCGCGGTCAAACGAGAGAAATTTGCAAAAGTTAACCAAAGTACTTCAAAGTTAATTAGGTTGTCATTTTCACTGTTTATTAAAAGTTTCATATATTAACAATACACTGTCAACTCACTAAACGTTTTGAAAGTTTACTAAAAAAAGTTCTAAGCGTTTGAAAACTACGAACCCGCAGAACTGTCGGCGCCATTTGCCAACACAATTTTGCTCAGGCACGAAGCGTTTTGATCAGTTTTCAACGATCGAAAAGAAGCTCGTTATTTTGAGCCGGAAAGATGAAAAGATAGTTACATAAACTAATTATTTTATACATCCTTGCCCACGTTTCCACTTAATTCTAAATGAATCCCACCAAATAAAACGAAAAACGCCTCGGACGTGTGACCGCGGTGAAGGTTTGAATACTCCCGCCGTCCCCAGAGTTGCGCAATACTGCACATTTGTGGACGACCAAACTGCATTTTAATACTTGGTCGCTACGCCCAAGTAATTAGTTCGGTCAGTAGTCACAAAATATTACAACTTGAAAATTGATTGCTGGTATATTTTTAACGCGATAATGCGGTAAGCTTAATATGCTTTTATACTGATGCTGTTCGATATTTGTTATAAAATTAAAGGTAATGACTTTATTGAAAAACTCAAAAAAAAAAAAGCTTCAGGGTGAGATTTGAACTCGAGTCGTCTGACTGCTCTTGCATAGCTATAACAAGAACCACGCCACTAGGCCATGAAAACATACGGAAACTGGAAGGTAAAACACGTATTAAAATCCGTTTCAAGTCTGCAGCTCGGTTATAATTTTGCAACAAGACTCTAAATGAGAAACATCTTTAAGGTCCGGTTCAAACGTGCCGAATCTAATGCAAATGAGCAAAATCTATTGTTCTTGCTCATTTGCATTAGATTCGGCACATGTGAAATTCGACGTTTGAACCGGGCCTAAGTTGTTCATTGTTGTTTATATTCGTTTACAACAAATTCGTTACTGTTATCGCTGTTCTTTTTTCGCAAAACATTCGATAAGATTGCCATATTTAGCTTTATAATGCATACCGCAATGTACGGTATTTTAAATTATAAACACGGCTCGAAATTGGAAATCTTCGGCACAGCTGAAAAAAATCAAATTCGCTCCTCTTTTGCATATACAATGTAGATAGTCTATAGTAAGTATATGAATGCCATGTTGTTTTTTTTCCTTGAAATACATATTTGTTTCCGAGAAAAACGAAGAAAGTCGTTATCATCTCAGGGCACAATTTGGCAATCCAACACAATCATGCAAACAGGGTTGAAATAAGTCATGATTCACTCGACTCGCGTATCAAAACTACTGAGCTAGAAAAAGCTATCATAGTTCCAATTTGTTGTATAACTTGTCATAGTCTAAACACCATTATTTCATAAAAATTAGACTGATCTAAGTATTCAAGGAAAGCCAAAGGGTCATGGCTCTCCCGTGCTCCGTAAAACGGTAGGCGAAAAACAACAATGATTTTGAGCATGTGCCTTTGTTCAGAATTTCGTAATATTAAGAATGACAATACTAGAGTTGACGATCTTTTAAAATATGTAAAGTTTAGTCTGAAAAAATTTAAGATTTTTAAGAATTTGTTGAAAATCGTGAACGAAAGACATAAAATCACGCCATCTTGTGTATGCATGACCAACAAAAAAAAAAAACACTTAGAACGGTACGGTTTCCTTGAGAAATCTTGGCAAATAAACTCTGACGCCAAAAAAACAATGGAAATATACAAACATTAACTTGGTTATTACATTCTTGAATCTCCAAAGTGTTTCGTTTCGAATTTCATTCGTGAAGTTTATCATGAACAGTGAAGATCAGTGAAGCCCGTAGCCACAATTAAAAACGCTTTACTTTTCGCTGAATTCTCACGTTGCTCACTTTGCACTTTCGTACTCTTTATAATGTTGATACATTTATTTCCCCAGATTTCTGATGCAAACTGTAAAAGGGCTGACAATAAAGCGATCTAGTTCAAGCATGTGTTCCCAGTTTTCCATCCTTGTATAACCGTGAACCATTTTGAGACTATATGCAAACAAGAACAACAACTCTTCGAGTAGGGGAGTCGTGCTTTAAGAAGCTTTAGGAGTAATACTCTGTTAAATTCGAACTTTGGCCGGCCACCGTACCTCGCCGATTTGGCTGAAATTCAGCATGTTGACTTGGTTTAGGGTCTAGAATATCGGAATGGTTAGTTTAAAGTTTCAATTCTTTTTACTTTGGAAAATATTAACAAGGTCGTTTTGAGGTGACCTCGGCAGGCCGCCATATTGGTAGATCGAAGGTGCTCTTGAGACTTCGACTCAGCCTGCTAGCGAATTAAATTGATCATTGCTGATACTGATGCAAAGAACTATCCTTCCTTGTTGTATTTATAGCGGAGCGCTGCGGGCCGAAGCCCCGCGCGGAGCCCCATACTCATAGAACCCATCCATGCCCGTCATTTTTCATGGTCATGGCCAGCGAAATGTTTCGCGGGCGGCGTCTGTCATCCGTCTGTCGGAACGAACGTTTTTCGCGCGGCTACACAGCCCAATGTCACGTCAGCTATACGCTCAACACTCTTGTTGAGTCAGTGGTTAACCGTTGAGTTAAGCCGAGAAAACCATTTGCAAAATTGTTTTTCCCGGCATTTATCTGCGGTTTGCTATTCAAGACAGGTTTCACATTTTTCAAACAGTGGTCAAGACCGCATTTGAGGCTGCGTAACTCTGCAAGTCAGGCGTTTTTGGAGGAATATAGAGCTAAGTGCTTATTTTTAAACCCGATTTCGTCTTGAATTGAAGCTAGTAGATTGTCGAAGCATTTGTTTACAGCTAAACGCTTTTGAGTTTAATTCTTGTGCTTCCGACCTTTTCACCTTAGTTAAGTTTAATATCATTACTTTGCTGTTCTATATTGTGCAATTTTGGCTTCCATTTAAAAAGGTTTCAATTTTGAAAAATTAGGTTACATAAAACGTGCTTAAGGTGGTTCGATACAGTTTTCTGGAGACCGTACCAACATTTTTCAATCGGTTTTTAAGCGGTCTTCCCCAAGTCAGATCAACGTGAAATTTTCACCACTAACTGGTTTTGAATTGAAGTTTGGCAAGATATATTTTCTGGTAAAATCGATATTACCATGACAACGATAAACAAGAAACTTAGAAATCAGTAATAGTGAAATTCAACCCGTTTAAGATTTCGCATTGAAGATCCCACATAGGCATCTTAAAATATGGTATATGGCATATATATTTTGCAAGAATAAAAAAATTCTGTATGTTTGAATCAAAATAAATCGCAATAACATTTCAAACCTTACTATTTGTGTACTGGTATTAAATTGATCGAGAGATTAACACTGGTTTTGTGAAATTACTTAATGATAATGTAAAAAAATAGCTTGATGTTATGTTTGTAAACCCTGAAAGTTTTGTTTACTTTCTCTTTTGCGATCTTGAGAACTACCTTTTTTCCTAAATTTGCATCATGTGCAATTTTGGGTAATTTTCGATTTTAATGGCTTTTGCAAAAATCTGAGAAACGGCTCGATGGATTTTTTTAAAACATTCACTGTGCATGCTTACCGATGTGCAAAATATTATCTGAAAGTTTCATTAGCATTGATTCACTGGAACGCCTTTAAATTTAAAGATGAAGACGACGTACGAACCGGCCGAAAAAATGGCGTTACAAATTTACTTTTTTAAGTTATTCTCAGTAATGATTTCAAATCAATGCGCACTACATTCTTCCGTGATTGAAACATTGCAATGTACGCTCTTTGATGCAAATTTCTTTGCATCTGTTTTCTTTTGCGTTCAAAACGCCTGCTGTAAAAACGTTTTCAAAACGCAAAAGGGCATTTATTGCTCAAAATAATCCTAAAAAGAGACTTAAGGCAGGGGCGGATCTAGGGGGAGGGTGCAGGGGGTGCGCACCCCCCCCCCCCCCCCCCTGAGATGACCTAGTCTGCGTTGTTCGCTTTTAAAATTTGTTTACGTCACCCTTCAGTTACGTCATTCCTTAGAGGTGCACCCCCTCCTAAGAAAAATCCTGGATCCGCCCCTGTAAGGGAATCTGGAAAGTAGCAAGGAGAGTAATAAGGTACAATCATGCTCGAATATAGATAATAATAGATGCACAGCAGATCACAACGAAAGTATAAATCACGGAGGAATGCAGTGTGCATTGATTTGAAATCATTATTAAGCATAACTTAAAAAAGTAAATTTGTAACGCCATTTTTTCGGCCGGTTCGAACGTCGTTTTCATCTTTAAATTTAAAGGCGTTCCAGTGAATCAATGGCAATGAAACTTTCAGATAATATTTTGCACATCGGTAAGCATGCACAGTGAATGTTTTAAAAAAATCCATCGAGCCGTTTCTCAGATTTTTGCAAAAGCCATTAAAATCGAAAATTACCCAAAAATTGCACATGAAGTGATGTTAGGAAAACAGGTAGTTCTCAAGATCGCAAAAGAGAACGTAAACAAAATTTTCAGGGTTTACAAACATAACATCAAGCTACGTTTTGACATTATCATTAAGTAATTTCACAAAACCAGTGTTAATCTCTCGATCAATTTAATATCAGTACACAAATAGTAAGGTTTGAAATGTTATTGCGATTTATTTTAATTCAAACATACAGAATTTTTTTATTCTTGCAAAATATATATGCCATATACCATATTTTAAGATGCCTATGTGGGATTTTCAATGCGAAATCTTAAACGCGCTAAATTTCACTTTTACTGATTTCTAAGTTTCTTGTTTATCGTTGTCATGGTAATATCGATTTTACCAGAAAATATATCTTGCCAAACTTCAATTCAAAACCAGTTAGTGGTGAAAATTTCACGTTGATCTGACTTGGAGAAGGCCGCTTAAAAGCCGATTGAAAAATGTTGGTATGGTCTCCAGAAAACTGTATCGAACCACCTTAAATTCAGTCGTTTCATGATTTCTTTCATCGAAGACAATCAGCTCGGCCTCGATGCGCTATAAATGGTTCGCGTTTTACGTTTAAACAGAAACTTATGGAGATTTGAATAAACGTTTTCGAAAGAAGATTGTGTTGTCCATTTTTATGTCTTTTTTCATTCATTACATGGGTTGAAAAGCGATTTTACGTAAACAAAACAAGACTTGAATTTTATATAGTTCTAACTTCACTCTCGTAGCCTTTATGCAAATATGTTTGTGTATATTTTTTGCAATTTTGATTTCCAAATCAGTTTCTCGGGCAATTTTTGACAAGCAACAATTGTATTTTATTAGGAAAGTAGTCGTACTAGTTTTTCCAGACGGAGAAAAAGTTGTTTTTGTGAACTTTTGTACGGTCTAAATGTACTGTGCAGACGGTCACGTAATACTGTCAGTTGAGAATTGCTAAAATTCAAAAGTAGCCTGGTCGTCAGTCTTAATTCTTGTGCTTCCGACCTTTAACATTAGTTAAGTTTCACCTTAGTTAAGCTTGTTTAGAGAGCGACGCTGTTTGGCTCAGCCTATCTATATATATTTTAAATTAATCCGAAATGGGCTTCCGAAAGTTTGAGCCACGAACGACTAAAAAGGCCGAAGGTATACTTTCCGCATTTTGAATGTTCCTAAAATTACCAGAAATTCACCAGCCGATATCATTTCTTGCCATTTCGATTTAGAACTAGCCCTTTTGCCTAAACGTTGATTGTTTAAATATAAATTGATTTCATAAATAAAAAATTGGGGAATTTTATAGACAAACACCGGCTCAATTTTGCTCGAAAATTATCAATAAATGAATTTATATCCCCTGATATCGAGTGATCGTCATACGAAATGGCATCTGTAATGGCAAAGATGGTCTGTTATGACAAAGAATTGCGTTAAATGTGCGATTGAATAAAAAACTCGTTACCAACGATCATTTTCTGATTCATATTGCGGCACATAAATATAAACATCGAATGCGAAATATCAGATATTTTGCTCTCAGTTCCCTTATCTAAATCACATCATTAAGAAACGATCGAGCGAACTCGGGAACAAAAACTAAAGTTCATTATCACATTTGTTCACAAAATGTACCATTTTACATCGGCTTCAGTGAAAGGGTGAAATAATTTTCTTCTGCCTTTCTCGGTAATCACGTTCGTGCATGGCGCTATATGCAAATTTTTTCGTGTTTTCGAGGAGATAAACGGGTTGCTAAACGGCCAAGCACGCAATATTCGACACTCACTCGGTATGTCATAAACGTACATATAAAATAAAACTACTAACCTTGTAGTTCGAAAAAAAAAATGAGTGTTCCGTGTATGTTAATCATCCGCAGCGCTTGAAAAGGAACGTACCGCGTAAAAGAGACAGAGAACTGCGTGCTGGATCGCAGGTCTGAAATAAACATTCATTCCACTTTTCCTGTTTGCATAACTTCCGCAAAAATTGTTCGTTAAAAAGTGGTACTGATATGAAAAAAGCTGCCGATCTTGATTAAGGGGTTGGGGTCGAGCCGAAAGAGTTGTTATTTGAGACGATTGCCCTTTTTCATAAACAAGGCCGAGCCTTTAAGATAAGAAAAGGAATTAATCTGTGAATTGGCCACGGAATCAAGCTAAATTTGAATAGAGAATTGGGGAAGGACGGCGGGGTCGGCTGTGCCCGTTAGTCAGGGGGAGCGGCAGTTTTGGTTATGAGTGCCGCTTGACCGTATATGTAGGGGTTAAGCTCTCAACATGTGAATTTTATATGTAGGATTGTAGTAGATTTTGAATAACAAGTCTTTTTTTAATCTGAGCGGACACTAAAACACTATTTTACTGGAAGCGTACAATAACAAGCCTGGGATATATTAAAAAGGGAGGTTTTAATTAAAACATCTAAGTGACAATTCTAATGTTCGTTCAGTAAAGCAAATTTCATTTTTTTTAAAAGGTAGTTATATTTTTGGAGTTTTCTGATGGAGACTTCCCTTATGCCACTTATGGATAATGCGTTTTGAAAGAAGAGGAATCTCTTATGAAAACTACAAATTAAGGTTGTCTTACAGTAAGAAGTTGTAAGGTGATCAGATGAGTTCAGTCTTTCAATGGGAAAAAGTGATGACGTTCGACGCAACATCACATAACTTAGGCTTAGTTACATCTGATAGAACAAGAGGGTTGGGCGCTAAAATAAGGCTGCAAAACAGTTCATTTTTTTACGTAAGTGCACTAAAAGTAAGCGGATGAGGCTAAGACAGTCGAGAGGATCTGCTGCGGTTATGAATACGGAGAGACCCCAACGGGCGCATAAGGCTTAAAGCGGGAATCAACCTAAATTTGAATGAAATTTTAAAAGGTTTAAAGAAGGGATAGAAGAAAGAAAATGATTTTGGAAACATCAAAGCTCTCTACAGTTTTCGATACTCGTAACTGCACAGCAGTGACTGATGTGTCTTCCTCGGTATTCCCATTTTTCTAATATAGCAAGTACTTTCTGATAGAGTGTTGACAAATCCCTAGCCACTGCATCATTGCCAACTCACTGAAGAAGTTGATGTGTAGTATCAACTGCACACTGCAATCGGCTGACGATGCCATCCACCACAGTGGGAGTGGACTGTTAGTATTCACCAGTTGTTCACTGTCACTAATTATTTAACTGACGCCAGGAATTAAATTATTAAAATCTGGAGGAATTACCACGCTTTGTATACACAATAACTTAACACACTTTAGCAGCAAGAGCGATCTTGACCCTCGGGTCGCCATCTTTGAGCTTCTCGTCTTTCCGGTAAACGACCTGGGAACGAGTAAAAGGCCCATCGTCACTTACCGGCGCGTGATGCACCGCGCATTGTTTATTTTGATTTGGACCCAAATAAATGCGATCTCTCACGAAGTGAAATTTTTGCTTCTCATCTCCAGGAAAAAAAAAAACACTGAGTTTGAAATTTCGTTCGACATTAATTTTAAAATTTATTAGTCCAAGAAGCGGTCCTGTTTGATATCAAAAGCCCGTATAACATGTGTCGCTTTTTGTCTGGGGCCGCTCAACCCGCCTTAGTGTATCTCCAGGGAACTCCAGTCGCCGAGGCAGTTTCATCCGCTTCGAAAATTCGCATCGAAAACATTTTCACGTTGTAGGACGCCGTAAACCTCCTTCTATTTTTACCGAAAGTTTAAGGTCGATGCCGCTTAAAACGAAACCTCCAGCGAGCCGAGAAGTGTGTTTATTTTGTGGGCTGTTCGGCGTATCTGATTTGCATCGGCATAATTAGTGAGCTCCGCTGGCGGGGGACGTTTTAATGGCTTCAGAAGTTTGCATTAAAACATTCGACGGCTAGGGTCGGGGAAAATGTCCTTCAAATTCCATGGAATTTTTCACATAGTTGCTGGCAAAAACGACTCCGCCGGCGAGCCGAGAAGTTCAAGCTTTTTCTTGTTGTTTGCCCAGGGGGCATTTTCCGGTCGAACGGTCACGGTTATCGATGGTAAGATTCAAATGTCGATTCACAGTATTCGGAAAACGAATGTACTAAAAACTTACATTGCTAAAATTCGAAGATAAATTTTAAATAGTAGGCAATCTAATATACCTATTTCCTTTCCACGGACGACCGAATTTCTGAGCCAAACCTTCTGAATGTTCTCGTTTCTTGACAGCCGGCCTCTAGCCTTCGGCGGCGATGCTTAGAAAACGTATCAGTAACGATGGAAAATTAAAGAAAACATACAAAAACAAGATGCAATGCCTTGAATATGAACTAAATATTTGAAAGAAATGATCTTGAAGTCAATAGACGATACAGATTCCCCGATGTAAACGGATTTTTTTAGGAATCAAACTGACCTACACAAAACAGAATTTCGTGGCCCCAGAAATTCTAGAACGCCCGCAATGAATCACGGTAAGTGCTGATGGGCCTTTAAGATGAACCTTCCGTTGGGGGTCATCATGTGTTAATTTTTAGCCATTGAATGTAGTGATTTGGCGAAAGCGAATGAATTTTAACGACAGCGAATTTGAATTTAGCGGCAACTATTGAACTTAGCGACAGCGACATCGTGCAGAATGCCTATTGTTCTCGCGACATTTACTTACAGCGCCGAAAGTTTCTAGATCTGACATATCGCTCATTATTATTCATTGACGCTCAAAAAGCGGCTTAATTGATTGGTTGCTAGGCACGCACCGCTATACTCATTAACTTGAAGTGGGCGGGCAAAGCAAACAAAGAACGATGCGCGCTATTGTTGTCAGCTTTTGTTTCTTAAAATCATACGATTACCCGCATATTACGTGTATTTTTCAGCATGAGAAAAGACAAAATGAAAGGGTTTGAGACTGCTCGATGCACATAAAAAATTTAGATTGGTGTCAGCAAATGAATCTTCGATCAAGTTTTTAGATTGCTAGTATTTTTTTTTTGCAAGGAAAATAGAGCGAGCATCGATTGATCAAGAATCGCCGCGCTCGCCGTGCGGGGACACCGCAACATGAGATTTTTTTCAGTTCTTCGGCTCGATAATTTTGTTTGTTCCTCGTGGCTCACCCACGCGTCATTTTAAATCGATCGCCACGCTCTACACTCTTTTTGAACAAAAGTAAGCGGCGAGTGCTCTATGTCTGCAATCTTATAAATGATAAAGTATCACTATCTTCAAGTGCGCGAGCGCGAGCGAAGTGATTATGATCGAACCCAATCGCGCAATTAATCGAACGTTCGATTTGTTTCGATTACCAACTAATGACCAACTTATCGAAGTTAATTTACCATTTCCCCTTCCCCAGCCCCGTTATAATAATGATTTATAATATGTCGCTGTTTCTTTTAACTTTCATGATTATCATCTGTAACAACAAGTAAGTTAAATTTGCAGAACTCGAACATTTTGCAACGAACGGTGGAACCGAATGGACGAGTAAAGGTTGGACTGAATTTAGCGGAAACGAATTGAATTTAGCGTCAGCGAATGGAATTTTATAGCGACTGCGAATTTAGTTAAGCGGCAACGAATTGGGAAAATTTAGGGAAAGCGTTTTTGTTTTTGTTGTTGGTCAGGCACACACAAGATGGCGTGATTTTACATCTTTCGTGCGCGATTTTCAACAAATTCTTAAAAATCGCAAATTCATTTCCCCATACTAAACTTTACATATTTTGAAAGATCGTCAACTCTAGTATTGTCATTCAGAATATTACGAAATTCTGAACAAAGGCACATAATCAAAATCATCGTTGTTTTTCGCCTACCGTTTTACGGAGCACGGGGGAGCCATAAGCTTTTGACTTCCCTTAAATATTTAGATTATTCTAATTTTGATGAAATCACGGTATTTAGACTGTGTACAACAAATTGGAAGTATGTCAGCTTTTTCTAGCGCAGTAGTTTTGATACGCGAGTCGAGTGAATCATGACTTATTTTAAGCCTGTTTGGTGTCGCCAAATCGAACCCCGGGCTGGAAACAAATGTTTTTGTTTTCCCAGAAACAAATACATCTTTGAAGAAAATAAGTACACAGCAATTGTATACTTACTAAAGGCTACCTGTATGCAAACGAAGAGCGAACTTTGCCGTGTAATGTTTGATTCTTGCACACGCGCCAACTCCAACAAAATTAGGGCAACAATGTTGCAGGTTTTTGAATCGCTTTCAAAAACCTGCAACATGTTGGCGCAACGAAATGCTGCGTTAAAAATCGGCCTGTGCGCCATGTTACACGTTATCGATTTTTAACGGAACAATGTTGCGTTAGAAATCGGCGTTAAAAATGGGCTCTTGTAACATCACCTTAAGATCTACATATTCTGTTCAGTAGAAAAACGCAAGGATATATTTTCACTTGAGGAACAGATCAGATCCACTGGCGACATTTGAACGTAGACCTTAACCCTATTCGGCCTGGGGAGGGGGGGCACAAAGTGCCCGCGCTAACTTTCAACATTCATAGCTTTTTTAATATGTATTCAAACGCCATCAAACTTTGTGAATTTTTCTTAAAATTTATCTGGCAACCATTTTATATGACAATTTTTTGATCACGTGACTTGATGATTCCATGGCAACAAGATTTTGACAGCCATGTTTTTTGAAATTTGCATATTTATACCTTTGAATGAAGAAAAACAATGTTTATTCGTATAACTTTTGTATTTTTACGTCATTTAGCGTTTATTTATTGGTTTTGATTAATTTTGCGTCAATTTGGACGATTTTTAAGGGGTTTAAAAAAAAAATTCAGAAATCCAAGATGGCGGATCCAAGATGGCGGAACTAAAAAGAAGCCCAGGCTGAATAGGGTTAAGGTGATGTTACACGAGCCGATTTTTAACGCCGATTTTTAACGCAACATTGTTCCGCATAACCTTGTCCTGTTCTCTCCTATTTCAATCAAACAATACGTATTTGTACTGTCACGCTAAGACATGAAATACATCAATTTGGCCTTTATTTATCAAAGGACTCCAAATGCGAAATATCGTTAAGCTTATTGTTGTTCATATTCGTTTACAGTAAATTAGTTCTTGTTATCGCTGGATTCACGTTGTTCTTGTTACGCATCATTCGTAACAAAACTAATTTAAAACATTACGTGACAAAAGTTTACAGCTGATGGAAGGAGCAAGTGAGTGAGCGAATGAGTGAGTGCTGATTTGCATATCTGTCTCCGCTACCGATAACCCGTTCATTACGCATGCGCGTATTCAAGGGTAAAAAAGAGTCGCAATCGGAATCGGACGGATCACAAGGTTGAAAAGTAATGAGCTTCAAACTGATCTACCTCTATGTTTATACTAACATTATATTTACAGACATAATTTTCATTGTCATGTGAATTTAAGGTTAACACTGACAACTTATCAGAACGCTTTCGTCATTCTCACGATATATTTTAGAACTACAATAATTTTCAACTCGTCTCCAGATTTTCCATGGATAGGTTAATGGACTATTAACAGGGTAGCCTGGATAAGATATTCCAATGATAGATCATCAAATATAGTGTAACTAAATCATATCTAATCCTTTAGCAAATGTGAGACTGGTTGGAGGAACCTGGAACGGAGAGGGAAGGGTAGAGGTGTTTCACAGTGGCTCCTGGGGAACTGTTTGTGATGATCACTGGGATATAAATGATGCGCAAGTTGTTTGCCGTGAGGTTGGGTATTATAACGCCCTCAGTGCCCCAGGGTCTGCACACTTCGGTTCTGGAAGTGGCCAAATTTGGCTGGACGATGTACAATGCCAAGGACATGAAAGTTCCATTGTGGATTGTCAAAATGCTGGTTGGGGTGTCGAAAACTGCGTGCACAGTGAAGATGCATCAGTGATCTGTTCAAGTGAGTATGGCCACAAATACATTTGTATTGTCGTCTTTACTTCCGCTTGTCTACGTCCCCGGTGTCAATACCTCATGTCAGACAACTCCCGCGGCCCAAATGTTTCATTTACCACCCGTGAATATATTACCTGCCAATTAAGGAACGTGGTGTATTACATCTCCTGCCATCGATGCTCACGCAGATCCTTACAAGAAAGCAAGTGGAAATGGAAACCATTCTCAATTTGGGTACCATGCAACCACATGGGCTCAGCACGGTATTCCATTTCCTCTTAACTGCGTGCGGTTATGCACTATTTTCTTAGGGCGCGCTTTCTTAATTTAAGAAAACAAGTCGGATTCAAAACAACGGTCATCATCCTGATGAAGAGCTAAGCCCGAAACGTAATTGATGAAATTTACTGTCACTTTCACAAAAAAATATATTTTTACAATATGTTTATTTCTATTTCAAATTCTTGTTTATAAGTGTCACGCATCCGTGGCAATTTAATTTTTGAAATCATCTCTTTAGTTCTAACAGTGTAGTCCAGTAATATATCATCAAATATAGTTTGACTAATTCATAACAAATCTTTTGGCAGGTTTGCGACTGGTTGGAGGAACCTGGGACGGAGAGGGAAGAGTAGAGGTATTTCACAGTGGCTCCTGGGGAACTGTTTGTGATGATAGCTGGGACATAAATGATGCTCAAGTTGTTTGTCGTGAGCTTGGGTATCCTAACGCCCTCAGTGCCCCACAGTCTGCACACTTCGGTTCTGGAAGTGGGCAAATTTGGCTGGACAATGTAGAATGCCAGGGACATGAAAGTTCCATTTTGAATTGTCAACACGCTGGATGGGGATCACATAATTGTGATCACAGCGAAGATGCATCAGTGGTCTGCTATGGTAAGTTTAACGTTGAGTAATAATGTTGTTCAATTAGTATTAGTTCAGTCAGTAGTCAGTTTAACGAAATCAGAACTAATCCTTTGGCAGGTGTGAGACTGGTTGGAGGAACCTGGAACGGAGAGGGAAGAGTAGAGGTACTTCACGGTGGCTCCTGGGGAACTGTTTGTGATGATAACTGGGATATAAATGATGCGCAAGTTGTTTGTCGTGAGCTTGGGTATTCTAGCGCTCTCAGTGCCCCGCAGTCTGCACACTTCGGTTCTGGAAGTGGCCAAATTTGGCTGGACGATGTACAATGCCAGGGACATGAAAGTTCCGTTGTCGATTGTCAACACGCTGGGTGGGGATCACATAATTGTGGTCACAGCGAAGATGCATCAGTGATCTGCTCTTGTAAGTTTAACGTTGAGTAATACACCTTATTCATAAATGGCGGCGGATTTATGATTCTTTTGTATTTATTTTAATTAGCCTCACAAGCCTCGTTAGAATGTGCAAAATTCAAAAGAATTTACACGCTAAAATGAGGCTAGTGAGGCAAATTAACATATATATAAAAGAATCATGAATCGGTCGCCATTTATGAATAAGGTGTATAGTGTTGTTCAGTCAGTATTAGTCAGTCAATATTCAGTCAATACCACGAGCTGTAGTTTAAGAAAATGACACGTTTTGTCACATTTTGTACTAGGGCAATAATATTTTAAATTATATTTTGACGGAAACTAGTTGAGAGAAACCGAAGTTGAAAAAAAAAATGAAAAAATGCTGGAATCTTTTGTCTTTTGATGCTGAGTTGCATTAGGAAAAGTATTTGCACATTGTTTTGTGTTTAACAAGGTATCTATTGTAAAAAAAAGAGGAATTCATTGTTTCTCCCCCTTTTCTGAAATCTTACTTTAATATTTAAAGCCGTGGCCTTCATTTTGCACTTGATTTAATCTGGATTAAAGTCAAATATATAGGAAATTTAAACATTGTTTCATATTTTTTTCATATTGTTATCATATCTGGCCTACAGCTTGTAAATGTATTTTTAAAGGACTCCTGGTTTCAAGGATTTTGTTTTAAAGTTCGCATGGATTAAAAAAGGTTATTTGCGTACACGAGAATTTAGTTTTATCGACTGAGTCGATAAGGTAAATTGACCACCGTAAAAAGATTCAAATAGCTGACGTTTCGAGCGCTAGCCCTTCGTCGGAGCGAATCAAGGAATTGTGGGTAGTGTGTGGTTTTATATAGTAAGCGGTGGAGCTACGCTATTGGTGGAAATTTGGTGACGTGAAAAACAAATGTAGATTAGTTGAATGAAAAGCGTTCGTTGATTCCGTGGGGTTTGAGAGTGCCGATTTGAAAGATGATTTTTTGTTCTAGGTTTTTACGGCTTTCTGTGTTACCCTGGTGTAGGGAAAGGCCGCAGATTGTCATGTGTTGTTTAGAATGGTTAGTAAGATTAAAATGGCGCGCGACTGGTTTGGATGCGTCTTTGTCATTTTTTTCAACGTCTCGGAGATGTTCACGAAAACGGTCGCCCAGTCTCCTCCCTGTTTCGCCAATGTATATCTTTTTGCAAAAAGTACATGTAATGCAGTAGATAACATTTACGGAGGTGCATGTAAAACGATCAGTGATTTTAATAGATCGTTTGGGTCCTGTTATTTTGTCCGCGTTGTGAATGAAAGGACAAGTGTTACATCGTGTGCGTGTGCATTTGAAAGTTCCCGGTACATCGTCAGATTTCAGTGCGCTCGTAACTAGAAAGTTGCCTATGTTTTTGTCACGTTTGAATGAAATTAGTGGGGGTTGTGAAAAAATTCTGCCAGTTTCGGGGTCGTTTTGGAGTAATTTGAAATTTTTTAAAATGATGCTTTTGACTGTGTTGTTGTGTGGGTGGAAAGTGAGGGTGAATGGAATTCTCTCGTTCTCTTCCTTCTGTGGCGTTTGTAGTGCTGACTGTCTGTCGATCTGTTGTGCACGTTGTTGGCCCGTATTAACAACAGAGTCAGGGTACCCACGTTTCTTGAAAAACTGGCACATTTCTTCTGATTTGTTGGAAAAATCAGAGTCATCACTACATAGACGTCGAAGTCTGAGAAATTGAGAATACGGAATGGCGTTTTTAACGTGCGATGGATGTGAGGATGAATGTAACAGATAACTGTGGGAATCTGTAGGTTTGTAGTGCACACTTGTGGATAAACTGTTACCGTTGATTGAAATATTAATGTCAAGAAAAGCGACTGAGGTTTCGGAAATTTCCCAGGTATATTTTAGAGCTGGATGAAAAGTATTGACAGAAGTTATGAATTGATTAAGTTCCTCTTTACTGGAAGAGGTAGCGCCAATGCAATCATCGATGTAACGGCCGTAGAGTTCGGGTTTGGTTCCGTGGTACTGATTAAAAAATTTGTCTTCGATGTGGCCTACAAAAAGGTTAGCGTAGCTTGGTCCCATTTTGGTGCCCATGGCGACTCCATTTACTTGTTTGTAGTAGTTTTGGGAAAATGAAAAACAGTTAAGTGTCAAAACTAATTCGGCTAAGCGGAGCAGTGTTTCTGAGCTTGGGTTTTGAATGGAGCGCTGGTCGAAAAAATATTTTAGTGCTTGAAGTCCTTCGTCATTGGGGATGACGGTATATAAAGAGGTAATGTCCATAGTGAAAATTAATTTGTTTTCGCTGGCAAAACTGAAATCCCGGAAAATTTCGAGTGCGTGATTGGTGTCCTTAATGTACGAGGGTAGTGATTTGACAATGGGGGCCATGATTTTGTCTAAATAGCTAGAAATTAGTTCGGTAGGACAGCTACAAGCGGAAACAATGGGTCGGCCCAGATTGTTTGGTTTATGAATTTTAGGTTTGAAATAAACGCGTGAGGTTCTAGGAGTAGTGATGATGAGATTGTTGGCGGTAACTGGTAATTGTTGTTTAGTAATGAGGTCTTGGATAGTTTCTTTGACAATTTTTTGGTTGGTAGAAGTGAGATCTTTATCAACTTTGGCATAGAAAGCGGTGTCAGAAAGTTGCCGAAAAGCCTCTTGTCGGTAAAGGTCGGTCCGCCAAACAACTACCGCCCCGCCTTTGTCGGCCGCTTTGATAACAATGTCGCGTCGTTTGCTAAGACTTTTGAGCGCTGCCCATTCTCCTGTTGAAAGGTTGGAAATTTTGGTGTGGCGGTTAAATTTAAGTTTTTGGACATCGTGACGACATTTTTTGACGAAAAAATCTAGAGAAGAAAACTGGCCCTCTGGGGGAGTCCATTTTGATTTGCGAACGTTGAGTGTTTCAAAAACATCTTTTTCCGACAAGAGGCTTTTCGGCAACTTTCTGACACCGCTTTCTATGCCAAAGTTGATAAAGATCTCACTTCTACCAACCAAAAAATTGTCAAAGAAACTATCCAAGACCTCATTACTAAACAACAATTACCAGTTACCGCCAACAATCTCATCATCACTACTCCTAGAACCTCACGCGTTTATTTCAAACCTAAAATTCATAAACCAAACAATCCGGGCCGACCCATTGTTTCCGCTTGTAGCTGTCCTACCGAACTAATTTCTAGCTATTTAGACAAAATCATGGCCCCCATTGTCAAATCACTACCCTCGTACATTAAGGACACCAATCACGCACTCGAAATTTTCCGGGATTTCAGTTTTGCCAGCGAAAACAAATTAATTTTCACTATGGACATTACCTCTTTATATACCGTCATCCCCAATGACGAAGGACTTCAAGCACTAAAATATTTTTTCGACCAGCGCTCCATTCAAAACCCAAGCTCAGAAACACTGCTCCGCTTAGCCGAATTAGTTTTGACACTCAACTGTTTTTCATTTTCCCAAAACTACTACAAACAAGTAAATGGAGTCGCCATGGGCACCAAAATGGGACCAAGCTACGCTAACCTTTTTGTAGGCCACATCGAAGACAAAAATTTTTTAATCAGTACCACGGAACCAAACCCGAACTCTACGGCCGTTACATCGATGATTGCATTGGCGCTACCTCTTCCAGTAAAGAGGAACTTAATCAATTCATAACTTCTGTCAATACTTTTCATCCAGCTCTAAAATATACCTGGGAAATTTCCGAAACCTCAGTCGCTTTTCTTGACATTAATATTTCAATCAACGGCAACAGTTTATCCACAAGTGTGCACTACAAACCTACAGATTCCCACAGTTATCTGTTACATTCATCCTCACATCCATCGCACGTTAAAAACGCCATTCCGTATTCTCAATTTCTCAGACTTCGACGTCTATGTAGTGATGACTCTGATTTTTCCAACAAATCAGAAGAAATGTGCCAGTTTTTCAAGAAACGTGGGTACCCTGACTCTGTTGTTAATACGGGCCAACAACGTGCACAACAGATCGACAGACAGTCAGCACTACAAACGCCACAGAAGGAAGAGAACGAGAGAATTCCATTCACCCTCACTTTCCACCCACACAACAACACAGTCAAAAGCATCATTTTAAAAAATTTCAAATTACTCCAAAACGACCCCGAAACTGGCAGAATTTTTTCACAACCCCCACTAATTTCATTCAAACGTGACAAAAACATAGGCAACTTTCTAGTTACGAGCGCACTGAAATCTGACGATGTACCGGGAACTTTCAAATGCACACGCACACGATGTAACACTTGTCCTTTCATTCACAACGCGGACAAAATAACAGGACCCAAACGATCTATTAAAATCACTGATCGTTTTACATGCACCTCCGTAAATGTTATCTACTGCATTACATGTACTTTTTGCAAAAAGATATACATTGGCGAAACAGGGAGGAGACTGGGCGACCGTTTTCGTGAACATCTCCGAGACGTTGAAAAAAATGACAAAGACGCATCCAAACCAGTCGCGCGCCATTTTAATCTTACTAACCATTCTAAACAACACATGACAATCTGCGGCCTTTCCCTACACCAGGGTAACACAGAAAGCCGTAAAAACCTAGAACAAAAAATCATCTTTCAAATCGGCACTCTCAAACCCCACGGAATCAACGAACGCTTTTCATTCAACTAATCTACATTTGTTTTTCACGTCACCAAATTTCCACCAATAGCGTAGCTCCACCGCTTACTATATAAAACCACACACTACCCACAATTCCTTGATTCGCTCCGACGAAGGGCTAGCGCTCGAAACGTCAGCTATTTGAATCTTTTTACGGTGGTCAATTTACCTTATCGACTCAGTCGATAAAACTAAATTCTCGTGTTTCATCCCCCCACCGACGCAGCACCACAGTTTCTCTAGAAACTAACCCCATTTATTTGCGTACAGTTAGGGCTGGTTTCCACTTGCAACGAAAGCGGAAGTGAAGTCGGAGTTGGATACGTTCTAGTAATGGCGCGAGTCTTACCGGTAGTATCGTCTATCAAGCCGATGTCACCACTACTTCCGGTGATACAAAGGTTTATATCGGGATGACAGAACATAGTTTCAAAACAAGGTACAACAAGGTTCAACCACCGCACGACACAGTCCTCTCCAAATACATCTGGGATCTAAAGGACAATGGCACCAATTACTCCGTAAAACGGACCATTATTAAAGGGGCAGTATCACGAGGTCGAAACTTGAAAACGTCGGCCCACGTTTTCAAGTTTGATTCCGCAAATTCAAAAAGGCCGTCGAGAAGTAGAGGTATTTGTTGAATAAAAAAGTCCGTTTTGATAGCCGGAAGAAAGAAAAAATCATTTTTAACAGTGATATGTCCAAAATTCCGGTGCAAGAATAGTGAACAGTGCCGCGCGTGGAACCTCGTGATAGTGCCCCTTTAAACAAGCAAGCGCTTACAAAGGTCATCCTTCCCGTCCTCAACAAGAGATCTGAGTTGATTACGAAATGCCGGCATGAAAATAAATTATATGCAACCAATCAGAAGCGGTATCATTCCAACCGCCCTCCTTAATTACTCATGCGCGAAGCGGCGTGAGTTAAAATTCGCCCTCCGTTTTTCCTCGTATTTTTTGTGTCACGATTTTGCATGCAAATTTATGCACGCATATTTTAGGCTTTGCTCTTTACGCTTCTGGTTTAGTGACGTCCGGCTACTCTCACTTCCGGCAAAACATCGTTACTGAAGTGTCACGAAGGTTCACGTCAGATATATATTATTTTCACAAGAGTGACTGGCTTCATTGTGGTACAGCCTTAATTTATGAAACATTCAATAGTAACGTGGTTTGCAGGTACGATGACTGAATGAAAGGAGTAATACTTCTCCATGTCGGACGTCTTCTTATCTCATTTAAATTATTAAAATATAAATTGCTTCTTTTCTTATGGTACATTGAAATATAAGACAAATGTTTGATACGCATGCGCATGACAAACATTTTCCGTCATTTGATCTTATTGGTGTATAAGTCAGTCCTGTGTTTCTCCCATCGAGGGGAAGGTTGCTTTTATACACAGCATACAACTTGAGGCCGAATTTGTCGCGATTCTGAAAAACTAAGAGCTATTTTTAATCAGTGCTATTCCGAGGCCAAAAATGCCATTTAACATCGATCTCTCGCACTGATAAGCATATTGTCAATTTATTCCCCTTTCTACTGCCGATTATTACAATGTCTGTATCGGAGCAGTCCTCGCTGCCTGTGATGAGTAATTTCAAGACTTTTTTTTAAAGAAAGAACAATAGAAACACACGGCAAAACAGCGTCGTTACTTCAGCCCATCAGATTTAATAAAAAAAATAGAGTTTGGGACTGGACTTCTGTGGATTATGGACTGTAGAATGCGTGTCATATTAAGTAACAATCCGTGTAAGAAGTAGGCAACCTAAATCCACGGAATGCAGAAAGGTGTGAATTGTGCTATTGTTGAAACCGTCCACTTCATTGGCTAAAACATGAAAATCTACTATAACTTCATCAGGCAGCGCATTTATTTATCTCTAGTTTACTAATTGATTCCCTTTTAGTGAAAACTATTGTGATTTTTAATGCAACAAAAATTTTATGTGGGGAACATGGAAAATTAGAAGTCTTTCTTGGCCATTGTTTTGGAGTCTCACGATTGGATGAAATCTTGTAACACAAAAGAAACATCGCTTTAAAATAAAGTTTCAGTAAATTTTATTTCAAAACCATGTTGTCCATAGGTTGACGTATTCTCAGTACGAAAATCTAAACATTCTTATGTGGGGAAAGCGAAATGCATCGGAACAATAGAGAATTGCCTACTTCTTACACGGATTGTTACTTAATGTAGATTTTTTACTGACTTTATTGCTTTTTGTGGTTACTAGGTTACTAGTAACCACTATGTTGTCACCTGTGTAAGTTAGTCCGACTTTCCGAAGAGCGAAGTTGTGCCGAGTTCATCTGATTGCTGTACGATGAGACAGTTCTGATAGCTTCGGATTTGACGACTTGATTGTCAAGGCAGTTCTGTTTGTACGTGCGCGCTTTGGATCCGTGGGAAAGGTAAACGAAGCTTTCTCGTTCTTTTTACTGCTTTACCAAGCACAGCTTTCACCAAATGTGGCCAAGTATTGTTTTCAAATATTATTTTAGGTGTTTTCGTGGTTTGTAAAAAGGTTTCAGTGAAAAATCAAGCTGTGAATCGAAGTGTTTGTTTGCAGACCATGAGCTATCCGAAATCATGATTCAAACGCCGCCAGCATTTCATTCCTGTACCTTTGACAATTCAGAACTGTTTTTTTTTTACTAGCAAAAGCATTATGCGAATCATTTTCCCGTATAAGATTGGCATTCTATTACACAGGAAAAGTCGGAAATTTTAGAAAGCATAATTAAAATAGGTTGCTGAATTGAATTATTTTGTGATGTTTATTATATTTTCGCAGACGCTAGCCGGTCCGCGTAGTAATTATAGGATACAATAAATCGCCAAGACTTCTAGAAGCAGAAAATCACTGAATTCTGAAAAGTGTTTGACTCTTTCAATCAAAGGAAAGACATTTTCATTCAAGGAAATATGATTGTATAATTATTATAGATGGCAAAATCAAAGCATTTTTTAAAAGAACCAGCTTTAAGTTATGGAAACATTTCATTTCGATTTGGTCTTAAAATCATGGAGAGATTTTAGTGAATGCGTCACGCAACGTTTATTTACAAAATGTTTGACCAATTCATAGCAATTCTCACCATAGATTTGAAAACTTTAAAAAAATCCCGGATCTCCTGAATGCGATTTATTGTTTATTTAGGGCCTACAAAAAGTTAATGGCAATCCGGGCTTGAGGGGGTATCTGGGTTAAAAATCAAGGTGTGACGGTTGGTCGGCCTGGCCGGGAAATCCGGGCGGGGAAGGGGTAAAAAAAATATTGCATCCGTCGCGGGGGGGGGGGGGGGGGGGGGGGGGGGGGATGTTTTCTGGAAAATCCCTTTTTACACCGGTTGCATGCGATTTAGTAACACAGGAAAACTAAGTCTTTGAATTGATTATCAATTTTCTTTTTACAGCATGTGGGTCACATGCAGTCCTCGACTGCCAATTTTTTTAAGTAGTCTTTTCAAATGTAACAGAAATAATTCACGGCTTGGAAAGTAATAGACGAGGGTGGATTTGATCGGGAATTAATACATTAAATATTAAAAGCGAGCACAGAAAAATTGGTAAGTTCAATCAACGCGTCTTAGAGTCTCATGCGCATGAGTATAGGCTAAGTGTAGCCTCTTGTTTAGTTTAAATTTGTATTTCTACCGCCACCAACGGCACAGTCTGATGATCGCTTAGTGCGTGAAACTCGAGTAACTGTCTCAAGGTTTTTTTTATCTAAAATTGTATAAATTCGCTCTGCATGTACTTGCATCGAGCACTCCTACGACTACGTGGAACACTATATATTCATATCGTTTTTTTTTACTTCCGATTCGCTGCTGCAGCCATTACGCTTCCCACTCGGACTTCGCTTCCCATTACGTCGAACCAAGCCTTACGTCGTATAAGTCAGGTGACAAAACTTTAAGCTTATAATTATGAGTTCTGCCAACGTTGTACATTTTTACTGCTAAAGCCTTTAATAAACAGTAGAGAATACGATATAAAAAATAATAATAAAATATGCTATCAAATATGCACGCTACATTTAATGAGACGCCTTTAATTTTGATCAGACTCTAGGGTGAATGAATGTATAACTGGGGTGAAATATGGTATTTGTACACTGTAGCTTAGCATGGGGATGATAAAAAACCATACAAGCGCTTTTGCTCTTTCGCATAACAGAGTGTTTTCAAATTGAGGTTTAACCCTCGGACGTACGCGCAAACTATTTTTGGGAAATGCGGAAATTGCAAATATTGTTTGCTAGAGTTGCAAAATAACATACATTTAAACATTTAAATGGTTTTGGTAGCATTTTGTATCCATTTTTTACTGAAAAAGGTAAAAAACACGATTTTTTATTAGAAATGGCTTGACCACATGATACTTATGACGTCATATATAGTTTCCATAGCAACCGGTTGTCGCTTGGCCCTTAATATTTCAACACAGTTTCAACTCAGTTTCAACTGACACTCTTTTTATGCACACTGTTATTGTATGAATAAAAATGAAATACAAACTAAAATAAGGGATTTTTGCTTTTACTTACTTACAGCAAGTGTCTCGTCGTCCATCAGTGCGAGCGTTTCAGCTTCAACAAGTGTGTCTGCAAGTGTCTCGCCGTCCATCAGTGCAAGCGTTTCAGCTTCAACAAGTGTGTCTGCAAGTATCTCGCCCTCCATCAGTGCGAACGTTTCAGCTTCAACAAGTTAGTGTGCAAGTGTCTCGCCGTCCATCAGTGCATTATAATTTTGTCAAAAGAGCAAAAAAATAGACGCAAATCGACACTTTAAAAGCAAAATGATCGATATTTATAAACGCGAATTACCCGCGTTCCACTAAACTTAAGGTAGTTACATGGTATACAGCAGATATTGGTTTCCAAAACCGTGTCTGGTGATATTTTGTTTATGTTTTCAAAACAAAATTAAAGCGATTTGAAGATGGTATACGGTTTTTTATTCCATCCTTTTTGCGTTAGCCTCAAGTACTTTTAAACTAAATCCCCGAAACTGTTTTGAAAGCCAATGTATGGTTCGTATCATGCAGTTTCGTGGCGTCGGTAATTCGCATTTATAAACATCTATCATTTTGAGTATAAAGTGCCACGTCGCGTCTAATGTTTGCTCTTTCGACGAAATTATAATTTTATATTAAGCTCTAAATCGATATATAGGTTTCATCACTTATTAAAACATCTGAACATGACACTGTCACACTCCTTGAGTGTAATCTTAGTACTAGCTGAGTTGAGGAGATACTATCAGTATTTTATTGCCTCGTTTTTGTAGGAACACCAACCTACCTGTTTCGATGACGAGTCAGGGATTTCTGAGGGAAAAAAAAAATAATATATATACAACCGGGAGGGCACATTGTATACATAATTGTTTTCACAGGAGCTGACTGGAAGCCTTCCAGTCAGCTCCTGTGAAAACACTGAAAATTGTTCGGGAGGCCCGTGAGCCATAAAGCCTAAAGTTCGGCTGCGTTATTGCGTAGTCGTCCTGGTGGTGCAGTGGTTAACACATCGACGCTAGAAAGTCGGGGAGGCGGGTTCGAATCCCGATCAGGACAATTTTTAAGGTTTTGTTTCTCTGTTTATACATATATATATATATATAAAGTGTAGAACTAGATATACGTAAAACAGTGCTCAATACATTAATGTAGAGCGAAGTATATGTTCGTGGAGGAAAGAAACAAATAAACTACGCTTTCATCCCGACGAGCCTGTTTCGTGGTTGCCCACTCATCAGGCGATTTAATAAAAATATTCTTTACCATCGCTTCTTATATACAAAATAATTTACATAATAACAATAACAAACATATATGTAATCTATGCGGCGCGAAGTTTAACAGTTCAGGTGTTGCGAAGGAGGGTTTTGTTTCTGTGGCGGCAAGAAGACACGAGTTCATTAAGTTTGTTAAGTGTAGAAAGTTTCGGTCGGCAAATGATTAGACATTTTTCCTTTAGGCAGAGGTTGCATCTTTTGCTTGAGCTGTTGTACGAGCAAAAGATGCAACCTCTGCCTAAAGGAAAAATTTCTAATCATTTGCCGACCGAAACTTTCTACACTTAACAAACGTAATGAACTCGTGTCTTCTTGCCGCCACAGAAACAAAGCCCTCCTTCGCAACAGCTGAACTGTTAAACTTCACGCGGCATTGATTACATATATGTTTGTTATTGTTATTATGTAAATTATTTTGTATATAAGAAGCGATGGTAAAGGCTGGTTTTCACTAGCGCATAAGCATAAGCACAAGCCAACATACGCAGACTCAGTAACATGTTGATCATTAGTTCCAATTGTTTGAACAAAACAGAACAATAGGCACTAATGATCAACACGTTACTGAGTCTGCGTATGTTGGCTTGTGCTTATGCTTATGCGCTAGGGAAAACCAGCCTTAAAGAATATTCTTATTAAATCCCCTGATGAGTGGGCAACCACAAAACAGGCTTGTCGGAATGAAAGCGTAGTTTATTTGTTTCTTTCCTCCACAAACATATATACATATATAGGCTGAGTAAAAAGGTTTACACAAACGGTGAACTCTTCAGCAGAAGGATCCAAGGATACGACGCCACCACGTGAATTTGTAGAGAAGTGTAATGAAAAACGATGGGGCGAACTTCTTACTGGTCCTGACAGGTTTTATAACGTTTCGGCCTTCGGCCTTCTTCAGAAATTGCTAAGAATTAAAAACTAAAAACTATGTACAATGATAAAGTTATACAAGTTGTGACTTATATACGTTAAGCTACAAAAACAAAAGAAAACGAGGTTACGTAACATAACAAAAGAACTAAATTACAAGGAAAATTTAACGCTGAAAATAAAAAACATGATGTGATAAAAACCTTAATTAAAAATTGAAACAGAGAAATAGTGAGTAACGCTAACAAAAACAATTACAACATGAAAGGAATAGTTAACAAATAAACGTACGAAATATGCGAGGAAGCTAACATTACAAACTCCCTATCGAGGGCCCCCGAATAATCATATAGGTCACTGTCGGAATGACAGGACCAGCACGTCTTACCAAGTGCCCCCGACAGAACGTTCGAACAAAAAACAACTACAAACAATCCAAAGAATAAAACAAAGAAAAGAAAAAGACAATCCTATTTTTGAAAGATACGTGCGTTAATTATTATAGTTAATTCGGTGTTTTGATCTAAATTCACGTCTCTTGTTAAGGCCATGCGGATTGAGCGTAAACAATTGGGTTGTCCAATAAGCCTCCCTAGTGAGCAACAATTGGTCAAGGTGAAGTGCATTTTGAAATGATCTAATTTGTTCGATAAGAATAAAGCTAATTTGTGAAATGTCATGTTCAGAACTATTAAAATGTACCGCCAATTCACAAGTTCTCTTATTATTAAGCATGCTAGATTTGTGGTTTCTGAATCGGACTTTAAATTCGGTGGATGTAGAACCAACATACTGCAAATTGCATTTATTACAGGTGGCCAAATAAATCACATTTTTAGACGAACATGACAAACCTTGGCGAATAGAATAATAACTATAATAATTAAAGCACGTATCTTGCAAAAATAGGATTGTCTTTTTCTTTTCTTTGTTTTATTCTTTGGATTGTTTGTAGTTGTTTTTTGTTCGAACGTTCTGTCGGGGGCACTTGGTAAGACGTGCTGGTCCTGTCATTCCGACAGTGACCTATATGATTATTCGGGGGCCCTCGATAGGGAGTTTGTAATGTTAGCTTCCTCGCATATTTCGTACGTTTATTTGTTAACTATTCCTTTCATGTTGTAATTGTTTTTGTTAGCGTTACTCACTATTTCTCTGTTTCAATTTTTAATTAAGGTTTTTATCACATCATGTTTGTTATTTTTAGCGTTAAATTTTCCTTGTAATTTAGTTTTTTGTTATGTTACGTAACCTCGTTTTCTTTTGTTTTTGTAGCTTAACGTATATAAGTCACAACTTGTATAACTTTATCATTGTAAATAGTTTTTCGTTTTTAGTTTTTAATTCTTAGCAATTTCTGAAGAAGGCCGAAGGCCGAAACGTTATAAAACCTGTCAGGACCAGTAAGAAGTTCGCCCCATCGTTTTTCATTACACTTCTTTATATATATATATATATATATATATATATATATATATATATACAATTATGTATACAATGTGCCCTCCCGGTTGTTACCATAATGGCTTTATGGCAACTTCTGAACTTGGGCACAGGATGTACGGTTACACATTGTTGGATTGCATTGTGGAGTCACAAGAGTGCTCAAACTGCAAGCAGTGAGCGAAGCAATATGCCAATAGTGAACACCTCTTACGAGGCTCTCCACCCAATCCAGAGAGTGCTCAAACTGTATGAACAGTGAGCGTAACATACAATTATGTATACAATGTGCCCTCCCTCCCTCCTCCTCAATGTGTATATATATATATACATATATATATATATATATATATATATATATATATATATATATATATATATGTATAAACAGAGAAACATATCGTAGTTAAGCAAGAATCGAATCTGGTCTCCAGAATAACAGTCGGATGGATGATTTGATAATCAATCAGCAGCTGATTGTGAGCCAATCACGTCAGCAAAAGTGCTGTTTGATGACTTCATAGTGGCTTGGTCCGAAAAGACATTTCGACACATTTTGTTGCGTTAAAAAAAAATCAATCCAATTGAGGCAATCTGTTGCTGATATAATCCCCTCCCCAACAATACTGTCTGTTATTAGTTACAAATTTTCTTGAGGGACTCCGCCGTGTATCACCTATCGACCGGGAGTTAGTGAGATGATACTGTTTCATTTTTATTTACATTTTAACTATACAACATAGGACAGTACCATACGTAACTACACCAATATAACAGCACACATTTATGACACCATGTTGAACTCCACTACATTACAGTAACATACTTATTATAAAAATAATCTTTATTTCTTATTAGTTCTATGCGCTTCAAGACTACGAACACATTACTTAACTTACATATAGAAAAAAAAAGGCGCCAATGTTATACGAGAATGCAAAATTGAGTAATAAAAAGGAATCGGCTCCATCAGTGAAACATAGCAAATTTATGAAAAAAGGATCGAGAGTACAGTGTGAATTATTAGTAAAGTAATTTAAATTAGGAACAATGGACAGCAGCGATCCTCAGTTAAAAAAGTCATTGTCTGAAAAAAAAAGGGGGGAATGACAGACATCACGTCAAATGGGTTAATCACCAATGTGATCGGTTTAAAAACTTTAAAACTTTCAGACCACGGTGGCGAATTTTTTCATAGTTCCAAAAAGTTGCGTTTTCAGATCTAGCTCTTCCTATTTTTGCTACTCGACAATTATCGGCCATAAATTTCGGACATTCGAAATTTCTTGTTGGGCAAATCAGGACGCGACTACATATTAGTAATATTTTTACATTTTCCAGTGACGAAAAAAGCAATTACTTTCAAACTGATTTTTCTCTACGTTTATACTAACATTTTTTTTAACATAACTTTTGTTGATTTTATTGACTTTTAATAATAATTTTCAACTTCAGACTAGTCTCCAGATTTTCCATGGTTAGGTTCCTGGGCTATTAACAGGGTAGCCTGGGTGAGATATTCCAATATTATATCATCGAATATAGTTTGACGAAATCATAACTAATCCTTTGGCAGGTGTGAGACTTGTAGGAGGAACCTGGAACGGAGAGGGAAGAGTGGAGGTGTTTCACAGTGGCTCCTGGGGAACTGTTTGTGATGATATATGGGATATAAATGATGCTCAAGTTGTTTGTCGTGAGCTTGGGTATCCTAACGCCCTCAGTGCCCCACAGTCTGCACACTTCGGTTTTGGAAGTGGCCAAATTTGGCTGGACGATGTGCAATGTCTGGGACATGAAAGTTCCATTTTGAATTGTCAACATGCTGGTTGGGGTGTAGAAAACTGCGTGCACAGTGAAGATGCATCAGTGATCTGTTCAAGTAGTAAGTATGACCACAAATACCTCTGTACTGCCATCAACTCTTCCTTCGCTTGTCTACATGCCTGGTGTCGTAACTGTCAATACATCACGTCGGACATCAATCCCCGCTTCCCAAATGTTTAAAATACTATCAGTAAATATTTTACCTGCCAAAAAGGGAACGTACTGTATTGCATCTTCTGCTGTCGATGCTTCCGTTTATTCCTCACTTCCAATCTTAAAAGAAAGGAAGTGGAAAATTAATGCAAACCATCTTCAAGTTGGGCACCATACAACCACATGGGTTCAACACGGTTTTCCATTTCCTTTTAACTGCGCGCGGTCATGCACTCTTCTCTTAGCGCGCGCTATTATTATTATTTTTTTTAAATTAACAAGTCGCGTTCAAAACAACGGTCATCAACTGGAAGGGCAAAGCCTGAAACGTCGTTGATGTAGAGTTACTTGACACTTACAAACAAATGTCAATTTTATTTTTCCGATATCTTTATTTATACTTCAAATTCTTGTTTATAAGTGTCACGCATCCATGGCAATTTAATTTTTAAACATTTTCCAGTGACGAAAAGAGTAATTACTTTCAAACTGATCTTCCTTTATGTTTATACTAACATTCTTTTTTATAAACATAACGTTTATTGTGAATTTAAAGTAAACCTTTGATACCGACAGATATAAATTTTTCGTCAATCACATGATGTATTTTAAAACAAAAATAATTTTAAACTCGTATCCAGAATTTCCACCTTTAGGTTACCTGTCTGGGTAAAATATTCCAACACCATATCATCGAACGTGGTTTAAAGAAATCAAAGCTATATGTAATCCTTTGGCAGGTTTAAGACTGGTTGGAGGAACCTGGAACGGAGAGGGAAGAGTAGAGGTATTTCACAGAGGCTCCTGGGGAACTGTTTGTGATGATAGCTGGGATGTAAATGATGCTCAAGTTGTTTGTCGTGAGCTTGGGTATCCTAACGCCCTCAGTGCCCCACATTCTGCACACTTCGGTTCTGGAAGTGGCCAGATTTGGCTGGACGATGTACAATGTCAGGGCCATGAAAGTTCCATTTTGAATTGTCAACACGCTGGTTGGGGTGTAGAAAACTGCGGGCACCATGAAGATGCATCTGTGACCTGCTTTGGTAAGTATGACGTTGAGTAAAAATTGTGTTCAGCCAGGAATGGACTCTGATTTCCCAGGTTACCGGCGGGATCTTGGAATAATATTACGAGCTGAAGTTCGAAAAAAAAGTAACACGCTTTGCCACCTTGTGCACTAGGGAATAATATTTTCAATGAGTTTGACGAAAACTAGTTAAGAGAAACCGAACAGGTATCGTTTGGAACAAGAGGAATTTATAGTGTTTATCCCCTATTTCTCAGATTATACTTTGAACATTATAACTGCGGCCTTCATATAGCACTTGATTTAATCTGGATTGAACCCTCAAATATAAAGGAAATTTGAACATTGTTTTATGTTTTTTTTATATTGGTTCATACCTGGCCTAAAGCTAGTGTATATATTTTAAAATGACTTCTGTGCGCATGTTATCAATAGCGACGAAATCGGATTTGGAGTCGGAGTCAGGTACGTTATAGTGCAAATATAAAAAAACGGAGTCGTAATCGGAATCGGAAGGATCACAAGGTTGAAAAGCAATGAGTTTCAAACTGATCTATCTCTATGTTTACACCTAACATTATATTTATAGACGTAATTTAAGGTTAACAATGACAAATAGTCGGAACGTTTTCATGATTCGCATGATGTATTTTAGAACTACAATAATTTCAACTCGTCTCCAGATTTTCCATGGTTAGGTTCCTGGGCTATTAACAGGGTAGCCTGGGTAAGATATTGCAATACTATATCATTGAATATAGTTTGACGAAATCATAACTTATTATTTGGCAGGTTTGAGACTGGTTGGAGGGACCTGGAACGGAGAGGGAAGAGTAGAGGCATTTCACAGTGGCTCCTGGGGAACTGTTTGTGATGATAGCTGGGATATAAATGATGCTCAAGTTGTTTGTCGTGAGCTTGGGTATCCTAACGCCCTCAGTGCCCCACATTCAGCACACTTCGGTTCTGGAAGTGGCCAGATTTGGCTGGACGAAGTACAATGTCAGGGCCATGAAAGTTCCATTTCGAATTGTCAACATGCTGGTTGGGGTGTAGAAAACTGCGTGCACAGTGAAGATGCATCAGTGATCTGTTCAAGTAGTAGTAAGTATAAACACAAATACTTCTGTACTGCCGTCAACTATTCCTTCGCTTGTCTACTTGCCCGGTGTCGTGCCTGTCTTTCCTTTACGTCGAACATCAAACTCCGCAGCCCAAATGTTTAAGAGCGCCTGTCAGTAAAAATCACACAAATTTAATTTTTTTTTGGCAAGTAATAAAAATTCGATTTCTTTCATATTTTAAAGTTAGATAGATTAAGGTATAACACAAATCACTGGATACTTTTTTTCTGCCAAATATCTTTTTATTTAAAAGAAAAATTCTAAAAACGAAATTCCTTTAAAATCGCCATTTGAGGCCGAAAATTATTGCATAACGTTGACAGTATCGTTTGCAAAAACAAGTAACACTACGGTATTAAGGTCGCGGGGGACAGGTTCCGCTTATCAGTATGCATTTATGAAAAGAGTATGCACGAAGAGCGACGGCTGATACCGAAAATGCGCGAAGTATTCACGAACAGGCTTTGTAATGTTTCTGCATCAATAATTACACGTGCAAAGTTCTGTACGGTAAAATACACTATTTTTCAACGCATTGTTCTTCCTGCATAAAGTGTTGACAATAGCCCGTGGATTAAAATTAACAAAATTACCACCGTGTTTGCTCGGGAAGCCTTCGGAAGCGTAAAAACACGCAAAACAAGCAATTTTGTGTCCAAGAATTCAGCGCGGATAGAGAATTTCATACGTTGACACTGCAGGGAGGTAAACTATGTGTATTGTGGATTGTTATATTTGACTCAAATGTTTTAAATAGGCTTTCAAAGGGAAGATATGAGGCTTCAAATTCTACCATGGACCATTTTACTCCTTTGAAAGCTAATAACTTTTAATTATAGTTGAAATCAAAAAATCGAAGTCAGATATGACACAACAGATTCGACAGACCAGTGAGACAGTGGTGAGATCAACTTGCTTTACATACATACATACATACATATTTATTGTAACTCCCTAAAAGGGTTTTTCAGTTACAAAGTGGATAAAATAAAATACAAAGAATAACAATTAATTAATAAATATAAATTATGTATATTCCTATATTCCTATTTTGCTTTGTGTTCTTCTCGAGGAGCAAACTTGGACACAAAACCACGTTTTAAAAAATATAACTTTGGTGGCTTACAGCATTGCCGCAAAGCGCGATCCCTTCGATAAAAAACAATCCTTATGCACTTCCATTATTTGTCAATATCTCTTTTAATTGTTAACGAAATCGGCTTTCAAACGTTCACGATATAAAGTTTATATAAGTGACACCCCTGCCAAAATTTTGCCTTATGAATTTATTCATGGCCAGGTATCCCCCGCGTCCTTAAAAACACGAAAATCGTATTTTGCAATCTTTACATATTTAGTAGAGTGATTTGTGGAATTATTACGTTGTTCTTTGCGTGCAAAATAATTATATTTCGAATACACACATTTCTCTTCTTTAAAAGTACTTCGTAAACAAAAACAAAAAAATACCACGTGCCATACATTCAAACGGATTAAGTTTCTGTTGGTTAATTTTTGTAAAGATGATCTTAAGATTGCCGTAAAAATTTCTTTGGGCAAACGATTTAGAGCGACGCGAGAGCATTTCAAAGTGAGATTAAAGTAGCAATATAGAATAAATGTTTTGAAATTTTCTTACATTATTTGCTGTAGAACACTGGTCTGGAGATCATTTTCTTGTATTTTTCATCGTTCTTCGTACGTACTTTAGTCTTGTTTACAACGTCCGATGAACGTCGGACGACAACAACGCAATATTAAACGGTCGGGAGCCAATTTTTGTTAAACTTTCGACACATTTAAGCATCACGGCATCTATTTAAAAGGCTTAGAACTTTTTGGAGCGTTCCTCGGTTTTGTAGTGCACTTTTGTTGTCTAAAATATTTCAAATACCACTTCAGACGGTACAAACGTTTCGTTATTAATAATTGTTCTTAAGCATATTAATTGGTAGCAATAGCCTTTTGCGTCCTTTTTGCCTTTTCCTTTTTTTTAGAATATATTTAGTTATTCTCTTCTCGTCTGTCCACATACACTGGTACATGTTGGTCGGCTCATGCACATATAAAACATTCTGAAACTAACGACTTTGATTTGTGCAAGCTTATGACGGGAAACCTTTTAATCAGCGGTGGGGAAAATGTAGAGGGAAAGAAGAAACTTACTGTATTTTCTTTATTGGGCGTGGCATAATATACCATGAAGCGTGCTCTGTTTTGAATGATAGGTGGGTTCTATAACAAGTTCTATTCTTGGTTTTCACATGACGTCATAAAAATTAAAAAGTCTAAAGTATACATTCTACAAAGCTGTTTCTAACATGGTATGTGGATACAAGTGTTATAATCTTTCACAAAAAGTTTCAGGTTTTAACGATGTTTTGCTTTCGATTTACAAAGGTTTTAAATGTGTCACGCAATGCGTCACGCTATTTCAGATAAGCCGCGAAAATAAACAAAATTGAATCAGCTGAAAGTTATTGTTTGCATTATAAGTGCTTATAAGCCGAGTTAATGGAGCTTATAGCAAATACAATGTTTTTGGATGTGATTTTTGGTGTAATTAAGACTTTGAATTTTTGGCCGCCATCTTTGTGCCCCTGAGTGGGGCACAAAGATAGCCGCTCCATACATTTCTTACTAAAAATGTATAATACTCGTTCGCCTATAACTCTTGAACAAAATGCTTTTGCGTTTCAAAATTTGGCCAAAATGTGTAGTTTTAAACTCTCTACAATTTCATAAACATTTTGGATTCGAAATCTATTTTTTAATGCTTCTGAATTTTGATATGACGTAAGTGAAAGCCAAGAATATCGTTTTTTATTAATAGTGTTTTTAAGAGTGATATTCTGTTAAAGTATGGTTAGGGCATTTGAATAATATATCATCGAATATAGTTTGACCAAGTCATAACTAATCCTCCTTCAGGATTGAGACTGGTTGGAGGAAATTGGAACGGAGAGGGAAGAGTAGAGGTATTCTACAGTGGCTCCTGGGGAACTGTTTGTGATGATAGCTGGGATATAAATGACGCACGAGTCGTTTGTCGTCAGCTTGGGTATCCTGATGCCGTCAGTGCTCCACGGTTTGCACACTTCGGTTCTGGAAGTGGCCAGATTTGGCTGGACGATGTACAATGTCACGGACATGAAAGTTCCATTTTGAATTGTCAGCACGCTGGATGGGGTGTAGAAAACTGCGGGCACCATGAAGATGCATCAGTGATCTGTTCAAGTAAGTATGACCACAAATACATCTGTCCTACGTCAACTCTACCTTTGCTTGTCTACGTCCCCGGTGAGGTATCTCAGACATCAACACCCACAGCCAAAATGTTTCAATTGCCATCCGTGAATATTTTACCCGCCAATTAATGAACGTGGTGTATTGCATATCCTGCCCATCGATGCTCCCGTTTATACATCGGTTCCAACCTCAAAAGGAAGAAAGTGGAAATGGAAACCATCTTCAAGTTGGGTGCCATGCAACCGCATGGGCTCAACACGGTTTTCCATTTCCTCATAACTGCGCTCGCTCACGCACTATTTTCTTGCGCGCAATCGCAAGTTTTCAAATAAAACAAGTCGCGCTCAAAACAACAGTCATTAACCTGATGTAGGGATAATCCCGAAACGTCATTGATGAAATTTACTAAAACTTTAACAAAAACGAGTTAATTAAATTTTTCCAATATGTTTGTTTATATTTCTAATTATTGTCTATAAGTGTCATTATCCGCATCCGTGGCAAGTCAATTTTTGAATTATTTTCTTCTGTACTAACAGTGTAGTCAGGGTAAGGGTAAGTAAGGTAGTCAGGGTATCCCAATACTATATCATCGAATATAGTTTGACAAAATCTGAACTAATCCTTTGGCAGGTGTGAGACTGGTTGGAGGAAACTGGAACGGAGAGGGAAGAGTGGAGGTATTTCACAATGGCTCCTGGGGAACTGTTTGTGATGACAGCTGGAATATAAATGATGCGCAAGTTGTTTGTCGTGAGCTTGGGTATCCTAACGCCCTCAGTGCCCCACATTCTGCACACTTCGGTTCTGGAAGTGGCCAGATTTGGCTGGACGATGTGCAGTGTTTGGGACATGAAAGTTCCATTGCGGATTGTCAACACCGTGGTTGGGGATCACATAATTGTGGTCACAGCGAAGATGCATCAGTGATCTGCTCTAGTAAGTTCAACGTTGAGTGAAAATGTTGTTCAATCAGTATTAGTTCAGTCAGAATACAGTGAATATTACGAGTTTTAGTTTGACAAAATGACACTTTTGTCTCCTTTTGTACTAGGGCAATATATTTTCAATTGAATTTTGACGAAACCTAGTTAAAAGAAACCGAAGTTGAAATAAAAAAAGAAATACTGGAATCTTTGTATTTTGGTGCTGATTTAGGTTTCTGTATTTACGATTGATTCAAAATTCTTAAATTAAAGTTGCTTGACAATTGTTTCATTTAACCACGTATCGTTTACAACAATAGGAATTCAGTGTTTCTCCTCTTTTTCTCAAATCTTTCTTTGAACATTAAAACGGCGGCCTTCATTTTACACTTGATTTGATCTGAATTAAAGTCCCCAAATACAAAGGATATTTGAACATTGTTTTATGTTTTTTAATATTGTTATAATACCTGGCCTACAGTTTTTAAATGTATTTTAAAATGCCTCCTCGTTCCACGGGTTTTGTTTCAGAGTTCGCAGTTAGGGCTGATTTCCACTAGCGACGAAATCGGATCGGAGATGGAGTCGGAGTTCTACTGAGTGTAAATATATAATAAAAGAGTCGCAATCGGAATTGGAAGGATCACAAGGTTAAAAAGCAATGAGCTTCAAACTGATCTACCTCTATGTTTATATTAACATTGTATTTACATTTCATTGTCATGTGAATTTAAGGTTAACTCTAACAACTTACAGAACGCTTTCGTCATTCTCACGATATATTTTAGAACTACAATAATTTTCAACTCGTCTCCAGATTGTCCATGGTTTGGTTTGGCATACATTTTGTAAATGTATGTTAGAATGCCTTCACGTTTCAATGGTTTTGTTGGGGTGTTGTTTTAGAATTCGCATGGCTAAAAAAAGTTAATTTGCATGTAGTTAGGAGCGCATGCGGAGTCGGTGTCAGATACGTTCTGGTACACTGTAAATTCAAAAGTTCTGTTTCAGTCTCAAAGTGCTGAATCAGCTCTGAGTCCTTAAAGCTAATTCAGCCCTTCGTGGGGCCATTTTGGACATTGGCGGGCCTGATTCAGCCCACATTGTTACACTGTTTTGGTGCTATTGGGCCAAAACAGCTGCATTTCAGGTCCAAAACAGCTCCATTTTAGGTCCAAAACAGCACCCTGTTAGGTCCAAACAGCTAATTCAGCCCTTCATGGGGCCATTTTGGACATTGGCGGGCCTGATTCAGCCCACATTGTTACACTGTTTTGGTGCTATTGGGCCAAAACAGCTGCATTTCAGGTCCAAAACAGCTCCATTTCAGGTCCAAAACAGCTCCCTGTTAGGTCCAAACAGCTCCATTTTACAAGGGCTAAATCAGCCCCCAAAATAGTACTGTATTTTACTCACCGTAACAGCCCCAATTTTGGGGCTAAAACAGAACTTTTGAATTTACAGTGTATACGTTTTTGTATAAATATATATAAAAAAGGAATCGGAATCGGAATTGGGAGGAATATATCACAAGGTTTCATTTTCCGGGCTTTTTATTTTGCTTCTGCTTCCGTCTCTTACGTCGCTAGTGGAAACCAGTCACACTACCTTTCGACTCCGACTCCGCTTTCGATTACGTCTCGCTAGTGGCACCAGCATGACAAGCTAGAACCTCGATTTTATTGCAAAAGCAGCGTAGAACGCCGCATTCATGGCATATTTGTGGGAGATTATAATTAGCTTATCTATGAACTCCATTGTTTTAAAAGAAGAAGGATATCATACTGAGAACATAAAGCATGTCCTGAAGCCGTAAACAACGGTAAATCTAATTAGTTTTTTGTCATGTTTTTACATAATCCAATAATTACGATCTGAGCACTGATCGAAAAAGGAACTCAGTTTTTCTTTTTTTAGTGGCGTCATTTACAAATCAAGCGAACGAAACAACGCTTTAGAGAAATACGTTTCGAATTCTAACACGTAATTACATCACGCAATATTTATCATCATTTATGTAGCCTTAAATACAACAACAAAATCCGTTGCGATCTGCATGCCGTAAATTTAAATCATTGTTGTACAAATACGGTACCAACAAATCAACTAAAATCTGAACGCAGCTTTTGCACTGTACTATATATCTCCAAGTAATTGTTTAAATGATGCGACAATCGAGACAAAAAAAAAAAACGCTTTACTAATCGAAGAAGCCAGCGTAAATAGCCACTGAGTACTCGCTTCAAATTATCACATTAGCAAACTTCAATTAGAGCAGGAATAGCTAACTTGAAAGATTCGTAGAAATCGGGAAAAAATATTTCGGAAAACGCTACCTGGAATAACTACAATAAAAACCTCAATATTTTTGGAACTGTCTAATTCCGGACGTCCAAACAACAAAGTTATATAGTTATTGTTGTTGCTATTGCCTCAAATGGATCTCATCGCCTCAGACGCTTGGGCGTGCCGCCTGTAAGCTTACATAAGGGAGCGGAGACCCCTATATTTTTAAGATTAATTTGCGAAAATATTCCTAGTCTACCAACAAAGTTGCAGTTCTTGTTAGTCCGGCTATCGCCTGAAATGGATATCGATCTCATCACCTCAGAAGCTTTGGCGTGCTGCCTGTAAGCTTACATAAAGGAGCGGAGAACCCTATTTTCCGAAGATTGATTTGTGAAAATGTTCGTAGTCTACAAACAAAGTTATATACATGTAGTTATTGTTAGTCTTTTGCCTCAAATGGATTTCATCACCTCAGAAGCTTGGGCGTGCCACCTGTAAGCTTGCATAAGGGATCGGAGACCCCTATATTCTAAAGATTAATTCGCGAATGTTCCTAGTCTACAAACAAAGTTACAACTAGTGTAAGAACTGGCACGAATGGATTCATGGGCACGCCGACTGAAAGCTACACAAATATTTCAATTTTATCCGCTGCTCTATTAAATTCATAAATGTAGACCGACAACCACAAAATGATTTAATGGGTATTTTGTCGAATTAACAGCAACTGCGTAGGGCGTAATTCTTAATTTTATCCAGGAATAAGTGAACTTCTTGGAACTAGAGCGGAATATTAGTCTCCACAACTTGTTTTGATTTATTTAATTTTAATTGATGGGATTTGTCGGCTACCAAAAGTTGTTCCAATTTAGATTGCATAGCTATTGATAAAAAGTACTCCAACAATCGTTACTCGGGTCATGATATGAGCATTAAACATTTAGGCGGGAATTCCCCGATTTTTGGCGCGCTTTTATTTGACTATTACAATATCTAAGGATTTGTCGCGTTGTTCGTAAATTGCAAATGGTTCGAATAAAACTGACTAACTTCCGGGATCCAAGAACTTGCAGGATTTCATTTTAGTTATTCGCAAAATTAAAGCAACATCACAATGATGTTTTTTTTTTCCGAATTGCTAAAAATCTTCCAAGTATTACGAACTACATATTCGCTTAATTTAGTTTCTCAAGAGCGGAAAAAAGTCCATTTTGTTATTCCGTTGCAATAAAGATACAAACCAGTTTGTGATAGTCGTTAAACTTAGGCTAACCAACCTTATGCTTATAAGCTTTTATTTTAGTAAAATATTCAAAATAATCCCTTCCTATATATTGAAGAAATTATAACTCGGGCACAATGAGTGTTTTCTATTTACAGTAGGTCATACATGTAGGTCAAACCAAAAGTTGCAATTTTGCGCGTTGAGGAAGGGGAAAGTGACTCACGCTTTTATAATACATGTAACAACTTGCCAGCCCTCAATTACGTTTTCGCGTTTTCGGGGTCAGGGAAGACGTTAAAAAAGTGCTTGAGACCTTTATATAGACAGGAAAAGTACAACAGTGTTGTTTAAGATGGCTCGATCGCGTTTTTGAGTGACGATACCTTTCAACTTTGAGAAACTTGTGTACCACCATAAACAATCTATTAAATGAAAAATCGATTGCTACAGCTGTACTAGTGATAGACTAAGTTTCAGATGAGATACCTTTTTATCGAAATCGGAGTCGCCGCAGCAATGTAATAACGGCATCTCATAAGACCATAAGACCGAATGTCTTGTCATCAAGAGATAATTTTGGAAAACGCTCTCTACATGTTCGACCTCTACATATTTGTCTTGAGGTCTACAAATTTTAAAAATTTCTTTGAAACCTTTTTTGAGAAATTAAATTTCGAGTGAAGTTTTAAGATGTTAAAATGCGACAAAAACAAAACAATTTTGAGATGTTTATGAAAATTATGTTTACAAGGCTTAATTAAATCATATTGCAATCTTAAATTAATTTTATACCATCCAAATACCTTGAGTGAAAATCTCAGGGAAATCGTTCCATTTGAATTTTATAAATATTAGCTTGAATATGAACTGGTCTGAAGTGTTATTTCGCTTTTTTCTTAAAAATTGACCCTACACTGATTAAAACGGTCACGAATTTAAAAGCGATGTATAGATGAGTTTTAATTTTTTTAACTTAGTCCTCAAAGAGATTAATTTATATTCAATACAATTATTAAGTTTCAAATTCATTGGAACATTCTAAGGCTGTCAATTTTCAGCTTGTACGTAAGAAAATGTTGAGAGTAATTTTCGCGCTAGTGGCCTTGTTGCTTCATTATAAATCTCCATTGTCTCGAATCGCCATGCAATTGTAAATTTCAGTATGTAATGAATCCACTGAGAATTGCATTTTACCTTCTTTCGAATAATCATCAAACCTCCCGCTTAAACTGAATAATTAAGGCTGATAAAGGAGTTGATCAAAGAAGACTTGCTTGCTATAATTAACACATTTTTCCGATGCATTTAGTAATTTTTAGCATACATTAATTAACGCAACCATCAATATGTTCTCGCCAACACAACTGACATCGTTTCAACTGACATACTTTTTATGCCACCCTGTTATGTTAAATTAAGATAAAGTATTTTTGATTTTTACTTACTTACAACAACATCCCTCCAAGGGCCAGTGTCAAGTTCCATGAATGGAGGCATCGCAGGTTCATCAAGTGCGTCGGCAAGTGTCTCGCCGTCCATCAGTGCGAGCATTCCAGCTTCAACAAGTGCTTCTGCAAGTGTCTCGCCGTCCATCAGTGCGAGCGTTTCAGCTTCAACAAGTGCTTCTTCAAGTGTCTCGCCGTCCATCAGTGCGAGCGTTTCAGCTTCAACAAGTGCTTCTGCAAGTGTCTCGCAGACCATCAGTGCAAGCGTTTCAGCTTCAACAAGTATGTCTGAAAGTGTATCACCGTCCATCAGTGCGAGCGTTTCAGCTTCAACAAGTACGTCTGCAAGTGTCTCGCCATCCATTAGTCCAAGAGTTGCATCTACAGCAAGTAAGTCTGAAAACTTTAGTCTTGCAATCCGTGTTAGACATCTAAAAATATGGTATATGGCAAATATAAAAAAAACATATGTATGTTTACCACGGTGAGGGTATAAGTTTGCGTATACGTGCGAGGTTTAAAATACCGTAGCATTCTAAAGGCAACCACGCTCTTTCCAGGTTCTCAGAAGTTAAAAGTTTCTCTGATATTGAAAAGGACTATATAGATGCAATGAAGTGTAATATTCCGCTGTGGAAGAGCAATTCAAAAAAATAATAATAATAATAATGACAAACAAATGTATTGGGAATGAATAAAAATTAAATTAAGATAAGTTTCGGTAGATTTTTCAATCGAAGGCTCATATGAGCAAACTCGTGAATATAGGGTCTAAATAAAATATTTTTCACTGAAAAATGTTATAGCTATAGTTAAATCTTTTAATGAAGTATTTCAATCAGGACGTCTTTCAACTTCTTAGATGCAAGCAATTATAGCTCTCATCGATAAGAAAAATAAAGACAGACGTTGCTGGGCAACTGGAGGCCAATCTCACTGTTTAACATCAGAAGGATCTTGAAATGCTTTCTAAAGCATTGGCATATCGAATTAGAAACATTTTGCCAAATATAATTCACAATAATCAAAGTGGTTACGTGGAGGGTAGGTTTATAAGTGAAACTATCCGAATGATTGATGACATATTGGAGTTAACGAAGTGTGGAAGGACAAGTGGTATTTTAGCTTTTTTTGAACTTTGAAAAAGCTTTTGATGCATTGAATGAAACTTTTAACACCAATGTCTTGAGGTGTTTATTTTTCTTTATACACAAATATCTCTAGTTGTGTTTGTACCAATGGGATGTATTCTGATATTTTTATTCTTGAAAGAGGCGCTCGCCAAGGTACGCCGGTGACCCATTATTGACATTACTTCCATATCTCTTTATTGTTGCAGTAGAAATTTTAGCTTTAGCGATAAGAGCAAATAACGACATTCATGGTATTCGCCTTAGAGAAAACGAATTTAAAGTATTGCATTATGCAGATGATATAACTGGGATTTTGAAAAACGCATTAAAGATATATTCAGATGTACTAAAAAATTTTAAAAAGTTTCAGGTTTACAAATTAATATTTCAAAATCTGCATGCATGTGGATAAGGCGAGGGTTGTGATTGCAAGCGCGGAACCTTAAGGTTGGAGTGTAAACAACGACTGAAGAGAATGAAAAATACAGCTAACTGGTGGAAAGGAAGATGGCTTTCTATTTATGATCTTGTACAAATTATCAATTCACTCCTCCTCTCAAAGATGATTTATGTTCTTTACGATTGGATGTACTGTCGAGGGGGCTGTTGTAATTCAAGTGGAAAGATTTCCATGTCTGTACTAGAGTGACCAGGATGGTTAAAAAACTAAAATTATTTTATCAGTTGTATTTTCTTTCGTCCTTAAACAGCCAGTCAAATTGCTCCAACATCATCATCTTCCGTGTCGGCAAGCCATTATGCATCATCCAGTTCGTATGCACTACTAACTCCAGTGGACTTTCAGTTGCATGTACCAGCGGACTGTGCTCAGATCTGTTCAAACAGCCCAGGCAGCTACAGCTGTTCATGTTCGAGTGGATATCGACTGGCTTCTGATGGAAAATCCTGCTTAGGTGAGATCCATGCTAAAATTTGAATAAGACTCATAGAAAAGCTTTGCCTGATCCGATATAGTTTTGCTAGCAATTGTGAAAGTTCGGAGGAAAAACAGCTTTAACCCCCAGTCGTACAAGTGGGATTGGTTGCCACTCACGCCCCTTAAGGTTTTTCTCCCATATTTTCAAGACCACAACCCATAATATTTACCTTATCTTGTAGAGCTCATCGCGGGCTATCTATTAGATGTAAAATATTTCTGAAATATTGCAACATCGCAAAAACCTAACGGGGGGAGGGGGGGGAGGGGTTGCAACACCCCCACCCACCCCCCTTGTACCACGGTGGGGGTATAAGTTTGCGTGTACGTCCGAGGGTTAAATTTCGAACACTCGGCCTTTTTTCTGTGTGGTAGTTGTCGTTCTACTCTAAACGTTGTATATTTTAATAAGAGCGAGTGTTTTCGTACCCGGTAGAAAAAAAAAATAACATAATGTTCGGATGATTATACGCCTACATTTCTAGTCGCAGTCTTTTCAACATATTTGAGCTTAATATATATATATATATATATATTTTTTTCCACTCTTTAAGTACTCGTACTTTAACAATGATCTGCCAGGTTCCTTTAAAAATCACTTGTCATTAAATGAAACCACACATAGTTATGAATCTCGATCAGCATCTCACATATTTATCGATATGTTATAGAACTCAAGAACAGATTACGGAACCATTACGGGATATATTCATATCTATACAATTGTTATCAATCAATAAATCAATCAATCGCTTATTTGTCTTTTAATTTAAAACTAATTACATGATATGTAATTATATGTTATATGGGAATCTTCCTAGAAAAGTTCAATAGAGCTTGCTAAGATCTCCTGACATTTAACTATTATAGCGCTCAAGCTTGCGTGATATCGCCTAATTTTAGCCGACTCGGCCCACGGCCTCGTCGGCTAAGTATTAGGCGATATCACGCGCGCTTTCGCGCTATAATAGTTTTATAATTCAACACATTGATAACAAAGCACAGTTTGAAGAAAAAATATCGCCGACAAGCCTTTTATTTAAAAAAAAGCTTACATATGTTTTACCGCGGGAAACCTGCAAAATCATATATCAATATTGCGCAAGCTTGAACACTATAACTGTTTTATAATTCAACACACTGATAACAAATCACGAGAAAAAAATTCATTGAGATATACAACCTTTCATTAAGTAAAAAGGCTAACAACAATATTTTACCTCGCACCATTTCTTAAACAACAAGCAGCGAATGCCGAAACTTTTGCCAAGCTAAAATTAATTTAGCGTACACAATCAGTTGAGAGTTTCTACAAAGAGCTATCGTCTACTCAAAGAACGGGACAGAGTAGTGACTACAATAATTAAAACACAGTAAAATGGCATAGAATGTCTTAGTTACAAGTGTTTCGTATCTTTAAAAGTTCAATTCAGAATCAAAACAAATTGAACAAACACAAGGCTACGAACCTAAACATAGCGGCGAAAAGTCGGAAAGAACTGCAGCGTGGACAGTATGTCTTACAAAAATTCATAGCTAGAGGATACAAGAAACGGTTAAAACATCGTACCTGTAGTTGATTTGGCTTTTTATTCCCTTCCATCAGCACCAAATTTTCAAACATTGAAGTACAAGCTGAGTCGATCAATGTTGTTTACAAACTTGCTCGTTTTTTAGCTCCTACAGCCGTAATGACGAGATCAGAAACTTTTCTGAGGAAGCATCGAGTCTATATCATATTCCAGAGGTGATTACCAAAGGAATTTTACAAAAATTGTGCTCCTTCATTCACTCCTTGTCGAGCGGTTCAACTTTTGAACCAGTTTTCATTCAGCTCCGCCAAGAAACACTGCGACCGCGACAACGCGAAAATTTCGCGCCTTTTTTGTCCAAACATGTGAACAATATTTTTTTCTCTTTTCTTCTCTTTTTTTTCTTTCTTCTCCCTTTTTTAACTAATAGTTCACGCACTTTTTCGCCCAAAAACACGAAATTGCAGGCAGCAGTCATTTTCACTTTCCTTCAAAATGCGAAATTTACCGCCATCGCTGGTTATACTTCATGTAGACATAACGTATATCGATAACTTTTTGACCATATTTGGGCAGTTTTATCAATGTGTTGAATTATAATATGTGTTATGAGTTAATGTAACATAATGAACGATTCTTCCAGAACTATTTCTTTTTATTTGTATTCATTTTTTTGCTTCCGATTCTTTCAAAATGCAAATTAGTCCAAGTTATTCAGGTGATCTATTCAAAATTTAGCACTTAATGATTTCTATGAACCTGTAGTATCTACTGCCTTAGACACATTCAGATTCAGACAAATCGATGAAGTGGCATATTGATAAATACCATTATGATTATATTTTAACCGACTTTTTACAAGCTTGCTTCATATGCAGTCTGATTATGAAAATAAGTAAAACCTTAACGGTCATACTCTTCACAGATATTGACGAATGTTCCACCAACAATGGTGGCTGTAGTCATCATTGCAACAATATTCCTGGATCATTTTACTGTGGATGCCCTGAAGGGACAACAATGGCCGTCAATAATTTGACTTGTGTTGGTAAGTAAGTCGAGTTTCATAACATATGAATTAGGAAGTGTCCAAAGTGCATCCTGAATAGAATAAATGTTAAGGCCTTTAAATTTACTGCATAACAACTACAAAAGTAAATAAACGATATTATTTATATTCATTTAACATGTTTTGTATTTTTTAACAACGTTTTCATTTCTACCGTTACTTTTATTTTAGAACCTGGTGTAACGGTAACATGTGATGAGAGCAACATGACAGTCTCGTTGGAAAAGCAAACATTTCCATTCTTTCGAGTCAGCGAGCTACACCTTCTCTATTCCTCATGCAGGTAAAGGCTGTCTCGTCTAGGCTTTTCTCGATTGTGCTAGGACTTTTTTTCGGTATAATTTGGCTAAACGAGCATTTTTTAGCACTTTTTCTTAATTCATAATTCAGCAAATTCGCTCGGTTTTAAAATAAATTTAAAGCACTTTTTTTTCTAAAAGCATACTTTTACATTGCTTTTATGTGTTTTATGTAAATAAATTTTCTCCATATAAACTTATATTGTTCATTTCGACAACTGAAAAGCTTCTATTTTAGTTTTGAGGAAGCTTGGGACTTATTAGAAGTCGTTAGTTCTCGGTCGTGCCCAGAGCCTCAAGGCAGTCCCCGCTGTCCAACTGCTGCGCTGATATCTCGAGTGCCATTGCATACTCCAATACTTGTAAATATTTGCTCAGAGAACACTCTGATGTAAGTGGAGAATTGAGAATTAAAAAAGTATAATTTAAAAATAAAAAGAATAACTTAAGAACTATGATCTTATATTTATCATCTTTTTTTTTATTTTTATTTTTTGACAGGGCCACGCAGAATTCAACACACGTTTTAATCAGCACATCTTTAAATGGATGCGGAACACTGGTGAACGAAACAGAGGAGGAATTAATCTTCTGGAATGAAATCCAAGTGGATGCAGTAATCATTGACAATGTCATCACTCGAACGCATGACATCAATTTACCATTTTACTGCAGCTATTCCAGAAGGAAGATGCTACGCCTCAGCTTCAGCCCTCGAAACATCATCATCGGATCAGAAGGTACTGCGACGATGACGCTTTTTGTTGTTTGCAATGTCACCCATAAACACCAATTGTTTCTTATGATATTTACGTGCCGAAATCTCCTTGTTCTTGTTACAATATAATAGTGTTCATCGCGTAGAATAGCTTCATTCAGAAACGGGCTTCATTCTGTTGCCATGTCGTGGAGTAAGCGGGCTAAACAAACAATAGACGATGCGCGCTAAGGTCTACGCATATTTTCCGTCACTTGTTTGTGTTTCCATTTTGTAGCTGGATATGGAAATTTTACCATGAGAATGGATTTTTACAAGACTGCAGCTTTTGCCACGCCCTACAATGGAAACGACTATCCAAGAGAGGTTTCTCTCAACGAGAACTTGTACGTGATGTTCAGCGTGGAGTCCAGTGCTGACCTGGTGATAATGGCTGAGAACTGTAAGGCCACCAAATATGGAAATTTTTATTCCTTGCCTCAATACAATATTATACAGAATGGGTAGGTATTACTTCTGTTAAAAACTTGGACCAAACATGATTTTTTTCATGCGTCCAAACGTTTGTGTGCACTATTTTGACATGCGTCAAACAAACAATGCTTATACTGTATTTCCATTTCTTCGTCCAGATATGATCTCGTCTAAAAAATTAAAAGCAAATTTAATTTAAAAGCAAGTTTAAACCTAAGGGTTTCATTTCATATCGTTTTAATGGGTATATTGTTGTTCCCACAAAACTTTACGAAAAACAACAAAAAAAAAACATGACGAAATAAGAAATAAGCCTCGCCAAAGGTTTATTTCCATATATTTCCATATGTGCAGTAGCTCATTTGCAGCGGCGGGACATGTGACCTACATGGCACAATAAAAAAATATATATTGTAGCCTACAACTTGAAACCATCACAAAATTGTTCTGAGTATGACGAAATCAGTTGTCTGAAAGAGAGTTTTTATGACGATTTGAATATTTTAGAAAAAGTTAAATATAATAAAGGATTTCTATGGGTAAAGTTGTTAGATTGAAGGCATCGCGCGTACCCTCCAGCATTATTTGTCACATAAACGTTAGGGGCCTCAAACATGGCCGTTCTGCTTATTTCGTCATGCCCTTTTTAAGTGTGGTATTTTAAAAAGGAACCTCTACTTTTATACCAAATTGATGTTAATTTCATGGAAATAATGTCTAAATTTCAATTATTTTAATAACAAGTGCAAAGAAATTTTAGCGCACAAAAATATTTGGATATGAATATCGCCTATTTTCGCTCTTAAATTTCCCGCGCAATTCCATTATGAATTTTTATGAGTTTAAATGGTCACCTCTATTGTTAAGAATCGACGTTCGTTTGTAAGAATCGACGTTCTTTTGTATGCAGCAAAAAATTTCAAAATAGCGGCGCGCTGGAAATTTAAAGCGAAAATAGGTGCTATGCATGTCTAATTGTTTTATACACTAAAATTGTAATTACACTTGTAATTGTTATTAAAATAATTGAAATTTAGACTTTATTCTCATGAATTTAACATCATTTTGGTATAACAGTAGAGGTTTCCTTTAAAGTTATAGTCCATAGTTATTTTGGTCGACAAAGGGTGACTTGGCCATCGAACTGAATAAGAACTATTATATTGTATTTTAATGATTATTGTAATTAAATATGTTGTTATTTTGTTAAGCCCCATGCGTACGAGCAAGTTATCACTCTCCTTAGAAAGTCTATTGTACGGACAACAAATTTCCCTCGGCAAATTGTCTGATAAGTAATTTTCCACAAAACCTTGAAAAATCTCTTTTCCCGATACAAGAGCAGATTTCAAATGTTACCAGTTACTGCCTAATTAGCACACCAGATTTTCACTGAGGACATCTGTCATCTGCACGAGCCATAAATGTTGAGGTGATTTGTCTTTTGCTCCTTTTCTTTATGTTAACTGAATTTTATGTTAACGTTTTACAAATAGATGTCCACGGGATACAGCCATGCAGTACACATACGATCCTACCCGGAGTTTTCAACATATTATCATCCCAGCGTTCAAATTCCTCAACGATTACGACGTGGTTTACTTTCACTGCGAGTTGTTGGCCTGTTACCGATACAATTCTAATTCAAGGTAGGTTTAGTAAGATGTCACAAAACATATTGCACATATTACTTTCGAGTATCCCCTCTCCACTACCGTTGGAAATTATCGAGCAGTTTTCAAGTTCCCTTTCAGTCAGCTTCCAGGAAACTCTTGGATGCAAAGAAAACCAGACCCTGCTGGATAAAGTCACTTACCTGTTTGCTAGAATTTTTTTTTTATCTCGCAATCATTCAGCTTGTATAACATAGATTGTTATGTAGGTAGGTATAAACAAGGCCGAAAAGGGTAATTTTTTACAAATCTTACTTAAATTGTTTGGTTAATAAAAAATATCAGAATGATTGTACACAATGTTAAGCATGCGCGCGTAAACAAGGATTGCGCTTATTCATAAACAAAAATAAAATATCAAACACTAAATGGACAATGGAACGATTTACAGATGCAGCAACAGTTGTTTAAACAACAAAAGGAGAAAGAGGAGAGACGTCAACCGCGATGAGCTGAAACAAGAAGAGAGTACTACCAAACATCTTCTCACGAGTGGTCCAATAACGAAGAAAAGTGAGAACACAAAGAAAAGTGAAAACGGAGGTAGATAACCAAAATTATGTTGATGAATAATTAATTCTGCTTAAGTGTTTGAGGTTCCTAGCCAATACTATTGTTTAAAGCATAAAGTGAACAGGGTATCACTAATTCATCTGAGTGAGATACTGTTCCTTCACTGCCGGGTACCCTCATATTACTAGTGGCGCAGGCATCCTCCGTTCGTAGAGCCCTGTAAATTGAAACAGTTAGGTATGAAGGTGATTGAGCCATCGTGATTTCCTTGGTTGCAGGCCGGCAAAATGCTTTAAAACTACTATTGCCTTTCACCACACAGTTGTATAAAATGGTTACTTATGGATTATTAAAGATGAGGGTTTACTTGTAAACGTTTGTGTGTAAACTTGATGGAGAAGCATGTCCATCAACGGAATAAGACAATGCTCTGCACGAGCACAGCAGTGTGGTCGTTTAACCCTCTCTCCAATAAATTTTCATATGTTGCAAAACGTTTAAATTCTGCCATCCATGATCCTTTTCGTTTTCTAGAAAATGGCCAAATAAAAGTGTCCGTTGCTCTTTACTATTGTTTCTGGACACATCTGATGGAAGTACATTTTTCTTTTGTTCCTAGACACTGGTCAAAGCAAACAATCCGCCCTGATTGGTGGGGCAGCAGCCGCTGGTGGATTTGGTCTGATTGCAGTAGTAGCCCTGGCTGTTTTATTTGTCAAGTACCGCATTGCGCGGCGATTTATGAACAGGAACAAGGTCGGGGATCTGTACACCACCAAAGAGGAGCAAATGAGTCGAAAAAACGCTTACATCCAGGAGGATGACATGATCGAAAAGGAAGACTCCTTCTAGGAAACATTTTCCGCAATGGGGAAATCGAGCTAATTTTCTTGTTTTACATTTTTGGCTTACGAAATTAACCAGTTAGGATGGAAACTAGTTGTTCATATTTATGAGTTGTCAGTCTTCTGGAATAAGTATTAAAGAACGGCAAATATGTGCAAGAATGTACTTTAAACCTTTAATATTTCGATTTTCATTGGTCTTCAATGTTGCTATATTGCGGAAATGGTTAAGGCCAACTGTTTGGAAGGAAAAAACATAGGGTCGTTCAGACGGTCTTGTCAATTTCACGCAATTTTCAAATTAAGTGTCAAATAAGCACAAATGTTTTGCCTTCTTACTGGTAAATCTCGTGAACCAAAATTTCAAGACAAGGAAGTTAGACTTCATTGTGCATTTCATGATAGCTACTGTTGGTGTTTTTTAAGGCTCTAGGAAGCCACCTAAATGGTAAACATTTTCGTGCAGGAAGTTAGTATTTTATCCGTGCCCATTTATATCCAGTTATATCCTCCAGCTTATTAAGGCGTCATATTATTTTATCGTTACATTATCGTTCACCTCAAAACTCATTCTGCACAAGTAGAATTACAGACATGTATCTCAATTCAGAATTGATCATTTTGCTTTTTCCAGTAGATTGTTGAAGCATTAAATATTTGAGTGTATGGTGGCTATTTCATATTGCTTAGTATACATAGCCTACATGGTGGTCGCTAGAAATGGGGAAGGATCGGGGGTTTCCGGAGACTGCGTGGGAAGAGCAAAGGTAGGGTTCATGCGCCTGCCACTTAAGCGACAAACAGTCATCTTTACGTTTCTTTCATAGTCATGATGACGACAGCTGCGAAGTCCCGGGTAGGGGAGGGGGGAGGGAGGAGATGGACATAAGAGCGCGATGCGCCTGGTTCGAGTGGAGTACGCTTGATGTTCTGGGAGGAATGTATTTTTATTGCCCCCTGTCATTATCAAAAGTAGTGACGCCCTGTAGATAAGATATACCACCTAAGTGCTATATCCCTTGTTTTTCTACCTGTGTTATTAACAGTCCGTCTGGTTAGCAAGGAGAAATTAGACACTGATTAACATGGAGAAAAAAACGCTTACTATCAAAAGACAGTCCAGGCTGATGGACCAGATAAAACAAGTCTAAATCCTGGTGAAAGCCAATATTCACTTGCCATTGGTGCGTTTATCGATTTCCTGATTAGCACAAAAGACAGGATGCACTGAAAGGGATGCAGTAAAAACAAAAATAATAGTACGATAGAACAAGAATAGCAATAAAAGTGCACTGGGAAAAATATCCCAATCTTTTACCATTAAGTAATGTATAATCAACTTGTTTTGAGGGATATTTGTTGTTAGATCTAGGTAAGGATACCTAAATTTGTGTAGTTCCATATAAAGGGAACATCTTAGTTGAAGTGGAAATCTATTAGGACTCATTTAGACTTGTTACTATTGCCGAGATAACAGTGATATACATCAGACGGGTTCTACGCCCTTTGTTTAGTCAATGCGGAAGACGTCTTCTCTCCATGGGAATTAAGGTTATTTCACTCGTCAAATGCTTGTGCAAGCGCCCGTGCATTAAACAGTGCTTTAGTATTAACTTGATGAGGCATAGTTTGTAATGTTTGATGTCACGAGCACTAGGAAAACTTTAAATTTGCATCGGTGCCCTTGCCTGAGCAGTTTTCCAGGATATTGAGTCTAAATGGGGCATGTTTTGTTTTAAATCTAATTTAGGTGGGTAGATAACTCTTTTACCTTATAAAGGTGAATATATCAATGTAGTTGATTATTTTTTATTAACCCGTATCGCTTAGTGTGTATTTTGGAGATTCCACTTATAGTCGTTGATTAATCTTAATTGGTTAAAGGTACCCTGCAGCCCCTTCTGCGCATGCAATATTTTGAGAGACTCAGACGATGTAATGTCAGTTTATATTACCTTTCACTTTACTGCAGAAAACATCCGTCGAATTTGCTGCTGATAATGTGATATTTAATTGCTTCAGCGCCGCTTCTTTAATGAATTCCTGGGCAGTAGAGTAGAAGATTTTTTCCCATTCATAATGGCGGACATTCTCGAGACATTCAGCTTCTGATAAAACTTGAAAGTTACCTAATGTGAGTAGTCACACGATGTAACGAATGGCTAAATAAAAAAAATAAAAAAAACTATATACAAAGTGCAAGCATGCGGGCTGCAAGTTCTCTTTAATCTTGTTTTTCTTGTTTTTGTTGCACATAATTTAAAACAAAAATGTTACTTGTAGTGTTTGTTTTGTTGAGTATCCCACTTTTTGGGGAAAAAAAAACAAGGTATTGGAGCTGTGTCACCCCTGCCCTCCATAAGACTGAATGATGAAATAATCACCATCAACCTTGGATGGAACGCAAAAGCCAATCTAATGAAGACAGGGTAATCTCAAAGTTACTCTTGACAAAACGAAAGCTGAATTGAATAGGGGGTGGGGGTTGACTCATCCACTAAAACTCAGCTCACTTGGTCAAAGACGCAAAAGCCAATCTAATGAAGACAAGGTAATCTCAAAGTTACTCTTGACAAAACGAAAGCTGAATTGAATAGGGGGTGGGGGTTGACTCATCCACTAAAACTCAGCTCACTTGGTCAAAGACTTTCACCAATGATTTGTTGTAGAGATTGTGGTGAAGTATGACAACACGTTCATTGACCAATAAAATAAATCACTACATGGTGTATTGTGACATTTAATTTGTTATCTTTCTCGGCCGTTATCAGGCGTAAACGTAATATTTGACCTTGCTGGTAATGTTTTGAATCGTGCAAGGAGAGAAAAAACGGGGGGGGGGGGGGGGGGGGGGGGGGGGGGAGGGGAGGTTGTGGTGTGCTGCCGGAACAATCGTGAACATTCTCTTCTTAGTGCAAGGATCTTTAAGTCCACCCGAGGTTCATTATTTAAACCATAAAGCGACTAGGCTATTTTTGCTTTTCTTTTTCATCCCAGGGCCGGGTTTACCGCGTTTTGATATCTCAGAAATAATCGCTTAAACATATGTTTGCATTCTGGGTTTCCAGACGATTCCATGTTTTCCCATGTTTCCCATGGGAATCCCCTGATGAGTGGGCAACCACGAAACAGGCTTGTCGGGATGAAAGCGTAGTTTATTTGTTCCTTTCCTCCACAAACATATACTTCGCTCTACATTAATGTATTGAGCACTGTTTATATATATACTGTTTATATGTTTATATATATATATATATATATATATATATATATATATAAACTAGTAGAGGAAAAATTTAACTCTTCATCTGCTATAAAAGTGCTCAATGGATATAATCCAGAGCTTTGTATAGAACTAGTATTAGTTTGAACTAGTATAGAACTAGTATGTGTTTGAACTAGTCCATGTTCTTTCTTTCTATATATACCTGGATTTTTGAAAACGATATCGCCCTAAGTAAGCGTTTGTGAGCGTTCTTGGCCTTGTTTTTAATATAAAATCTAATAGACTGTTGCTAGTCTTTTTTTCCCTCGCCCTTGCTCCCTTTCTCTCTTCTCTGTGATTTTCGTGCTGATCGGGCTCATAAAAACCCTTGTTTGGGCTAGTTGTAGTGAAATTGCGTAACTTTTCGTTGAACACGTTTTCAAAAATCCAGGTATATATTTGAAGCAAATGCTGTGGAGTGTTCCAGAAAGCGCTGACTTTGGCCGAAAATGGCTTTTTGGCACTTTTCCCGATCATTGTTAACTGTGTTAAATTTTCTTTAGTTTCGTTGTGCCCTGAATGTACCTGAAAGCGACCAAAATTGGAGTAAAAAATGTGACATTTCCATGTGCACCACTGAAGTAAGAAATTCAATGCAAACAAGCCAACTTTTCACAAAGATATAAAATAAATTGTACTGGCCACAAAAAGCAAAAAATCTCATGGAGATTAACAGTCTAGTATAAGCCAAACATGTCTCTAAAAGACCTAAACTAATCACAATAAGGCTAGTTTAAGGCATTTTGCTAGCATTATATTGAGACAGGGGCCACAAATATTTGGATTTATGTCACACATGCATATTATGTGACTGGATTTGTTAAAGCATGGCTCTAGAAATTTCAAGTGCGTTTTTACAATTTGACACTTAAGGCGAATGAAAAACATTTAAAAGAATCTAGTTAGGCTTAAAATGACATCCTAATTGTTGGCAATTCACGACAAGTTGCTCTCTGCAAAAGTGACAACGCTTTGCCGCAATGAAATTAACAACATTTGGAAAGCACAAGAAGTCTTAATAAGCTTTTAGTACGTTAAACGATACGGTTTATAGCAAACACGTTCGCCGCAACCCAGAATGGGTTATCTAAGGCACTATTGCTTTAACTAAACACAGAAGAAGCTGTTTTATGCCTTGTACGGAATATACTAAACAAATCGATCGACATACCTGACAGCTGATCAGCAATCATTTGTCCATTTGTCAACAACAACTTGACCAAGCCGGAAATCACACAATAAAACTACCCATAGCCCTTCCACGTTTCTCACAAGCAAAATATCATCAAATAACTCGAAAAAAAAAACTCACGCTCTTGGCAAATAAACATCCACAAACATTAGTCTTCACAGTATTTTTATTTGAGTTCCCGGATGTAGACTCGCGTTTGACAGGGCACCACAAAACCTCTTGCCTTCAAAGTAAATTTTTACTAAGTCTTTGGTCGGGTCAAAATTCATCAACAATTCGCCTGCCGTTTAGTAGAAATGACCCGTAGAGGCTACTTTTTGAGGCCAAAGACTTGTTACCGCCAAGAACAAAGCGCACAATATGATAACCTTTGCGTCTCGGCCCGAGATCAAAAGTCACCCGTGTAGCCTGAAAAGAGACGAAATACGCTAAGATATAGAACGACGACAGACTGCGCCAATCGCCAGCTTTCTTTCCTTCACGGGACTTAATGATGTCCTCGGGAAAACTTTGTTCAAGGCGGCCAAAAGGAAATCTACTGAAAATAACCGACAAAGATCTAGCGCGCGCGCTGCTTCGAAACGTTTGATTCTGTCATAGCAGAGAATCATGGGAAGTAACGACAATCTTTGCACTTGGAGGGGGAGGGGGTGGAGGGGGGGGGGGGGGGGGGGGGGGGTCGTTTGCTGGTTTTAAGATAATTTCAAACTGTGGAGTGTTCCAGAAAGCGCCGACTTTGGCTGGAAATGGCTTTTTGGCAATTTTTCTGATCAGTATCGTCAATCTATCAAGATAATTATCTCGATAGAATGGCGACAATGATCGGGAAAAGATGTGCGGGGTCTTATTAAAATGGATGCTACTTCATACGTTTTTTTTGGTAACCATAGCAGACTTGTGATTGCGATATTTAACTCAAAAGTCAGTGGTTGTAGAACCGCCGTATTGCAGGCGACATTTCTTGCAAGAGGCCAGGTAAATGACATTTTTAGAATCATAAGATTGAATAGTGTAATTTTTTCTAGTTAAAAACTATCAAAAGATTTCGATTCCACAAGGAAATGTTTACAAAGATCACATCTACTTCTTTTGCATTTGAAACAACACTTAACCGCACCAGTCCTTTCGTGATTGTTGGTAGTGCTATAGTGAGATGGTGCTAGCAATTCCGTAAGATTTTTAGACCTACGGAAAGATGGTATAATAGAATTTCGAGAAAGACTTTCGATTTAGATTTCGCAATCACAAGTCTGCCATAAACACAAGTTACATTTCTTGTTGACGTTTGAATATGATCTTGCTTGTTTTACTTTTCTCCATTCGATGTCGTACTTAATGTTCCGGTCTTTCAGATTCCGTGTGAATTAACTTAGTTCGGTTGCGTGTTTGTTCTTGAATGAGCATACATGATTTCTCGAACTTCATTTAAATGTGATGTCGCAAAGTCCGATGTATGTTTCTTTTGTATCTAATGTGGGGATCTCGGCTTGGTAAAATATGTTTTTGTCGTTGCAATTTCCGTCCATGGGGCATGTGTTTGTTTTCCGGCAGTTGCAGTTTTCTTTCCTTTCTTCAGTGTTTTTATCCCTTTTAGGATCCTGCTCACGCCACATTTACTGGCCATATTACACCAACGTCCATAGTCCTGGTTATCCCGGCTGTTACCCAAATAACAAGGTCTGCACTTGGTTGATCGTGGCTCCTGTTGGCAACTACGTTTAGCTATACATTTATGAATTTAATCTTGAATACGGTAGTAGCAACTGCCCGTGGGACTATTTGGAGATGCGTGACGGGGACACACTTTCAAGTCCTTTAATTACAAAGGCCTGTGGATCCTTGGGACATATTGTCATTTATAGCAGTGGCAGGTTCCTCTTCCTGCGGTTTGTTTCGGATGGTGTTATTCAGATGCCTGGATTCTCAGCTTGGTGCACTACTGTAAGCCAAAGTAAGAGTCACACAGTGTTTGTTTTATTCCTTTTATCACGATAAAAATGTATTTTACATTTATTTAACGGCTATCTGTACGGATCAGTCAATTTCATTATGAAATAAAACTAATATGAAGGAATTTGAAGGTCTGTCGTGAAGAATGCGAGTTTCCGTAAGAACCGACCAATAATTTTGGTTCGAAAAATAAATTTATCTGATATGGTCTTAGCAGTTATAAAAAATGCAATTAGTTTGATCCCAAAACTGTATATATATATATATATATATATATATATATATATATATATATATATATATATATATATATATATATATATATAATCGAGGTGAACTGATCAACTGAAGATTCGACTTGGCATTTTATTACTAACTAGTTTCGTACCGCACAACATGTGCGGCACTCCTCAGATAAAATAGCCAAATGAAAAGTCCGTCACAACTTACACTGATATATGATATACACGCGCGCGCAGGATTTGAATTAGAATAGACGCTGTTGCGTGACAACGGGAGATTTAAAGTTGTTTAGGAGGAATTTAGAGACCCCAAAAAGAGACTCAGTACAGAACTTAGTAAGCATGTTTGGCATTTAAAAGACGCTAAGTTAGAATTTAACATAACTTGGAAGATTCTAAAGCAAGCTGCACCCTTCAACCCGCTTCAAATCGCTGTAATTTGTGCTTGTGGGAAAAATATTTTATCATTTGTAGACCTGACCTAGCGACCTTGAACAAGCGTAATGAACTCATCACTTCCTGTAGGCACGCAAGCAAATTCCTCCTAAACAACTTTAAATCTCCCGTTGTCACGCAACAGCGTCTATTCTAATTCAAATCCTGCGCGCGCGTGTATATCATATATCAGTGTAAGTTGTGACGGACTTTTCATTTGGCTATTTTATCTGAGGAGTGCCGCACATGTTGTGCGGTACGAAACTAGTTAGTAATAAAATGCCAAGTCGAATCTTCAGTTGATCAGTTCACCTCGATTATAACGCTCTAGTTCTTCTATTGAGCACTCTGTCGATAGGCGTGCATATCAACTGGTATATATATATATATATATATATATATATATATATATATATATATATATATATATATATATATATATACGATTTATTAAAGTTCCAAGTGGTCGGCACTAGTTTTATGCCGCTGAGACCCAAACATTGCCGTAGCTGTCATCCTGAAAATCGTCAAAGCAATATGATTTTCATCCAGCTTTAAGTTTCTATCGAAGTTTTACCTTCCTGTATAAACGGACCTAAACGGCCATGTTTCATTTCAGCGAGCGTGAGCTTTGGTTGGATTTGATTAGTATCGAATGTCGCGGCAAGTGCAAAAATAGCTACACATTGTTTTTCAAAATAGATCAATCAGCAAGACCTTGTCAGAAAATTTTAATATTTAAAATATTTTCCTGTGGCGAGCATTTACGCAACACGTCTAGCATGTATTTTTAGCTATTCCAAGTTGAGATGCAAATATCTCGGAACCAATCAGAATATCGAAACAACCTGACACGGTTTTGTTGATTATCCAGTCTTGTGAATAACACTGTGCTCTTGCCGCGGCATTCGATACCCGAAAAATTAAATTGAAAAACCCTCCGTCTTTTGGCGGTTTATCGGCTTTTGGCCGTATGTAGAAGATAACGTCACTAAAATTATGTTTATTTTTATCAGAAACTTTATTTATTAAGCTTTGTATTGATATATAATTTGTCATATTACTCTTGAAACTGGCGCGTGTACGGTCTGTACGATTTTTTTTTCCGAAGGACACTCGCGAAGGTTGGGTGTACCCTTAAGCCCGAGCATATTTCTTCTTTTGTATTCATGATATTATGCACTTATTGACTGAGTGGGAGGGCCAAACGGGAATGAATAGTCGTGCAGTTCGAGGCCGCTTGAACTCGAGGGGGGCCGGACGGCTTTTTCCGGACCGGCTCACGTCAACCCGTCCGGCCCCGCTCATGTCACCTTGTGATTCTATTTTCTGTAGGATTGCGACAGCGGGGTGGTACGGTCATATTATAATTCTCAACATGAAAACTAAAATCATGACTTTCAAATATTTTGTATGCAAAGATGTTCCAAGGTTGTTCTTATTGCATTATATAGTCGCATACGCCACGATTCTACCACGCCAGAAAATCGACATATTTTTGGCTTTTATAGTGACTTATGACCCGATTAAGATATGCCTCATTTAGGTTACAAAAATATTTAATATATGCGTTGTTTTATAGAAATAGCCGGCAATGCAATGACATTTCCAAGCATCTAAATGTCATTTCCCCCCAAACCTCCCGAGATTTCAACGCCTTCGCACTATGTTTTTTCTTTCTTTTTTCTCACAAGATACAAAATTGTAGCTACAATATTGTGAAAAATCATGCAAACGAACCGCCCCAGCGGGTAGATGTGAAATAGTACCGTTTGTTTGTTTAATTGTTGTTGTCTGTTGATTTATTTGTTTGTTTGTTTGAGAGGTGGTTAGAAGGTTTTAAGGGAGTAAAATGGCGGTACACAGGTTTGGAAGATTAACTAACAGGGGCGTAGCTAGTGGGGGTCCTGGGGTGCCCGTGACCTCCCCTTTGTGAGATAATTTTAGTAAAACACAGTGTGGATGTCGCATGATAATCTGGTAAGTACCTTGCGCGTGACACAGTGTAACTGACCCCCTCCCCCCTCCCTTTGAGAAAACTCCCAACTACGCCCCTGTTCTAAGCTTGAGTTACTAGGAGACAATGATTCCTTTGTCTGATTTTTACATGTATGCAGCGTACGGCAACACGATACCGAGTGCGCAGCTGTCCTCCGGTGCCTCTGCATCCTGTGTATCATCGCACACACCTGCAACATGGTTATCTACCACGTCATGTGAGTAAATATTCTTATATCCGATTTCTATATCGCGATCCCTATTAATTGTGCAAATACAAAATATCCAGCTTGTTGACATGAAATAGCACCTGTTAAACAGTCTTTTAATTTTATTTACAAATATTGCGCATTCGTTAGCACAAATTTGGATAATAAAAACGGGTTAAAACAAATATACCAAACCACCTAACTCAACAGTACAGCGACCTACAGCGGGCAATTTGCCTTTTGCGATAGGAATTTTGAAGTGATAAACTTGAAGACTACAACGAAATGCTTTTACTGTTGCCAGTTGATATAGATATTTAATCATTCGTGTAAGGAATGCTTGAATTTAAAATAACATACGAAACATTAATCTTTTTTATCTGTTGTTGTTGTAACAGTTGCAAGTACTTCAGAATCTTCCACTTTTCGCTTTTCATGGACCACTTCTTCCCCACGTAAGTGCATTTGACGAAGAGGACGAGCTGACGATTGAATAGTTTTTACTCAGTGTTTTGTGGAATGCTATTGTTTGCACAGGTCACCCAAGCTCACAGGGAAAATGCGTTAGCAAATTAGTTCTGAAAAACCAACCTTAATGAACTAATAAATGTAGCGCTATGTTAAGATTACAAATAAATCACTTTGATTTTTTGGTTGGCTTACCTCTTTAACTTTTACTAAACGTTATCGAACTAATCCTTTACCACTTTTAATTTTAATTCCTTTCTTCTTTTCCGCTATGGGTTGAATTTGTTTTTGTCAAAGTGTTTGTTTTTTCCTATATATTAACAAATAATATCGATACATTTTTATTTTTTTTCAGTTTTTTTTTAGTTCTGTGCCACAGGAAAAAATAAAAATGAGCACAATGGAATGCCATTATGAAATGAGGCAGCATGTAAGTCTCGGAACGCCTCACAGGATTGGCACAAGAGAACAATAAAACAAACAACAGAACAATGGTCCCTTTTTCTGAAAACAATACATCTGCGTGATATCCATGTCACATGAAAGAAGTGCATGGTATCTGTATGAAATAGAACCTCCTTCGTATCCATTTCCGTGAAGCTCATTTATCGGGGCTGTTCTGCATACATGAGAGGCGTGTACAGCGAAACAATGTACTATTTTTACAGAAAGTGTCGTCACTTTTACTTAGCTAGGGGAGGGAAATGCCTTTCTTTTTTTTTTCTTACAACTTAGACCGCAATCAGATTTTATTTAGCTTGCAAGATTAAAACCAATAGTAATAACAGATTCGTAATAAACTTGTTAACAATTTTATATGGATTATTTATTTTTGTGGTGTTTTACAAGAACTCGTCGGATAAAGGGTATCTCGTTACGTTTATCTTTTTTATATATTATTATATTATATTATATTATATTATATTATATTATATTATATTATATTATATTATATTATATTATATTATATTATATTATATTATATTATATTATATTATATTATATTATATATTGTACAGAATAGTTTTGTGATACTATGAAAATTATATTGAGAAATCAGTTGCGGATATAATCTCCACCCCAGCCCTTCTAGTCAGTCCAGAGTTCATGTTATTGTTACAGCATCCACGGCTAACTGAACTGAGAGCACCTCAGCGTCTATTCAGGCTGTATAGACTGTGGACTTGCTATGAGTTATGGGGGCTTTGACGCCAAAACTTTGTTTCGAACGCCCCAGTTGGTGGCGTTCTTTGTTAGAGCGACCTTGTTTCTTATTTTTACATAACTATGTCAAAAAGGGAGCTGTCACTGGTCTGTCGTGCATAAGCAGTAAGAACTCGATCTCGTGTTGAACTTTGAACTCACTTTATGTAGTCGCTTCTCATTTCGGAATTCGCTTTTACATGCATACATACACTGTACATACATACATAACTTTATTTTAACACGGTAAAAACATCAGTTACAAAGAAAGATAAAAACTGGTTTACATGTTTGCCGTGTGGTAGTACGAGGTGGACATAAGGCGATTGATTTCGTTATTTTAACTTTTTAGAAGATCTAATGGCTCTGACATTCTGTGGAAGATTATTCCACAACAGTGAGCCGCTGTAGTAGAAACTGCGTTTTAAAAAATCTGTACCGGGATTGGGCAGATATAATTTGTATTCTTTGTCTCTAAGTTCATAGTCTGTGCTAAAAGGTGTAAACAGACCTTGAAGATACTCCGGAGTTTGAATGATTACAGTTCTAAACATTAGTCTTACTTTGACTTTCTTCCCTGTGGTAGAGAGGTCATCCCATCCTAGACTAGTGCGAAGGGTGCACTGGAATAAAAATCAGACTCACTGTGTCCTATGCATGGGTAAGCATTTAAGAAGTTCGTGGAAATATAACGCTTATATGACCTTGTATTTTTTTTTTGCAGCAATCACTCCAACGATGAGTTCCTCATATGTGCCATTTTCTGTTTCATATCCGGGTAAGAAGGCGATTAAGTATTTTTTTTTTCCAGTTTGTGGGGATACGGGAGGATCGACCGGACATTAGCGGTCGCTTTAAATCTCTAAATATATATGTAAAGGTTCCAGGTATTACACACACACGCATGTATGCCGAGATAAAGGTTTTCCACTTAAATCGAGCACAGTTACGCATCACAGCATTTAGACCTCAGTTTCTTGACGGTAGCTAGTTAACCTCCGGAAGTACAAGGGGTGAGGGGGGGGGGGGGGGGGGGTGGGGGGGAGGGGGGGTGAGGGGTGGATGTCAAAATGCTGTCTTCGGTAGCTGTTCGTTTATCTTTGAGACACATTTTGGTAAAGTTTGCGACAATCGGTTGCTATGGTAACGGGATATGACGTCATAAGTGGCATGAGGTCAAGACATTTTTGAAGAAAAATTCGTGTTTTTCAACTTTTTAGACAATAGATAATTTATTTAACGTGGTCGTTACACTTAGGTATAGTATCGGTGCGTCCTGCAGGGCGCACCAGCTAATTTACAGGTACGCCACAAAATAAAAGTAAAAATATAATAAAAGAGATAAATGATAAAAATAACTATGGCTATAAACTACTAGATTATATAAGAAAAACGAATAAAAATACGAATGGATCATAGTTGTGTACAATAAAAAGCAGGTAAAATTGATCAAATTGTATAAAACACTATTTACAGATGGCAGCTTATATCGGGGTATATAGATTTTTTTTAAAGCTTTGAAGCGCACTAAAACAATCTTATAGTGTTTGGTAAGTTGTTCCATAACTTAGGGTCATAGTACCTCCACGATTTTAAACCGTATTTAGTCGAATGTACCTTAGGTAAATTAACGATGTTGTGTCCTCTCAAATTGTATGAAGAATTCCTTAGTTGTATTAGGTCTTGTAGGTAGATGGGACTACAACCATTGATTAATTTAAACGTTGTGTCAACAATCTTGTATGCCCATTTTTTTCGGTAATAAAACGTACAAAATGCTACCAAAAGCATCAAAATGTTTCATTGTATGTTATTTTGCAACCCTATCAAAAAATATTTGCAATTTCTGCATTTTTCTGATAAATTTGAATTTTTACTACAATCCAAGTTGGCGGCCATCTTGGCGGCCATTTTGGATGACGTCACGGACCCCAGCAGCGCCACAACTCATAATATTTACCATATCTTGTAGCGCACATCACAGGTTATCTATTAAACGTAAAGTATTTCCGAAATATTGCAACACCCTTGTACCATGGTGGGGGTATAAGTTTGCGTGTACGTCCGAGGATTAAGGTGTTCGAACACTGTTTTGGGCGCTTTCTTCGGTTTTATTGCGGCCGCTTCGGGTATCGCGCGCCCGAAAAGAGAGCGATCTTATTACTTTGCCGATTTGAACTTCAAAATGTTATTTTCCCTTTTTAAAATCATATAATGTGTAGTATTCAAAAAATATTTAGAACATCAGCATCAGCAGTTTTTCTTGCGTGCCAGACAACTTAGTTAAATACAGCGTATTAACCCTATTCGGTCTGGGCTTTTTTTGAGTTCCTGAGCCTGGGGGGGGGTGGGGCTTCGTAACTTCAAGAACATTAAGGCTACGACAATAAAACCTAGAGGGTACATAGTACGTCCACAATTGTCTCCTTTGCGGTCCGCACAATGGAACGATGACGTCATATGACGTAGTTATTAGGTAATTAGTTATACGGCCGCCATCTTGGATCCGCCATTTTGGATTTCTGAATCATTTTAAAACCTCTTAAAAACCGTCCAAATTGACGCAAAATTAATCAAAACCAATAAATAAACGCTAAATGACGTAAAACTACAAAAGTTATGCCAATAAACATTGTTTTTCATCATTCAAAGGTATAAATATTCAAATTTCCAAAAACATGGCTGTCAAAATCTTGTTGCCATGGAAACGTCAAGTCACGTGATCAAAAAATTGACATATGGAATTGTTGCCAGATAAATTTTAGGAAAAGTCACAAAGTTTGATGGCGTTTGAATACATATTAAAGAAGTTATGAATGTTGAAAGTAAGCGCGGGCACTTTGTGACCCCTCCCCCCAGGCCGAGGGTTAAAGGGACACTGTCACGAGGGCGCATGCGCGAGTTTTTCGAAACGAAACTTGAAAAGTTCAGCCTGAATTTTTCAAGTTGAACCGTCAATTTCAAAATGGCGTCGACAAGTGGTCGCGGTGGAGGGAAAAGAACCAATTCGGGACGGAAGAGGAAGTTCGAGGATCAAGCAGAATATAAGATAGCGTGGTCTAGAAACCTCAAACGAATGTTTTTAGAAAATCTGATATTTAGGTCGTGGCTTCAGGCTAAATTCGATGCCGGGTATGAAGCTTCCAGTGACAGCGACTTCGTCGCCCTTTTGTTGTCGTTGGAATATCGTCGAAGGTATGCTATGTTTTCATGACTTTGGCTTCAGTTTGCCCTCCTTAGGACGAGTGGCTCCTTGACGGAACCAAAAAAAATGATGAGCCTACGACACGAGGTATTCCCAGGCGGTCACCCATCCAAGTACCAACCTCGCCCGACGGGGCTTAACTTCGGTGATCGGACGAGAACCGGCGTATGTCAACCCGTGACAGTGTCCCTTTAAGCCTGTTTTGGTGGTTTTATTCGAAAACGCGTCAGTTTGAAAGAAACCAGTCGATAGACTCGATTTATTGAAATCAATCGAGTGACCAACGAAAACAAAAATGAAATTCAACAAAGGAATCTTAAATAATCCAGAGCATATTTTGAAAACGTAAAACAAATTTAAAACAAATCTCTCCGTTAAAATGTTATTATACTAGACATGTAAACAAGTTAGAGTTTTTCTGAGTTTGTTTCAGGCAAACAATCGACATAGTCTATCGACTGGTTTGTAACCAGTCTAGTTGCCATGGCAACGTCACAAATGTCAACCCAAATTACCAAACCAACAATGAACGAACTGTGAATGAAAGAACGAACGGAAAGTTCTTTAAGGCGACACTATGTTACTTAACAGTCTGTGTACTCTTATTCGTTATCGCGAAAAAAGTTATTTATTACTACGCAAACATGAAAAAACAAAGTGATCAAAGTGTGAAATGTTGCCATATCTGTCAACTTAATGTTATTTTACTTTGTTAAAACAATTTCTGAATAGAAATGCTGAATATACAATATTTCCAGTTTGAAATTGAATGTACAGAAAAAAACGGATGCATCTTAGATTTGTAGCGTACTTACTCTGATGACTCTCCAGACAATATTGATACAGAAAAGTAATGAAACTGAATAATTAACCCTATTCAGCCTGGGCTTTTATTGAGTACTTGAGCCTCTGGGGCTATGACAATGAAACCTAGAGGGTACATAGTGTGACCAAAACTGTCTCCTTTGCGGTCCGCACAATGGAACGATGACGTCATATGACGTAGTTATTAGGTAATTAGTTATACGGCCGCCATCTTGGATTTCTGAATTTTTTAAAACCTCTCAAAAACCGTCCAAATTAACGCAAAATTAATCAAAACCAACAAATAAACGCTAAAAGACGTAAAAATACAAATGTATAAATAAGCAAATATCAAAAAACATGGCTGTCAAAATATTGTTGCCATGGAAACATCAAGTCACGTGATCAAAAAAAATGTCATATGAAATTGTTGCCAGATAAATTTTAGGAAAAGTCACAAAGTTTGATGGCGTTTGAATACATATTTAAGAAGTTATGAACGTTGAAAGTTAGCGCGGGCACTTTGTGTCCCACCCCCCAGGCCGAATAGGGTTAAAATGTTTAGAATATTTTTCCTCGCGTGAAGTAGGTTACATTATTTGACAGAATTGGAATTTAACATTAAAACTTCTGCCCTGCCAAAATTTAAATTTTAATTGTTCAAATAAGGTCTTCCCCTTTAAGGTAGTGGAACTGCTATAAGGTCAAAAATAAACCTTATCCAAAAGTTTAATAAATTAAAAGTTTGTGTTAAGTAGTACACAAATCCAAAATATTACGGCTTATTTTCAACTACAAGCAGAGATATCTACGGCCGAAATTCCGTTGTGAAGGCCGCCATTTTGGGACGCCATATTGGATTCTTCGAGTTGACGCATGCGCGTTTAGAACAACAAGCGCGACAGCCACGTGTAAGAGTTGTATATTTCACGCGAGAACTCGCAGTGCAATTTTCATATTCTAACCACTCTATGAAATTCTCAATGCAATTATATGAATTGAAATCGACGTGAAGTGCTTAAAAGCTATCTTTACAAATTAATCGAGGAAGCACAATTAGCAGTAACACAAATAAGCCTAACTTATGCGATGAGACATATTGACGATTTCCAAGAGATTTCTTACTTTTTCTGCATGTTGTACGGAATAGCTACCCGCTTTTCTTGTGAGCTAAAAGCATCGTCGCTTGTTGTTCCCACTTCAATTCGGATAAGTAGTGGGCAAAGGCAACCGATTTGTAGTTTTATCGGAGCAAGGCGCCTTCGAGCATTTCTGCAGAAGTTCTTTTCGTCGCGAGGAACTTGGCCACTTCTTCGGATGACCAGACGAAGCGAAACCCTTTACTAAGTTTTGTAATCTCCCATCCTGAGAGCAATTAATTCTTCGTTGGAGATAGCTACGCGCGTTCGTTCTCCCGTCTTGCCGTTGTTTCTCCCTCATCTTCCGCCATATTTTTTTTCTCGAAACCGAGAATGCTCGACAAATACACTTTCCCGTGGGATCGCGTGGTATCTCGAACATTCGTGCGCAGTAGCGTACTACGCATAACATCCGCTGTGCTCATCCACCGAAGTCTCGCATTTCTTTTGGTTGCTATGAACTACGTAATTGTTTACGCCGCCATATTGGAAATCCGACGCGAAGCGACTTAAAACGAAGATTTCGGCATCCTATCGTCGCCTTTCGTGTTGTAATCGGGTCTAAGTCGCAACAGACAAGACGAACAGCGGTTTACTCGTAAGAATTCAATATGGCGACGAAGAAAGAACGTATCGCGACGAATATTATGGCCGATTTTGTAGCCATGATAGATCGCACTGAAAACAAATTGATGTGGAACGATGAAGACTTATAATATCTCATTGAAACTTGCCAGGTTTATTCGTATAATGTTGAGGAAATGCGACTTCAATACCCGGGACTTAGGGAACATTTTGGAATTTCTGGCGGTCGCTTAAAGTTAGGGGACATTACAAAAAATTTAGACCGCCATATCTCAAGAATAAATTGACGTCAAATCCCGGGAAAAAAAGGTAACTAAACATTCTAAGTATGAATCGGTTCCAATCTATTTTTTATTCGTAACTATCATGGAAAAGCTAGAAATCTGCAATCCTTGTTTTTCTGAGCCTGCGATGTAAATTGGAATTCACACCTTAGGTGTGAAAATTGACACCTCGGATTTCACTTTTCTGAAAGTTCAGGTCTCGCCTAATAAGCGTATGTAATTTTTATTTCGGAATGTTCTTTAACATTTAAGAAATAATTCTTTCAAATGGACATGTTTATAGCAGATCTACTACCTTAAATGCCGTAAAATTCCGGTTATAAGCCCTCCGCTTATAAGCCCCCCGCTTATAAGCCCCAGCCTCTAACACCCAATTGTTCAAGCACAATGTTTTTTTTTTCCAAACGTCATGCTCTCATTTGGCGGCCGTTAGAGCAGTTCTTAAATGTTCTCATTTCATTAAGGTGGTACTAAAGCCTGGTTTTCACTAGCAACATTATAAGCATAAGTAAAAGCAGGAGCATAAGTGAAAACAAACATTGGCATAAGTATAAGATTGATCCTTATGCTTATATTTACGCTTATGCTTATGCTTGTGTCGGGCCCGTTTTCATTAGACATAAGCGCTGTTACGCTTCCTCTTTTCCTTATTTCGCTTATGCTTATGTCGCTAGTGAAAACCAGGCTTTAATACGTGTCATTTATTCTTCAGATAATAGAGTGGGCTTTAACAATTCTGTCATTCTGGGAAAAAACGCGGAACTGTTGGCCAATTTTACTAACTTGATGAACCCCGTCGTGCAGAGTGGAAATGACTGGAGACTCTGCTGGCGAGCATCACAGGATGGCTGGGCATCCAATCGATTCCATTCCTTGTGCGATGGAAAAGGTCCAACTATTACTATCATCAAGGTTGGACAGTATGTCTTTGGGGGTTACACCAGCACATCATGGAGTAAGTATCGTTTCCTGTCCCGTTCCCGAAATGTTAACTTCTCCACTGACGAAAAGGTGGGGGATTCCACAAATTTAATGTTTATGCTGTGTAGGTTTTTTTAGTTTTGTGTGTACGTCCGAGGGTTAATTATAGCAAGTCTAGCCTCTTTTCGATTAGACTGTTCACAGCCTCTCTATTTTCTCAGAGTCCGTCGCGTACAAGAACTGCCGGCGAGCGAAGCGAGCGCAGAGCGCGGGGGGGTGGGGGTGGGGGTGGGGCGAGGGGAACGAGAAAAATAGAGAGACTGTAGACATCCTTGGAAAAAAAAGTACGCTTATAAGACTCCACCACCTTTCAGCGCCTTGTCCCCAACAGCTCCGCCCCTTGACCTATTAATTAAATTAGACCAATAAGAAATCGAGAGGTTAATTGCTTGTCTAATTGCCTACAAGTATCAAGTATCACTTTGCAAAACATAATACTTGAGGTCGCGTGTTGAACTATGTCGTCTGAGATGACTTCTTCAACCCGTTCTTCAACTCAAAAAAAATTATCTTCGGGTTGAAACAACATGAAACAGATAAGAACTTAAAGCGATAGGTTCAGATATTTTGGAAACGACTGTATTACCTCCGTATACCGTATACTCATTTCTATACATTGAAGAAATTCAATTTTACCACGTCTCCACGGTGTGACACTCGTCTACTACGATCAGTGAGGCACAGTTATATAGCGGTGAATCTTGACAAGATTTTGGAATTTGGGATCCAAAAAGTCTTCAGCGGACCCATACACCAACTGATGTTTACCTTGAGCAATATACATTCTAGAACAACGTCGTCCATTGACAAAAAAAAAGCAGAAATTCCCAGCTCTTTCATTTCTTCAACCTGGTTGATAATACAGTGGAATCCCGATTTTTCGAATACTCGATTTTTCGAAAATCCCAATTTTTCGAACCAAAACTCGTTTCCCTTGGATTTTATTTCAGTCAATACCACCTCCGATTTTTCGAACTCCCGATTTTTCGAACCAATTTCAGTTTCCCTTGGGGGTTTGAAAAATCGAGATTCCCCTGTACTTTTCAATAGCGATACGACCAAAACAACAACGTTTTCCTTCGTTTGCAGTTCCTTTGCCGTTGCAAGTAGCTGATAAACTAAACTCTTCTCAAATCCAGTTTGGAGAATCGCGACATCCTTTCACTCGAGCAAACTCTCGATTGCCTCTTTCTGTTCGTCTTTACGCGTGACCAGAATTTTTTGTAACGTCCGAGATTTGAATGTGTCTGTCAAGCGATGACAACCACTTCAACCGCAAAACTCGCTCATGAATCGCCGTTGACAGTTTTGACGCCTTTCAGCCAATGGGAATTTTCCGTTGTTGAAGAAACTGAAAATTCACTTTTTTCCAAAGATGTCTACAGTCTCTCCATTTGTCTCCTTTCCAGCCCCCACCCCCTCGCGCTCTGCGCTCGCGCTCATTTATAGTCCGCTCGCTTCGTTCGCCGGCAGTTCTCGTACTCGACGGACTCTGAGAAAATAGAGAGGCTGTGATCAGTCTACTTTTCGATTTAAATTAACCCTATTCAGCCTGGGGGGGGGGGCACAAAGTGCCCGCGCTAACTATCAACATTCATAACTTCTTTAATATGCATTCAAACGCCATCAAACTTCGTGACTTTTCCTTAAATGTATCTGGCAACAATTTGATATGACAATTTATTGATCACGTGACTTGAGGTTTCCATGACAACAAGATTTTGGCAGCCATGTTTTTTTGAAATTTGCATATTTGTACCTTTGAATGAAGAAAAACAATGTTTATTGGTATAACTTTCATATTTTTACCCCCCCCCCCAGGCTCAGGAATTCAAAAAAGCCCAGATTGAATAGGGTTAAGATGGCGACAAATAAATCAACGGCATGACCCGTTATATTGTCCCCATCTTGTAGAGCACATCAGAATAACAATTAAACGTGACATTTCTCCAATGGGGAAGGGGGGTCTGGGTTGGGTTGGGGTGTAAATTTGCTTGTGTGTCCGAGGGTTGAAGTTTTGCATTCCTTGTTTTCACAATAGGATCTAATTGCGGCTATCGGTACGATGCACAAGCCTATTTGTTCTCACTGGTAAACAAGCCAGGATGGGCGCCTGTAAAACTGAGTCAAACAGGGCAATACAGCTGTTACAATTCATATTCCGTATACAGCTGCTCATCTTATGGACCAACATTTGGAGGTGGTCATGATATTTACATTTCCAGCTACCCGCTCTACTGGTATTCTTCCTATTCACACCTTGGCCACACGTACAGCCCACCGAGCGGGTACAGCTATGGGAGCAACTTCGCTCAAACATTCCTGGCTGGATCGTATTATTTTGTACCGGATGAAATAGAAACCTTTTTTTACGACGGAAATTTTATATCACAAGGTGGGTTATTTAAAGTTACAGAGTTCCTTCAGATTAACTATTTTCTCGAATTTTGTTTTGGGGGCTCCAAATGTAGGTTTCAGAATAATCCTTCAACGAAAACAATATTATTGAAAAATAGTGAAAATTAAAGGATAAATGACGGTACGATGTATTGGCAAGAAGTTTGGCTATGACGCACGATATTATTTTCTTTTTAAACGCGACTTTCCCAAAGTGAATTTTTGGCTTGAAGGGCCACTTTAAAGAGATAGGGAATTTGTTCGATTTCCCTCCAATTTGGACAGTAGATACGTTAACATTTAATCGTGTCGTGTATTTTTCCCTCAAAACACGGATTTCACAAGATTGGACCTCATTTAATCCAACAATGTGAAATGAAATAGCCGTGTTAATAATCGCGAGTGAAGAAATTATATATATTATCTGAATTGGGTAGCATTGCTCTATGCAACAGTTTAGAAAAGCCCCTGTTTTTTTATAGATATAGCGAGCAAGTATACCTTAAAGCAAAACATATATTTCGTGTCATAAGTGTTTAGGGATATGACTTAGTTATCTGAAGACAACGGTTTCCTTTTTCTCTCTTCAGCGCCTCCATTTCTAACAAGCACATCACTACCTACAACCATGTCAGTTCCAACAACGACAAGACTGCCACCAGGTAAGACTGGTAATTATTGCCGTTAAGTAATTGTTTGAATGCCAGGTAGATGTTTCTCACAAAATTAACACCAGATATAATATAATAATATGAGGGGTAACTTTAAGTACAAGTTCGACCTATTCTGGTCTATTTAGGAAGGTTAATGGGCATATATAGTTACAAAGTACGTGATATCATCGGTAGAATGACTGAAGAACATCAATACTTCGACGAGAGGTGTGTCCTTTCGATATTCTTGGATACCTTAGATATAGCCACTTGCTGTGGAAATTCTTTGCAAAGCCTGCGCTTTTTTATAGTCCGCATCATCCGATTTACCACTCTGGGCTGCATACGATATGCTTTCCGTTTTTTTCCCCAATTTTGTTAGGCCTTTTTACTTATTTTTGCATTTGCGTTGATGCAAACTTGAAACAATGAAACTAACATGATCAAGTATCAAGTATCCTTCGTACAGGATACTTGATTGCGAAAATACACAAAATCTGAGTTTCGTCGATGTCCTTATGAAGTGCATGTCTGTAAGCTCTAAGGAAAGGTTTGAGCTCGATTTAAATATTAGAAAAGTCGTTTTTGCAAACATATTTGAACAATGTTTTTCCTCTTTAAGGCATTTATCGCTGAGCAACTATCTTACCTGCTTTCATGGTTTTATTACCAAAACATTGCTGCTACTTCTGATGGTTGGTTTTTCTTTTCACCTAAACATGTGCTAAACCTAAGCTGTTGGATGCACGACAATGACGGACTACCAGATCGTCTGAGCAGCATTACCTTTGTTCAGCAGGCGTCTTTAATTCAATGTTTGGTTCAGCTTCACGTATATGAGCTTAAAGACAAATAAAATAACTTTATGGTTCTTGATCGCAAGGAGTTTCCTTTAGTTATATCCACACTTTATAATTATGTTAACTTAACTTATCGGTTATCTGATTCCTTACTCAACGCCACATATTAGGGATGTAAGGGTGTGAAACCAGTTATAAAATGTGCGATAGTACAGATGGTTTCTCATTCAAGCTAGATCTCCACGCAAGGAAATGCATAAAGAAGGGATTGTGCCTTCATTATCCTCCAAACCTCTCCCTTTTAAGAACACTGATATGTTATAAGTTTCGCTCCTCTATTGGTGCAAGCTGTGCACCTTACAGATTCTAGTTCCTTTACTGATCTCAAATAATTAAAAAAAATAGAATGAATAAACACGGCCACTTCCAACATTTAACCATTGATGTTTTGCAGTTTATTGTCTATTTCCTAAGATAACATTAATTATTTCGTTATTTAGATGTTCTTATTTCCTTAAACAGCCAGCCAAATTGCTCCAACTTCATCCTCATCGGTGTCGTCAATCCGTTATGTATCATCCAGTTCGTATGTGCTACCAACTCCAATGGACTTTCAGTTACATGTGCCAGCGGACTGTGCTCAAATCTGTACAAACAGTCCAGGCAGCTACAGCTGTTCATGTGTGAGTGGATATCGACTGGCTTCAGATGGAAAATCATGCTTAGGTGAGAATCATGCTATAATGTGAATACAACTCGGAGAGAAGCTTTACCTATTTTGATATAGCTTCTTTAAAACTTGTGAAAGATCGGAGAAAGACGAACGTATTCCAACACTTCGCTCTTTTCTAATATATTTTATGTGGTAGTTGTCGTTCTTCGACTCTGAACGCCGTGGAGAGCGAGCATTTTGGGTACCCGCTGGAAAAAAATAATTGGAGAAAGTAAATGTATATTTTTTTGATTATTGACCTTTATATATATATATATATATATATATATATATATATTATACAACTCTTTGTTCACTCGTACTTTAACAATTATCTGCTATGTAATTTTAAAAACTATTTTTCATTGAATTAAATCATGTCACGATTCTCGATAAGCATTAGACATATTTATTGGTAATAGAAGGACAAATTACGGGATATTTTCATTAAAATGCGTGTAAGTGTGATGTCTATCTGCTGATTTAAATGGTTTTTAATAATGTTATATGGGAATCTAGAAAAGCTCAGTAGAGCTTGCTAAGATCTCCTGGCATTATGTGTTAACTAGCAGATAATGCAGCGAGATAATACAGCAAGTTTTCTGTAAATGTAGCATAATGAAGTCCCAATAACTATTCGCCAGGACCGGAATTATTTCTCTATTTTTTTTGTACAATTTTCCTGTTTCGGGTTTTCTAAATGTACATTAAAGATGGGTTTCATCACCTGGAACGAAGCTGTTATCGCTGCAAGAGACAGAGCAGGTTGGAGGAGACAAGTCAATGGCCCTATTCTCCCAGAGGAGATTTAGGAATTAAGTCAAGTAAGTCAAATGTACATTAAGCCCAATTTTTCCGGTTATCGTCGAAATCTAGCACGTAATCATTTTTATGAACATGCAGTATCTACTCAGCCTTAGACTAATTCAGATTAAGACAAATCGATGCAGTTGCACATTGAAAAATACCATTATCATTACGTTTTAGCCGACTTTTTACCATCTTGATTCATTTGTAGTCTAATTAGGAAAATAAGCAAAACGGTAACGATCATATTCCTCATAGATATTGACGAATGTGCCACCAACAATGGTGGGTGTAGTCATCATTGCAACAATATTCCTGGATCATTTTACTGTGGATGCCCTGAAGGGACAACCATGGCCGTCAATAATTTGACTTGTGTTGGTAAGTAAGCCGAGTTTCATAACATACGAATTAGGAAGTGTCCAAAATACATCCTGAATAGAATTAATGCTCAGGCCTTAATTTTACTTCATAACAATTGCATCAAAATTAAAGAAAAAACGATATTATTCATTAAACATGTTCTGTTTTTTGTTTTTGTTTTGTATTTTTTTTAAACAACGTTCATTTCTGTTGCTTTTATTGTAGAACCTGGTGTGACTGTAACATGCGATGAGAGCAACATGACAGTTTCTTTGGAAAAGCAATCATTTCCATTCTTTCGAGTCAGCGAGCTACACCTTCTCTATTCCTCATGCAGGTAAAGGCTGTCTCGTTTTTAGCAATTCGCTCGGTTTTAAACTAAATTTAAAGCCCTTTTTGCTTAAAGTATCCTTATACTGTAAACTTATATTGTTCAATGCGACAACTGAAAAGCTTTTATTTTAGTTTTGAGGAAGTCTGGGACTTCTTAGAAGTTGTTAGTTGTCGGTCGTGCCCAGAGCCCCTTGGCAGTCCCCGCTATCAAACTGCTGCGCTGATATCTCGAGTGCGATCGCTAGACTCAAATACTTGTAAGTATTTGCACAAAGGATACTCTGATGTGAGTGGGAGATTGAGAATTAAAAAAAGCATAATTTTGAAAAAAGAAAGCATAACTTGAGAATCGTTACAAGGGTTTTAGTAATACTCAAACCATATGCTCTTATCATTATCATCTTGTTTTTTTTTTTGACAGAGCCACGCAGAATTCAACGTACATTTTAATCAGCACATCTTTAAATGGCTGCGGAACACTGGTGAACGAAACAGCGGAGGAATTAATTTTCTGGAATGAAATCCAAGTGGATGCAGTGATCATTGATAATGTTATCACTCGAACGCACGACATCAATTTACCATTTCACTGCAGTTATTTTAGAAGGAAGATGCTCAGCCTGAGCTTTAGCCCTGGAAACATCTTTATTGGATCAGAAGGTATTGCGACGATGATGCTTTTGGTTGTTTTAATTAAAAATGCTAGCCTTGCAATGTCACCCGTAAATACCATTAATTATTTTTTATGATATTTACACGCCGAAATCTCCTTGTTCTAGTTACAATATAATAGTGTTCGTCGCGTAGAATGGCTTCATTCAGAAACGGGCTTCATTCATTGGTTGCCATGAACCCGTGACTGAGCTCATTATCATGGAGTAGGCGGGCTAAACAAACCATAGTCGATGCGCGCTAAGGTCTACGCATATTTTACGTCACTTGTTTGTGTTTCCATTTTGTAGCTGGATATGGAAATTTCACCATGAGAATGGATTTTTACAAGACTGCAGATTTTGCCACTCCCTACAGTGGAAACGACTTTCCGATAGAGGTTTCTCTCAACGAGAACTTGTACGTGATGTTCAGCGTGGAGTCCAGTGCTGACCTGGTGATAATGGCTGAGAACTGTAAAGCCACCAAAGATGGAAATTTTTATTCCTGGCCACAATACAATATTATACAGAATGGGTAGGTATTACTTCTGTTAAAAACTTGGACCAAATAAGATTTTTTTAGGCGTCCAAACGTTTGTGTGCACTATTTTGACATGCGTCAAACAAACAATGGTTATACTGTATTGCCATGTCTTACGTCCAGATATGATCTCGTCTAAAAAAAATATAATAAAATCATCATTTTCACTGGTCTATTGTTGTGCCCACAAAACTATACGAAAAACCACAAAAACACGATGAAATAAGGAAAAAAGCCTCGCCAAAGGTTTCTTTCCTTATCTTTGCATATGTGCAGTAGGTCATTTACAGTCGCGGCGGGACATGTCACCTATTCATGTATAAACGTCAGGGGACTCAAACATGGCCGTTTTGTCTTTTTTTGTCATGCGCTTTTCAAGTGTTGCATTTTTAAAGGGAACCTCTACTTTTATACCAAATTGTCGTTAATTTTATGGAAATAAAGTCTAAATTTCAATTATTTTAATAAGAAGTGGAAAGAAATGTTAGCGCATAAAGATATTTGGATACGGATATCACCTATTTTCGCTTTTAAATTTCCCGCGTACTTGCATTATGAATTTTTATGAGGTTAAATGTCACTTCTATCAAACATTAAGAATCGACGTTCCTTTGTATGCAGGAACTTGGCAACCATGTTGCGTCCCAAAAAAAAGAAAAATGGCGGAGCGCTGGAAATTTAAAGCGAAAATAGGTGATATGCATGCCCAATCGTTTTATACACTAAAGTTATATTTACACTTCTTATTAAAATAATTCAAATTTAGACTTTATTCTCATCAATTTAACATCATTTTGTTATAACAGTAGACGTTCCCTTTAAAGTTATAGTCCGTAATTATTTTGTTCGACAAAGAGTGACTTGGTCATCGAACTGAATAGGAACTATTATATTATATTTTAATGATAATTGCAATTAAATATGTGTTGTTATTATGTTATTAAAGCCCCATGCGTACGAGCAAGTTATCACTTCTTAGAAAGTCCATTGTACGGACAATACATTTTCTTCGGCAAATTGTCTGATAACTTATATTCTACAAAACTTTGAAAAATCCCTTTTCCCGATACAGGTGCAGATTTCAAATGTCACCAGTTATTGCCTAATTAGCACACCAGATTTACTAAGGACATCTGTCATCTGCACGAGCCATAAATGTTGAGGGAATTTTTCTTTTGCTCCTTTTCGCTATGTTAACTGAATTTTATGTTAACGTTTTACAAATAGATGTCCACGAGATACAGCTATGCAGTACACGTACTATCCTACCCAGAGTTTTTAACAAATTATCATCCCAGCGTTCAGATTCTTCAACGATTACGACGTGGTTTACTTTCACTGCGAGTTGTTGGCTTGTTACCGATACAATTCTAATTCCAGGTAGGTTTAGTAAGATGTCACAAAACATATTGCACATATTACTTCGAGTATCCCCCTTCCACTACTGTTGGAAATTGTCGATCAGTTTTCAAGTTCCCTTTCAGTCAGTTTCCAGGAAACTGTTAGTTGCGAAGAAAATCAGACCCTGCTGGATAAAGTCACTTGCCTGTTTGCTAGAATTTTTTTTTTATCTCGCAATCATTCAGTTTGTATAACATAGATTGTTATGTAGGTAGATATAAATAAGGCCGAAAAGGGTAATTTTTTACAAATCTTACTTACATTGTTTGGTTAATAAAAAATATCAGAATGATTGTACACAATGTTAAGCATGCGCGCGTAAACAAGGATTGCGCTTATTCATAAACAAAAATAAAATATCAAACACTAAATGGACAACCGAACGATTTACAGATGCAGCAACAGTTGTTTAAACAACAAAAGGAGAAAGAGGAGAGACGTCAACCGCGATGAGTTAAAACAAGAAGAGAGTACTACCAAACATCTTCTCACGAGTGGTCCAATTTCGAAGGAAAGTGAGAACACAAAGAAAAGTGAAAACGGAGGTAGATGATCAAAATTAAGTTGATAAATAATAAAGTCTGCTTAAAATGCACATGAAGTGAAATTTCACTACGTTTTGTTTCAGGGTTTTATGTTGTTTCTATCACCTTTATTTTTATTTCCAATCGTCTTTCTCTTTTGCGCGAAGAGGATCCACTATTTTTAGCAATTAAACTCCCGCCGGGGACTGAAATTTGCGAAAATTTCAGCGCAGTCAAAAATGTCTTTTGTGACGTCATTCGTGTGCTCGATCACAACAAAACATAACGGAGAAGGGGACGAACCCAGGTCTAAAATACGCGTGGCTTTCAGCTATATTTAATCGAAATAATCCTTCCACAAGTTGCCGAAAGAAAAACGAGTGACGCGCTCGGTTAGAAACACACTAATGACGTGACTAGAACCCCGGTCCTTGTCTAATACACCTGCCCTCCATCAGCCATCACCATTGACCTTGGATAAAAGGCAAAAGCCAATCTAATGAAAACAAGGAAGTCTCAAAGTTACTCCTGATAAAACGATCACCCAATTGAATAGGGGGTGGGGGTTGACCTATCCACTAAAACTTAGTTCACTTGGTCAAAGACTTTCACCAAATGATTTGTTATAGAGATTGTGGTAAAGTTTGAATTGTTTTATAATAACAACACGTTTATTGACCAATAAAAAAACTCGCTACAGGATCAGTGTAATGTCAGAATTAATTTGTTATATATATATATATATATATCCAGGAGAATCTTTGTATTGTGTGTCGAGAGGGCTCGATACCATCGGTAGAGCAAATATAGAGAGAATAAGTAGACACGGTCAAACTTTTGACTTCGGTTTAATGCATACAGGTCTGTTTCGTACAGGGCGAACCTGCACTCCTCAGTGCAAGACCAAAAGTGAACTACAAAGAACATTTACAGTATAAAAAGCATCATATCTCCATGGAGATAACGTTCATGTCTAGACGATGTCACATCACGTTTTTCAGCAGAAATTTATCTTTATGTCTACATTTACTGATTAATTCGTTTCGTTTGTTCAAGGTTGCGGTTTCCGGTTTGCACAAAATGAAAAACTTTTCAGCTATACACAAATTACATCGCTTCGTAATATTCGAGTAGTGGGGAGCACGGCATAAAATGCTCCACTTAATTGCATAATCTAAATTGTTGTCCTTCAAGTGCCAGATGTGTTTACTTAGTTCAGTTGCGTTACGCTTAGATTCCGTCTTGAATGAGGTTTTGTGGTTGGCGTATCTGTATTTGAAGCTTGTAGCAGTCAGTCCAACGTACGTTTGCAATGTATCGCCGGAGGTCACTTTCGCACAGTATACGATGTCGTTTGTCAGGCACTCTCCGTCTAGGGGGCATGTTGTGTTCTTCGGACAACTGCATTTTCTCTCGGTTTCAGGGACTTCACTGATTCTTAATAGTTTCTTGTTGTTTCCTTCGATGATTGATTTCACGTTTGGCATGCAGCTGTATGAAATTTTCACAGTGTTCCGATTAAAAATCTTGTGGAGATTGCTAGATTTTGGAAAACATTTATCAAGGATCTTTAAGAATTCCTTTCCGATGTTTGTCTTCACGTTGCGATCGAATGGGGGATTGTACCAAATAATATTGCGTTTTCTGTTCTTCGTTTCTGGTTTTGGTTTCTCATAGCGCAGCTTATAGTTGTAGCCGTCGTTGTCTAGAGCTTTCTGGTAAACGGGCACGGCCTTATTGCAAACTTCTTCGTTGGAAGATATTTCTGATAGACGTTTGTTGATTCCTACTGGGATATTTTACGTATTGAATAGTATTGTTCGGTTTCATGTATGGCATGTGTTGTCCCGAGTTCAAATCAAGAGTGACATCAAGGAAGTTCACCACGGATTCGACATAACAATAGTAGTATAGGACTTGGCGGTACCAGATCAGTTTTGCAAAACTGATCTGATACCAAGCCAAGTCTATACTACTGCCAGCTGATGGAACAATCATATAACACAATCAGATAGAAAAATCAAATGAAACTATATGTTAATAAAAACAAAATGGTGCGTTTATTTCATTGCGTGATCCAGCATAATAGAATCCTTTGCGTGACACAATTCTCGGAAACACAGGAAGTCAATGATATCGTTGTCTAAGAATTTTTCCGCTTATGAACAGGAAATGAGTCATCACTAATAGCTATTGTTTCAGATCACGAGATGGTCGTATGATTTACCTCATCCAATCAGATGCTTTCATTTTTTATGTATTTTCATGTATTTGTTCATAATTTTTCGTTTGTACATGTACTTCTGTTTGTATATGAAAATACATACATAATTTTTGGGTGTACAAGTTGATTTTCAGCAACAATGCCACACTCTATCAAAAATAACATCTACGTAATGGAACAAAGATAGTTTCCCACGCGTGGGAATATTTATTGTGAGGAAATGAGTCATCAGATTGTAAACAGGATGGAGTTATCGATGTGTGACATTCTCGGAAAAAAACAGGGGAAGCCCCTATGAAATGAGTCATCACTATAGCTATTGTTTCAGATCACGAGAGAAAATATTTTCAACATATTATGGGGTTTGATTTAACTTTACAAGATCTCTCAACTTTGCCCGGTCTGTTCTAAACGCAATAAAACGCTGTTTATCCATCAGTGATATCAAAAGTGTGCGAAATATTATGCCTTCCACTCTTGTTTATATTGGTTCAGTTTCCCACGCGTGGGAATATTTATTGTTTCATCACCTTTTATGACAGCTTCCATGATTAGCATTTGGATTAAAAATAACATCTACGCAATGGAACAAAGATAGTTTCCCACGCGTGGGAATATTTATTGTGAGGAAATGACATCGTTCGGTAGCAATAAATTCGCGTTAGCCGATTTTTACATGTTCGCTATTTTTGTTTTCTGGGAATTTGGACACGTGCCGCTTATAGCTATTGTTTTAAAAATATTATCTCATATAATAGTATAGAATGAGTTGTGATTCAGAAATGCATAATGCACTAATAGACGTGCATGAATTAATATGTCCATTTTGTGATCAGCAATTAGCAAAAGTTGATAAAACTATAAAAGCAAGTGAACTGTGTTGTGAGAATAAAGAATTAATTAATGACAATGGAATGAATGTATGTCAAAACTGTGGTATGGTAGACTCTTATGATTTAGTGCCTGGTTATATTGACTTTCATGAGAATATGTATAGAATAAGGAGGAAGAGTGTGTATGTAAGAAAATATCATATCGAAAATACCATAAATAAATATAATAAAGAAATTCAATTGAGTTTTCAAGACCGTAACAAAATATACAAGATATTTGCATTAATAAACAACGTGTTACCAGAAGTCAATAAGAACCGGAAACGGATGATTAGTATTAAATATGTTTTGCTGCGGATATTTAAAATCTTGGGAATGGAATATGAATTTATACCACTTTCAAAATCAAAGAAGACATTAAAATTTTATGAGACTTGGTGGGACAACATATATGAATTAATAAAGGATGATGCTGCTAAAATTAGTCATACGTCATGCAAAGGGGGTTTCCCTATGAATGAGTTATTGAATAAAGTTTGTTAGTAAAGTTTATCGTAAAATTTACTATAAAAGTTTACTCGGAAGTGAATTTTTTATCATACTGTTTCTCGAATTTATCGGCAAGAGGACATATATCGATGATTATTTCGTCTAACTGTCTCATTTCATTGATGAATATATTGTGGTTGAATTGATTTCCTCTAAGACAAGACCGTAAAAAAACGAATACTTTTTCATATGTCGTATAAGCAAATTCAGACATTTCGATTTTCTTTTTATAATTCTTGATTTCACTTACTGTTTTTAGCACTAAACCAGCTCCAGAAATAGAAGCTAGTATAGCAGGATTTAATGTGATACTACCAGTTACAGTACCAATAACTATTAAGCCTGTTGAAGTTACATTAATAGCTAAATTCAATCTCTTGAAATATTTGAAAGCATTCTTATAGCACCAAAATCGTTTATGATAAAATCGATACAATGCTTTGATTTCAGATAATTTTTCTTGGCTGATGTTTTTATGCATCATGAAAAATAGCATGTTTAATTAAAAATTGGTATTTGGTATTTAGAGTACAAGAACCTGGTCCTATTAATCCAATGTCAGAGTGTTTTTCTAATATTTGGTTAAATGATATTGGCTTATTCAAATAGTTAACGTACAAAAATTGATATATTAAAGCCGATTTTAATATTTCATCTTTAGTATTAGGATGTAGGTTTTTTTGGGTTGTGAAAAATTTATTACAAAAATTAATTGACTGTGCAAGAATTGACATTTATATATATCAATATATTAGATAATTATATATTAAAACTCTTCAAAAAGTACACTGATATGGCAATTATAAGGTGCATATGTAATATGATCAATTGATATTAATTTGATTCGTACAACTGTATCTTCATTGAAATTGATAATTGATGTTGATGTATTGAAAGTGTATAAAATTTTATTTGATGTTTTATTCCAATTTTGGGGTGCAAATGAAGTGTTACCGATTAATATAACCATTTTTTTGTATCCTTCAGGCGGTTTATTATCCCATATAATTAACCATAATTTTACTATTTTCATATTAATTAATGCAATAAATGATGATGAACCGTTGAATATGATATCATTAGTGTTCTTATTTTTCATATAATTGCCTAAAAATATGAATTTTTGTTTCTTTATAGGTAAACCAATTATGTTTCTACTATTTAAATCAATATCTGTCTCCATTGTCATTTTTCCATTTTCAATTGTATAAATAGAATCATATACATCTGAATCAACACTCGAGATATGTCCTTGAACACCATAAACGATTAGATGTGCTTTATTTGTATTTCCTTTTGTTATACTACCATGAAGATCTATCATTATATATTCAGGAGGAGAAACCTGCCATTTGTGTAAATGAACAATACTTTTCGTATATCCTTCAGTGCTAAATATCTTTGTAGTTTGCTGCCCAATATTAATGACTGTTGATACAACACTGACAGTTGTTGAACTAATATAAGCTTTATCTGGAACGAAAAACTCAATCACCATAGTGTACTCACCTTGAGAAAGATTTAGTGCATTAAAACCTATCCTTGACGCGAAGTCATCGTTATTGTCTGTCGTAAGAGTTATATCATAGGCTTTCTTGTTAATTTTGTGTGGACTGGATACAAAATCGATAATACCATTAACAACAATATTACTCTCCGACGAGCTCTGATTAACATCTTCCATCATGTATCTGAAAACATCTTTCAATGTAGATGGAGTTATGTGTGACTTGTTTACATAACTCTTATAATCATCCGTTATTCGTGTGTACAAGTTTGTATTGGAATCATTGAGTTCGGTGTTGAAGAATGAAACATTTATAGCAGCGTCATTCTCATTTGGTTTAGGAGTTGCTAGATTAACAATCTTTTTATCTCCCATATCAAGATCGCTGGAAATAGTTTTATCAAGTTTGAGTGTTTCTAAATTATTTATTGCATTCGTATTTTGATTTATTCTTGTGTTGTTATCACCAGTTTTTGTGTCAACATATCCTTTATTTGTAGCGTGATCAACTGCTATTGGATCTTTTACATTGAAGATCGTATTTTTATTCATATCAAGGCCCGTTTCCATCATCAACATCTCTTTACGAGAAAGAAAAATGTTTTTTACATCATTATAACTAACAAGATTGTTGTAATTTGCAGCTAAATCCAAGTATGTCTGTTGTTTCGACTTAACAATATTAAAAAGTTCTTTCAAATCAATGTTTTTAGTAACTTCATGAGTGTGATCAGGAACATCGGGATGATATTTTTTTAGAGTTATCATATTCACAGCACTGAGATCATTGTTTTCATCCGTGTCCAGATTTGTGATTAATTTTCTATCCATATTGATTTCTCCAGGTAGAATTAATTTATTTCCTCGCATATCAAGATCCCCCACCATATGAGTTGTTCCATCTAATTTTAAATAATGCGTGTCTCCATACTCTTTATTAACAGCATCTTTTTCTGAAATTGGTGTTTTTAAATTTCTTATATTATTGTTTTTCATATCAAGATTTGCTGTAACTAATGGTAAATGCTTACTAACAAATGTATTTCTAATAAATTTGAAATCAACTACATCATTCAAACCAGTAACTGTTCCTATATTTACTATTTTTTTATTTTGCATATCATAATTACCATCATCTGTCAATTTGAAGCCAACGCCTGGCGGGCCTGGTGGTCCTTGTGATGTTGTTGTTGTTGTTGTTGTTGTTGATGGTAGTAATCCGTTTGAATAACTCATTATATATAATATGAGTATATTATATTTTTTCATTGAAATTCTTGGTTGTGAATTTCCTTGGTTTATCAATATATATGAAGCAATATGAATCATTAGTGGCTTTTTCATAGTCAGATTTTTTTATACCAAGCTCTCTACTAATCCTGTTTTGTTCGTTTGGAGAAGGAAATTCAAAAATGCAGTAATGTGTAGAGTTAAGACGGATACATTTGTCAGTGTCATAAAACGATTGACTAAGATATATGCAACTGCAATTTTTGTTTCTTGAGTTAGTGTAGTAGTTTCTTATTTCTGCATCATTTTTACTACCAGTATTAAGATAGTCATCAAAAATAACCAACTTTTGGTTATCACAATTTAATTCGGACAAAGGCAATATTTGATCATTACTTGCTTCAATAATTGGGTAACCCACCTCTTCACTGATTGGTTTCAATGTTTCCAGTAAATGTTGATATTTTGATTGTTCCAAGTTTTTAGCATATAGATAAATTTTATCGAAATAGAGTAGCCTATAGATCATGTCTAGCAGAACGTTTGTTTTGCCTGACCCAGATGGGCCGCAAATTAGCACCCGGAAGCATCGGTCAGGCATGAAAGGATATAACTGTTTATAATTTGAGGTTACATCATCATCGGCATCGTAATTTGGTATTATCATTTATATTATATGGGTATATTATTTCAATATAACATGGTGTATAACACGATGTACAACACAGTGTACAACACAGTGTAAAATGCTCTTTTTTATATATGATTTCCAAATTTTATGTAACCTAATAATATAATAAAAATGAGTTTACTTAAATGGAAAGAACTTGCAAAAAGAAAATCTGAATTAGGAAATAAAATTAATTATGTCCATGATGTAATCACAAAACATAATATCGGTGAGCAGACAAGCCAACAGTCATTAGCGAAGGTATTCAAACCAGTTACTAGTAAATTAGATGATGTTATTGACAGTAATTTAGATTTAAGGGTACCTATAAGAAAGAAACGAGCACCTAAAAAAGGTGACCAAGGTATTGACTATATGCCTGAAGTTGACCCTTTCGAAGACATGCAAGTTGATGATTTATTTGGTGATTATGTCCCACCAAATCAAGAGAAACAACTTGTACCGAAACCACCAACATATGAAGAATCGTTGAAGGATATTTTAGAAGGGAAGAAGGAGATTTATGTTGATCCTCAGTACTTTGGTGATGAACCTGATGAATTACCACCAGAATATGAAGAAGAAGAGATGGACTATGGATTAGATGATGAAGATATAAGTAATGAGATTTTGAATGATATTGGTATTACGGATTATGAAAATGTAGAAATGAGGATAAATCAACCAGAAATGACACATAAAAAGACTAAGGCCTATCTTAATAAGATTATAAAGCAGGCCAAAACAAAAAGGGGCCAATTAAATGGCTATAAATCAAATGTTACAAAACAATACAATAAGGGGGAGATATCATCAGGTGAAAGGCAAATGCGAAACAAAAGAATAGACAATGCAAGACTTACATTGAATGAATACATAAAACATTATGAGACTAAACTGCAAACAATGAAAGGTTCCGGAATCAACGGCCGAGGAAGAAAACAGAGAGGTGGAAATATTATGTTTTTTAATGATGCAAAGCAGCTTCTCAAAAAATTGGAGTTGGTAATTGGTGAAAGATTAGCAGGAAATACCAGCATTGAGATGAGGAATATGGGAGTAACTATACTAGACACATTATTGAAAATGTCGAAAATCAATAGGTCACAATATAGTAAATTGTATAGTCAATATTTCAAAATATAATTTATGTAACTTTATTATATAAATGGAACGAGAGATAGTTTTATCATCTTATAGTGTAAAAAATCAATTGAATAATAAACCTGAGGATTTTACAACTAAATTTAACAGGTCTATAGATTTGGATAGTAATATTCAATATGTGATCGGACTTAACCGAATTATCAATATGAGTTTTACATGGTTTAATGTTAATGCTGGATACAATAATCAATTAATTAAATTTAGCTCTGATAGTGGTTCAACATTTAACAACATCACCTTTCCAGCCGGAGTATGGAATTATACAGACTTCAATACATATATCAAGGATATAACGAAGACTGGTGATACGTATCCTATCACTCTTGAATTCGATAATACAACATTTAGGGTTACGATTACATTGGCTCAGAATTATCAGCTTGATTTGACGCATTCCAATTTTAATGATCTAATCGGGTTTGATAAGACAGTATTATCTAATGAAACAAATATAGGGCCGAAAGTGCCCAATCTCAGTCAAGACACAGATATCCTGAATATCCATTGTAACCTAATAAACGACAGTCTTGTCGACGGTCAAGATACAGACATCATATATTCCTTCTCGACCAGTGTACTCCAACCTAGTTACTCCTTTACCCTCGAACCACGAAGAGTCACATTCAATCCAGTCAATAAGAATAATATTAGTAGTATCAGGGTATACATTACTGATGGAAAAAGAAGATTAGTTGACCTGAATGGAGCAGATACATCATTCTCACTAATTCTGAAAAGTATAGAATAATATAACATAATAGTATAATGAAACCGTATGAATTCAAAAGATTTTACCATCCAAAACTTGGTAAATTTGTATATCAACACAAAGGGTCTGGGCTTATCGTTGATAATATTTTCAAACCATTAAAGAGTGTGGCATCATCTGTTTTCAAGAAATTTGCTAAGCCAATAGCAAAGAAGGCGTTAGAATCGGGGATATCCCATGCAGGTGAGCGACTGGGTAAGGCGGTATCAGAGAAGTCAGGAGACCTAATAATGAGAAAATTGGCAAATTTGAGAAAAGGAGCTACAAGACAAACGGCAATTGTTCCATCCTCACCCATTAAACAGCAACAGCAAGATGAAAGTACTGATATGATACTGAATAGACTCATTTCTGGAGATGGTTTGAGGAGAAGACGTAGAGTGAGATTATTATAGAATCAATAAAATGATTTTAATATGAATATATTTTTTAATTGTTAAAATTTATCTAACATAATATTATAATGTCATTTAGAACAGATAATTTTCTTCAAAGAAATGAGTTGGTGCGATTCCAACTCGATGATGTAATCAGGTCTCCAGCTAACGGTCAACACCAAACGAAAAATGGTTATAAATTTACAATTAATGATCGATCGAGTTTCTACGATTGGTACAATGCCTATATTGAAGTCCAATTCCAACTACAGAAATTAGCAGACGGAGCAGGATATGCTGCTGCTGATCGAATAACGGTAATTAATGGAGGGCATTCCTTAATTGACCACATAATGATTAAATCTGCAGGAAAAATAGTTTATGACACTGACAATCTCCATAAAGTCTTTTTTGTTAAAAACCTGCTAGAGTATTCTGATGATTACAGTAGATCAGTTGCTAAAAACAGTTTCTGGTATTTGGACACGAATGCTACAACAGCTGCGAATAACACAGGATTTGAAGCTCGCAGGTTGCAAACTCAAGCTCTGCGCGATAATGGTACAGGTGGTCCTAAAAACATTAATGTGATCATACCATTGAACAGGTTCTCATTTTTTGAAGAACTTGAAGATAAGATGCTTGTACCAATGCAAATACAATTTAACATTGAGCTACAAAACGATGGTGAACTCATTCACATGGCTAATGGAACTGATGCTGGAAGAATTGTTGTTAATAGGTTTTTGCTATGGGTGCCAAAACTAACCCCAAAGGATTCATTGTATGGCAATTTCGTTAGTTCATTTCTTAAAGAAACTCAGTGGAAATATTTAAGGGAAATGTACGAAGCATCAGCTCCTACACAATCATCAGGATTTTTCCAGATTTCAAGCAGTATTGACAATGTCAAACACATTTTTGTTTACTTGAAAAGAACAAACCCGCCTAATGATGCAGTTGAAGAAGACAGTCCTTATCTAATGAACACTTTTAAACTTAATGCTGCTGATAATAACTCTTCCCTTTTAAACTGTAGACTAGAATATGGAAATGGAGTCTTTTATCCAGAAACAGAGTATGATACAGAATCAAAAGTGAGAATCTTTAACGATTTGATGTCATATACTATGCGGAAAAATGACTATAACAGCGGAACTCAGCTGAACTTAGCAAACTATAGTTCTCTGTATGGGTTGATTTACTTTAATCTTACGTATCAAACTGAAAAAATAACAAGAGATCCGAAACAGCTAATCTTCAGGTATAGACTAAGCCAGAATGCAGCTGCAAACTTCAATGTTCATGCTGTAGTCCTATATGAAGAATCTGTTGTCATTGACAAGGTGGGTAATGAATTGGTTATAGTGTAAAATAAATATCCTTATTTCATATATATTATGTGAAATTTTATATAATATATATTATATATAAGAAATGACTCAGCTTTTTGAAATCAAAGTAAATTTGTCTGACAATCAAAAGAAGAATCTTAGCAATGCTTTCAAAAAAAGGGAAACTATTGTTCTCAGACTATCAAATAAATCTCTTCATGGCAATGACGTTTTATATGTATCATCGATGGTGAAGAAGAGATTGGAGAAGAATCGTATGATGAATAAGGGTATGGATATCAAACTTGTTAAAAGTAATATCAGAAAACAGGTTGGAGGTAGTCTACTAACTTCTATCTTAAGTATTGGAAAGACGCTAGCACCAACTATAGGCAAAACCCTTGGGCTATCAGCTCTTGCTGGATTGGCTTCAGAAGGTGCTTCTCAGATTGTGAAATCAATATCTGGCAAAGGCGTACAGTCGGGCGGTTTTCTCGTACCACAAGACAAAATTAATAAGCTGATAGAATATAAGCATCTTTTATCTGCGAAACAAAAACAGGATATATTGAAAGCCCTTCAATCAGGTTCAGGTGTTCATGTGAAACCAACAAAAACACAATCAGGTGGATTTTTAGGCACTCTGTTGGCAAGCATTGGTGTTCCACTCCTTCTAAATGCTTTGACTGGTAAAACTGGTAGTGGGGCTCCACGAATGGGAACTAGTAAGAAAAAGGGTATGGGAGCTCCAAGAATTGGTGTATATAGACCACCTCCATTTTATGGGAGTTGGCCCGATAATACGATAGGTATGGGGATTAAAAAAAAACAACCAAAAAAAAAGACAACCAAAAGGGGCGAAGGCTTGCTATTACGGAAAAGCAGCCCTTTCAATGGTATTCCTCTTCTCGGAGCAATACTGTAAAACCGAAATTCCACAAAGACATCCCGTTAAGTAATCATGATCTAATAAAATGGTGCAGATATTTAAACATCCCAATCAGTGATGTTCTGTCAAGGGATGAAAGAGTTCCACATAATCATAGCCAAGCATTATTTATTTACAATCTGGAACCTAGTTATATGGCAGGATCTCATTGGGTTACAACTTATGTAAAGACAACGTGATAAATTATTTTGACAGTTTTGGTATGCCTCCATTTCAAGAGATCGTAAATCATGCGAAAAGAAGGAATATGACACTGCTTCACCAAAACAACCAAATCCAAAACATAAAAACGTCTACATGTGGCTACTTCTGTTTATACTTTCTGAACGAAATGAATAAGGGGAATTCGTATTATAATTTATTGCAAGTATTTGACATATATGATACAATGAAGAATGAGAGATTCCTCGAACATTATTTTAGAAATATCTAACTTATATATATAATGGTAAAATCATATTGTGTTAGACAGAAGAAAGTCACTGAATGTGTTCCAGGAAGCGAACGATATGTGAAAACTAAAAATGATCGACCTATGTTGAAATGCACTTGCGCTGAATGTGGTATAACAAAAACCAAATTTATAAAACAAAAACAGGGAAACTAATTGAGCCCTCACAAGATGGGGGCTTTTTAAATATAGAAGGTAGTCACAGTCTTGGTGAAATAGCAGCTAAAAGCGCTTTAAAAGGTTTGTATAATTTAGGTAGAATCGGAGCATCAAAGGCAATTAAATCTGGTTATGCTAAACAAAAAATAAAAGGAATGGCTGATAAATATTTGGATCAAGCCTTAGATAGTTTAACTTCAGATATTAGTAAGAAACTAGATCCATTGCATAAAGGTAGTGGGATTGATATTCATAAGGCCATTGGGAAGCTTCCGAAACCAAAAGGCGGTTGGACATTACCCGGCCATAAATATACTGGCCCATATAATGATTTAAAGAGTCAAGTGAAATATGACCCAACAACTGGCCAAATATTAGAAATATATGACCAACCTACAGGAAGAACTGATGAAATAGCAATGCAACATGATGTCGATTATTCAGTCTGCAAGGATGATAGGAAATGTAAAAATAAGGCAGACCGAAAAATGGTTCAAGCTTTAGACAACGTACCGTATAATGAAAGACAATGGGGGCATTGGTTGGCTAGAAACACGATTGATGTAAAACAAAAACTTGGATTAGGTGTTAAAAGGAAGTCAAAAAACGTAAAAAGGAGTTGAGTAATGATTGGGCTGAACTCCTTGCAAATGAACTACATAAACCAATCAAACGGAAATTTCAAAAGAGACGTGTTATTGTTAATGGAATAGATGATATTTGGAGCGCTGACCTTGTAGAAATGCAGAAGTTTTCAAAATGGAATAAAGGATATAGATATTTGTTAAACATCATTGATGTGTTTTCGAAATTTGCTTGGAGCATCCCTATTAAAAATAAAACAGGTAATACAATTACTGAATCATTTGATGATGTTATTAAAAAATCCAAACGGAAACCTAAATTTATTTGGGTAGACCAAGGGTCTGAATTCTATAATAAAACTTTCAAAGACTGGCTAAAGAAAAATAATATTGAGATGTATTCTACTTTCAATGAAGGTAAAGCTGTTATTATTGAGAGATTTAACAGAACATTAAAATCTAAAATGTGGAAACAATTTACAGCTCAAAATACAACACAATATTTAGACATGTTACCAAAACTATTAAATGAATACAACAGTACAAAGCATTCAAGTATTAAAATGAAACCTATTGAAGCATCTATGAAAAAGAATGAAGGAACTGTTTATTTCAATCTATATGATACGGAACTATTATCATATAAACCAAAATTTAAAGTTGGTGATAAGGTTAGAATTTCAAAGTATAAACGGAATGTGTTCGACAAGGGTTATACACCAAACTGGACTGAAGAAGTGTTTACAGTCGATAAGATACAATACACTAATCCTATAACTTACAAATTAAAAGATCTCAATGATGAATCAATAGAAGGATCTTTCTATCAACAGGAGTTATTGAAAGCTAAACAAGATGTTTTTCGTATAGATAAGGTTATCAAAAGAGACTATAAGAAAAAACAAGCTTTGGTGAAGTGGAAAGGATATAGTGATGATTTTAACAGCTGGATACCGCTAAAAGATGTAAAAAATATATAATGTTTATATATATCATGAGCGGCATTGAGAAATATATCAAAAAAATAAATTTTCAAATTCAGGAATGTGAAGATGAAATAGACAATCTTCATGATAAAATATATGATAATGAGCGTAGATTGGATCTGTTACAATATAAAAAGAAATTATTGAAACTTTATCATAAAAAATACATGAAATGGATGAAGATATAACATTGAAACAGTCATTGAATATTATCTGCAATGAGATAGAAAACAATAAATACGATGAGGAATGTAATGTGTTGAAACAAACAAAAGTTGATAATATAGCTGAATTGAAAACTGAAATGAATATTTGAATATAGTTTAAAAGATTCATAACTGGATCATTTGAATTCTCAACCATATTTAAACGCATATAAAGATAAAATAATATATAGTAATAATATAATGGAAAAAGAAGTAATAATAAAAAGAGGTAGGGGGCGACCGCCTATATACCAAACCCAAGAAGCCAAAAAAGAAGCTATTAAAAGATCCAAAACTCGTTATATGTTAAATAAAGAGTGGTATTGCCGTGCATGTAATAACAATATCAACTACTCACTTGCTGGAAAATTCTGTCATTTGAAAACTAATAAACATATGGATAATATTAATAGGCAGATCCGTGAATTCGTTCATTTAAACACACAATAAAAACTAAGAAATATATAGTTTAATGGATCCATTATTGGATCACTTAAATTCTTGATAAAGGTTAAACGCACTAAAATGACTTAAAAAATAATCGTACTATATAGTAATGGTAAAACAATCAAGGGGAAGACCTAAAAAGTATATGACCGATGAAGAAAAACGTATTATGGGACGTCTTTATTGTAAGAAGTATAATGACAATCCAGATAATAAATATCATTGCATTGAATGTAATAAATATTTTCATCCTGCAAGTAAATATAAACACAATAAAACTATGATGCATCAATTGAATTCACAAAAATACAACAACGAATAACGCAAGGCGATCATAAAAAGATAATCATATATGACCAATCATATATAACTATCTCAAATTATTTCAAAAATGATTCCAAAAATAAACGCACTATAAAAGGACTTAAAGAAATATTATATAATTATATATATATATAGATAATGGAAAAATCAGACTTAACAAAATTGAGTAAGTCTCAACTAATCCAAATGCTATTAAAGCAACAGAAGAAAAAACCTGAAATTATTGTGGTAGATGATACCAAACCAGTTCCAACACCAAGGACTGTCAAACCAATCCCAGCACCTCGTAAGAGTGTAAATCAAATGGTTCAAGATTATGAAAACAATATAATTTTTCCACCAGTGCCAGCACCAAGAACTAAAAAACCAGTCCCATTACCAAGGACTAAGATAGAGCAAACAGATAAAGCTCTGAAAGGCTATACAAAGTCTTTTGAAATAAGTATCAAAAATAACAAAGACCCACTAGTGCAACTACAAAACACAAGAGAGGCTATAGCATATCATATTATAAGTACACTAAAATCCATGAAAGGACTGAAATTTGTTGAAACGCTTAAGGTAACATTTACAAAAATGTCAGACGGAGAAATAGTGTATAAGACCGCATATTTCAACAGTCCAGCTCAAACAATCATAAATAATCTAGAGATTACTGAATCACTTCAAATGTCAAAACAAAACATACTAAATAAGATTGCAGTTTGGATTTCAGAGGGATCTGGTTGGAATATTCAATCTATTGATAATCACTATCTAAACATTGTAAAATATCAACCAATGAGAGGATCTTCATATATTAAACTACCCCAAGAACTCAGAAACAGTGCTAAAGGTTTGATAAACATGAAAAACAATGACAATGAATGCTTTAGATGGTGTCACATTAGACATTTGAATCCTCAAGACAAATACCCACAGAGAATTAAAAAAGTTGACAAGCAATTCATTGAAAATTTAGATTATTCGGGGATTGAATTCCCAGTCACCACCAAACAGTACAACAAGATTGAAAAACAAAATAATATCAACATAAATGTTTTCGGTTATGAAGATAAACAACCATATCCAATTTATGTCTCAAAAGAAAAATATGCAGACCGTATGAATCTGCTTCTTATAACAGAAAATGAAAACAAGCACTATGTCTTGATTAAAGATTTTAACAAGTTAATGTACAATCAAACAAAACATGAACATAGAAAGCATTTTTGTATGTATTGTTTACAATGTTTCAGTAGTGAAAGAGTATTATTAAATCATAAAGAAAATTGCATCATCATAAATGGAAAACAAGCCATAAAAATGCCGTCAAAGGATAATAACATATTGAAATTCAACAACTTTCATAAGCAGTTGCCTGTACCATTTATCATCTATGCAGATTTTGAAGCTATTACAGAAAAAATAGAAGGATGCAGGCCAAACAATGACAAATCCTATACTGAATCGTATCAAAAACATACTGATTGTGGTTATGGTTATAAAGTAGTTTGTTGCTATAATGATCGGTATACTAAGAAGGTTCAATCTTATAGGGGTGAAAAGGCTGTTTATAAATTTATGGAAAAGATGCTAGAAGAAGTTAAGTATTGTAAAAATATTATGAAAAAGGAATTTAACAAACCATTAAAAATGACAAAAGATGATGAAGAGGAATTTCAAAAAGCTAAAGAATGTCATATTTGTAATAAAAAATATACTGATAAGGACATTCGAGTTCGAGACCATTGCCATATTATAGGTAAATACAGAGGCTCTGCTCATCAAGATTGTAACCTGAAACTCAAAATAAAACCAGAAGAAATAAAAATACCTGTTATATTTCACAACTTAAGAGGATATGATAGTCATTTTATAATGCAAGAGATTGGTGCTATTGTTAAGAAATATACATATACAAATAAGAAAGGTGAAAAGTGTGAAATGAATATCAATGCCATACCTAACAACATGAAGAAGTATATGGCTTTCATGCTTGGTAATCATCTTACCTTCATTGATAGTTTCCAATTTATGAACTTTAGTTTGGAAAAACTAGTGAGTAATCTACCAAAAGAATCATTAAAATATACCTCTCAAAAATTCAAAGATGAAAAGCTTGATTTAATGGCTAGAAAAGGAGTATATCCTTATGACTACATGGACAGTTTTGATAAATTCAATGAAAAACTACCAACAAAAGAAGACTTTTTTAGTATCATGAATAATGAGCATATAAGCAATAAAGATTATCAACATGCTAAAAATGTGTGGGATACATTCTCTCTTAAAAATATGGGTGAGTATCATGACTTGTATCTGAAATCTGACATCCTTCTATTAGCTGATGTGTTTGAAAACTTCAGGAAAACATGTTTACAATACTACAAACTAGACCCATGTCATTATTTCACATCTCCTGCTTTGTCATGGGATGCTATGCTAAAAATGACTGATATCAAATTGGAACTGATGACTGATATTGACATGTTTCAATTCATTGAAAAGGGTATGAGAGGTGGTATTTCTTATATAGCTAATCGATATGGAAAAGCAAATAACAAGTACATGAAAACATATGATGAGAAGGCGCCCTCAAAGTATATTATGTATCTAGACGCTAATAATTTATATGGTTGGGCTATGTCACAATACCTACCAACTGGTGGTTTTAGATGGATGACAGATAAACAGATTAACAACATAGATTTAGCTAAATACAATGAAAACAGCGAAAAAGGTTTAATATTAGAAGTTGATTTAGAATACCCCAAAGAGTTGCATGACCTTCATAACGACTACCCACTAGGACCGGAAAAGGTTAAAGTAACTAAAGACATGCTATCAGATTATGCTAAAAACATTGCGAAAAAATATAATATATCAACAGGTCTTGTACAAAAACTGATACCAACATTGAGCAACAAAGAAAAATACGTGCTCCATTACAGAAACCTACAATTATACACTGATCTCGGTTTAAAATTAACTAAAGTTCATCGAGTATTAGAATTTGATCAGTCTGCATGGTTGAAGCAATATATTGATTTCAACACTCAGAAAAGAACTAATGCAAAAAATGCTTTTGAAAAAGATTTTTTTAAGCTTATGAATAATTCAGTATTTGGTAAAACAATGGAAAACTTAAGAAAGAGAGTCGATGTTAGATTAGTAACTGATGAAAAGAAACTATTAAAAATGGCTGCTAAACCTACATATGTAAGTAGTAAGATCTTCAATGAAAACCTTGTAGCTGTTCATAAGATCAAAGAAACACTAACCCTAAACAGGCCGGCATATGTGGGTATGTGTATCCTAGATCTTAGTAAGACATTAATGTATGATTTTCATTATAACTATATAAAACAGCAGTATGGAAACAAAGCTCGACTACTATTCACTGACACCGACAGCTTGACTTATGAAATCGAAGCTAAAGATGTATACCAAGATTTTTGGAATGATAAAGACAAATTTGAAAACAGCGACTACCCTGAAAGCTCACAATATTTTGATAAAACTAATAAAAAAGTTATTGGTAAATTCAAAGATGAAGCCGCAGGAATTCCTATTTGTGAATTTGTTGGGTTGCGATCCAAATGTATAGTTACATAAAAGATAACCAAAAAGGAGGAAAGACAGCCAAGGGAATCAAAAAGAATATTATCAAAAATAATATTAGGCATCAAGATTATAAAGAAACGTTATTAGGAAATAAACAGATGCATCACACTATGAAAACAATAAGAAGTCAAAACCATAAATTAGGAAGTTATGAAATCAATAAAGTATCACTCAGCTGTTTCGATGACAAAAGATATATACTGGAAGATGGTATAAATTCATATGCTTATGGACATTATAAAATGAAAAAGAATTAAATCAAAAAATAACTTTCCTTAATTCAATCCTGTGTAGACTTCCTGTGTTTCCGAGAATTGTGTCACGCAAAGGATTCTATTATGCTGGATCACGCAATGAAATAAACGCACCATTTTGTTTTTATTAACATATAGTTTCATTTGATTTTTCTATCTGATTGTGTTATATGATTGTTCCATCAGCTGGCAGTAGTATAGACTTGGCTTGGTATCAGATCAGTTTTGCAAAACTGATCTGGTACCGCCAAGTCCTATACTACTAACAATGGGCAGTTTTGATGGTGCAGAATCATGTGAACTGGTGATATGTTATATGTTGTCCCTTCTGCAAACGAAATATGGCAACTCTGTAGGCCTATACAGAGACGACGGCTTGGGAATCTTTGCAGGTTCACCAAGAGAAATAGATCATATGAAAAAGGATATTTGCAAAAACCTTCCAAGATAATGAACTGAAAATTACAATTTAGGCAAACAAGAAGGTGGTGAACTTCCTTGATGTCACTCTTGATTTGAACTCGGGACAAATTTCCCACTATGAAAGAGAAAAACTGTCGCGGAACTTAACGCTCACAAAAATTAACGCGACTTAAATAAGCGCGAATTTTGAGAATTCGCGTTAATTTTATGGAGCGTTAATTTCCTATAATAAGGTATGCGGAGCTAAACTCTCGTCGTATGCCCGGGGGCATAAAACATTACAAAAGAAACGGCAAACGGGTGATAAACTAAACTGACTAGTGATGAGAAAGTTAATGAAGTTCGTCGCGTCTGTTGATTCCAAGTGGTTCTAACGTCTTTGCTTAAACCATCTTTCCCAAAAAAACAAAAACAAAAAAACCGTCTTTCCCGTTAAACCATTCACCAATCATATTTATTGTTATTGTTATTCTTAAGTTTTTTCAAAATCATTTATATAACGGTTTTACGTTTGTAATCATTTATAGTGCTAGCCCCTGAAGAAGCTTTGTTTTGCAAAGCGAAATATTGGGCACTATTATATTCCACTTTTATTTTATTTTATTTCCTTTTATTTTTATTTCCTTCTGCTTTTGCTTCTGTTTCTTTTTTTCCGCCGTAAGGATCAGTCTACCGTTTCTTTTGTTTCACTTCAAGTATTAATACTGATCTAGGTCTGAAAACCCAGATCCGGCTTTTCTCAACGGTTTGTTGCAGTGATCGTGCATTCTATGTTTCTTTTTATAAAACATTACAAACGAATATTAGTCTAAGCAATAGAAAACGATTATGTACTATTTAGTAAAATATTTATATTTAACACAAATCATTCTTATTATTCATGACAAACAATTCAGTTACATTTTTGGTTAAAATACACAAAGAAAAACAGCAATCATCATAGAGGCTATTGACAATCATTATAAGTATTGACACTATTTCATGAGTAATATCGCAGCACTTAACTGGCTCTTAGCTATTTCTAGTAATATTAGCTGTGTTGTTACGAGCGAATTTCTCAGTCGCTCAGCAAATTTAATCAGTTAAGAACCAGCAATAGAGTTATATTATAAAACTTCCATGATAGAAAAAGGCATGTCGTATCACGTGTGAGTAGTTTTCCAAGTTAGTTCAAAGTAGGACTACGAAACAAAGAAAGTATTCCGTGACTTAAATAAAAATTTAGCGCGCAACAATAAGGAAAACAGCGCGCGCTTAATTCTTTCTTAAAACTGTATTTCGTCTTACATTGTTTTTATTAGACAATATTCGTATTTACGGTATTGAACTGAAACTAGCGTGCAGTCGAGGCTCATGCGGTGGAATCCTTTCACATGCAAATATTTTTTAATGATATTCTCCCGCATTAGCCTCAACTGCAAGCTAGTTCCAGTTCAATACCGAGAATACGAATATTGTCCATTGACGTCCTTTTTTTTTTAAACTTGGACGCTAAACTGCGAGTAACTTCAAGATTTTTACAGGCCTTTTTCAACTGAAGCGATCTAGAATTCTCATTGGTGCGCGTGGTCATGCTGTTTTACACACAAAAAAGAAAAAAATATGACGGGAAAACAGACCGCACCGTAACACGCCATCTTAGATTGTGAAGTTAGAGAAAGACTTTCGAGATATCTCCACAAGGAGTTTGTGTTACTGACTAAACTCGTAGTTTGTAGTAAAAACTTCTGGTACAGCGAGGTTGTTAATTTTCCGTTTTTGGGTTGACTCTTTTGTTTAGTACTGAATTCGCTAACGTATTTTGATGCTAAATTGTTTAGCGGTTTGAATGTTTTTTACACTTTAATGGATTTAGTGCAAGACTGTTGTTTGAGAACCAGTTGCTGAGGTTTGTCGGCGTAGTATATTTTTGTTTGCATGCTCAGACGCTTGACCGCGGTGGAATCTCGCGCACACTCCATATACATACATACATTGTTTATTATCTTTCCCAAAGGGGCTTTCCAAAGATGATACAAAAGATAAAAATAAATTAATTAATAAAAACAATAAAAACTACCGCAAAATACATATTACAATAAATGTAGTAAAACAGTTAAAAATATACATATACAAGTGTTTAAAAAGTTATATACAGTTTTGAGAATATGTACAAGTGATTAAAAATTATATACAAAGATAGAATTATATCTTATTAAATTCTTTTAATAACCTATATCCAAGTGACCTTTTAAAAATGTGGACATTTCTTGAAAGTTTGAGCGAAGCATCGAGTGAATTCCATAAAGTTACTGTTCTATAATAAAATATTTTTTGTCCGGTGGCTGTTTTAAAAAGCGGTACATTAAGTTTTTGGGAGTTGCGAGTTCTGCGATTTGTTATATCAGTTGCGTTTGATGAATTGTGAAGACAGGTATTCTGGAGCACAGCCCGTCATGCATTTAAACGCCATGATGGCGTTACGATACACCTCGCTAGCGACTGGTAACCATTTTAATTCTTTTAAGAAAGGCGTTATATGATCATATTTTCGGGCTCCGCTTACAATCCGGCAGGCAAAATTTTGAACAGCTTGTAGTTTGTGAATATTATTCTTTGACGTATTTGCCCATACGTTTGAACAATAGTATAATTTACTAAAAACCAAGGTGTTTAAGATGGTCAAATAAAAGGGTCTTATTATCAAATGCGTGTTTTACGCGATTAATTTGTCCTAGGCGAGATATACATGTAGAAACGGTGTTAATTACGTGATGTCTAGGAAAACACTTTTTATTATCCAATAATACAAGACTCCATCGAGTGGGATTACCTTTTGAAGGTTCTAGACGTCTTCAATTTCAAAGACGATTTCAAAAAATGGATAAGAGTATTCTACACTGACGTTTCTAGTTGCGTGCTATTAATGAAGGCTTTACTTCTCCTTTCTTTAATCTTGAACGCGGCGTGAGGCAGGGCTGCCCGTTATCGGGCCTCCTATTTGTTTTGGAAATAGAACTCCTCAACCTTGCCATTCTTGCAAACCCGAATATCAAAGGCTTATCCGTTGGAAATAAAGTGATCAAAATAACGTTATATGCTGACGACACTACTCTTCTGTTAAAAGACGTGGAATCTGTGCACTCGCTGCTTGAGATGTTGGAACTGTTTAAAATGTGTTCTGGGCTAGAAATCAACAAGTCAAAGACAGAAGCTATGTGGCTAGGAAGCTGGAGGGAGCGTACCGACACTCCTTTTGGTTTCCGATGGCCTACGGAAACGATTTATGCTCTAGGAATCCACTTCTCTTACAATCAAAACCTATGTAACTACCGGAATTTTGAATCTAAACTTAATGAATTGCAAAAATGCTGAACTGGATACTTCCTGTATAAATATTTGTTTAAATTAAATTTAAAAAAAAACTTCAGTATCAGTAAAGTAACCTTCTGGAAGCAGTTCAATGACAGTTGTCACGGCTCCTCACATCTACTTCGACAAGAAGTAGCTCTGGTTCGCTCTTGATCTAACATCAGTTTTATGCACCCAAAAATGAATAGAGAAACTGTGTTGTTGCGTTGGTGGGGAAGTGATACACACAAACATTTGGATTTATCCTGTCGATAACGTTAATAATTGGCCATCATCAATAAATTCAAGTCTATGAATTTCTTGACGGTGGCAAATTAACCTCGATTGACACGGCAGTTGATAAATCCAAATTTTTACGCACTCATTCTTTAGTCAGTCTTTTAGCCCTGTATAGCATGTTCTTTGCAAGTCATGTGAAAGAGGTACCCTGAAGATTTTTCAGTGCAAGTATCTTCGTTATTCAAATCTTCCATTTAGGAGTTGTTCATGAGGAACAACTCCCGTGGGTTAGCATTTCGTCAGCCACTCCCTTCTCATATATATGCATCTGAACAAAAGCCGATCTGGAAATTCGTCCGTGGACATACCAAGACTAAACGATATTTTTAAAAATTTCCCTCAAAAATAATAATTTAAAAAACAACAAATAGAGAAAATGGCAAGTGCGGCCATAGAAAAACGACTCCGCGAGATGTACGCAAAAGGCAATTATGATCGGTGTAGAACAATGAAGACTTACAGGTATGGTGCGTAATATTTTGTGTTACTTATCCCCGTGCCTTCACTGCCGTCTTCTTTGCCAATTCTTTGAAATGAAAGAACCGTCAGTCCATCGTATCCCTGTTGTTTTAATAAATTCATGTCTGAAGTTGAAGCTCAAGTTGTCCTCGGGAGCCTATCGGTCCTTGTTTGACAAAAGTGTGGCCAATCTGACGACAATATGAAGGCTCACTATTGATACGCTCCTTTTGGATAAGTTTTCCGCATGTACTGACATGTAGACTGACACCACACAAGCATTTTTTATTTGTTCTCACATTTAAAACTATTCCCATTATGTCCTTCATGGTCATTCACCGATGCAATGAGTCACATTATACTGTGGAACCAATATACCCGTATACCCGATAACGCAAAATGCGGCAAGGTGGTAAAAAAACACCTTTACGCAGTGCTAGTTCCCTTGCTTTTTATAGGAAAGACCTGGACATTTAGTCACTTATTTCTACTGTAGTAGTGTTTAGATTTATTGCATTGTTGTTTCTTATCTCTAAAGAAATTATGCCGAAATCCCTTGTTAGAACTTCTAGCAAAAGGGGAACTTTCGTAACGAGGCCATTTTTGAGACATCGGTAACTTTAAAAACTCTCCAAAAAATAAGGGAACATCCAATTCACTTCGCTTTTCTTTTGTTAGATTACCAATAGACTTGTTAAAACTCCCTGAAATTTGTGAGGCTGGCGACTGATTCAAAAAGACACAATCGCCTTACCAAACTCGCGATGCAAAAAATGAGCTTTTTCCGAATAGCGAAACCTTTCATCGACATGAAAAGTCAAACACATACACGGCAGATTTTTGTTGGCCGTGATATCTCCAATTTAAAGTGCTGTGGTAATCGAGAGAATGGTATGGCATATAAATGGTAAGCCAATAGCCACAGTTTGCCACGAAAAGTAGCTTAAAAGCTTTTAACTAAGTGCTTACCACGACATAGGGCCCTTTTGTAACCTCTCGGCCACTAATCATTACCTAAAACAGTCATATTTAACTGTAATTGAATGACAATTTGCATGCAGTGGGTTCACATACTTGCGCTTTCTAGCAAGTAAAATCAGATTTTACCACGCAAAATTGTCGAAGTTATTACGAAAAGAGAGAGATGTTACTAAAGTGCCTGACTTTTCCTCTGGAGAGAAAGAGAGAGAGAGAGAGAAAGAGAGAGAGAGAGAGAGAGAGAGAGAGAGAGAGAGAGAGAGAGAGAGAGAGAGAGAGAGAGAGAGAGAGAGAGAGAGAGAGAGAGAGAGAGAGAGAGAGAGAGAGAGAGAGAGAGTAGAAAAGAAAACAAAACAAAACAAAAGAAACGGAAAATGAAAAAAAAATAGAAGAGAAGATAACAAGAGACAGAAATTGGGCGAGAGTTCACCAAAGGCAATAAGAGGAATGGTGTGAGAGTTCACCATACTAAAGAAGAGGAATGGGGTGAGAGTTCACCATGGAAAAGAGAAAAATAAATGATGTGAGAGTCCACCCAAAAAAAAAAAAAAAATGGGGGTGAGACATCAGCAAGGGAAGAAAAAAAGGAGAGAGAGTATTGACAATTCAATGACATTTAAACGTGATGTCAGTTTAGAGTTTAGGATGTCTCACCGATATGTCTCACCTACAATCTCAAGTTCCAGGATGTTGTAAGCGGAATGGCACGACTCCATTAGTCGCGGGTTTTTATCTCGGGACGATCAGGATGAGAAACGCGAATTTTACCGCCTGGTCAAACAGCGAGAGGGAAAGTGGACCTCCTGAGGTCCGGCTACAGACAATAAGTAGATAAGACTCCAGAATTAAGTAGATGTAAGGACCGGTGTTGTCACATGAGAAATATTTTTCTTCCACGATTGTATAAGTGCAATAAAAGTGGAGCATTAGAATAGGTTGTTTGTTGGCTTACTTGGGTGTTAAAGGAGCGGATCTAAAATTAGCGAAGCTTTAAGAGGGGACTAGTACAGTAAATATATGCGAAAGGGTGACGTAAATATTTAAAATGCTTATATATTTCCCCAGATCCACCCCCCATTCCCTCCCTTTGATCCGCGAGTGCTGTAAGTTTTCTTTTTCCCTATTGTACCTTCTGCCTGTAGTCACAGGGAGTCGAAAGTTTTGAAACCAGGGTATCTCAAAACCCTCCCGGTCATACTGGATCAAAACTGTCCTCTCTCTGCTGACTTCTACGGGTTTTTTTTTTCACACGCGTATTTCGCCATTTTGTTTTTGTCTTTCGCTTCAGGCGATATACTGGTCATGGGAAAAGATGACGACTTTAATACCTCCATCAATAATGCCGGTAATTGCACAAATGCGACTCAGTGGGTCAATACCAGGGGAAACCCCGTATGGGTCAGCGATGAGAGGGCAGGAAATGACGACCGCCTTGAAAATGGCTCGACTAGTAGAAAAGGGAGAGGTTAGTGGACAGGTTGATGAATTAATGTTCCGGGATCCGGACCATTTTGTCGCAGAGGACCTCCATAGAAATGCAGCTAATTGGACAAAAATAGCGAAGTTGGCACCCTCATTGAACCAGGAGGAGGTGCTATCTTGGATAGAGCATAATGTGTCAATATTCCCATACTTTAGACACTTTAGGGGGACGTTCGAGGGGGAACGTTACGATTCCGACCGGCCAACCCCCTGAATACTCACTGAGGAATAACGTATCGTGTAAACAATTTGGAAAATTTACGATCTCGCTCGTGGATAAGGTTGGACATGTGAAACCACCTCATTTAGTACTACCCGTAACGGCTGAGCCCACGAAGCCGAGAGTGTGTCACGAAGCGCGGTACTTAAACTTGCGGATGCTGAAGAAGCCTTTCTCGTTGGACACGGTGACGGATTTGCCTCGTTACGTCTTCAAGGACTTCTACCAGAATGTTCTCGCTAACAAGTCAGGTTACGACCACCTCTGGCAAAGGTTTTGAACTCAACTGGGGCTTCGGTAAGGTTGGCCTCGAACGCGGGTAGAGAGCCTACCAGTACATGGAAAGACATCAATTAGTTGGAACGGTTTGTGTATATGCGTTCGGACAGCCCAGGGAAGAGACCTTTTGAGAAGGAACGTCTGTGAGTCAAGATGGACAGTCTCTCCCACCAGGGCTATCGGGTTAGGTTTGGGTTTAGTTTTGGGGAGTTACGACTAGGTTGTAGAGCATATATCTTAGGCAACCTAGCGATGGCCTCGTTAGTTAGCCATTAGTATTGGGGAGGAGCCCATCGTTAGTATGGTAAACAGAAGGACACTGAATGACACAAATGGACGGGAGCCAAATTTATCCCCAATCTGAGTGCGGTGCGACAATGGATGCTGTGTAGAATAGGCTACTATTCACCTGCGCTGCATATATTACGAGCAACGCATATGAGATTAGTACATATGAATAAATCATCACTTTGGCTCAACTGCAGTGCGGCGAGGATTGTGCAGGTACGAGGCGATGCGGCTTACTTACGGGCAAGTCCTGGAAACTAAAGCCGGAATTGGTTTCCCCACCCACCCTCCCATACATTCGCACTGTGACTATTGTCGGATCGCCAAATTTATCCCCAATCTGATTGCGGTGCGACAATGGATGCAATGTAGAGTAGGTTACGATTCGCATTTGTCTAAACCCATTAGATGCATTTGCGTTAAAATAAGCGGGAAAGAGATACAAATATTGTCGTCGTAGTGGAACTTTAAAATAAGAAGAAAAAGTGCCAATAATTACATCGGTCAAAGCTTTAGGAGAAAGAAGAAGGCCCTCTTTTGCCGACAATAATTCACATAACAGTCAAATGCAAAATTTACCTTTTAGCGATGAAGTCGTTTTCATCTTTGCAAAAGTCGCCACAAGTTGCAGACAAATAGCACAAGGGTCAAGACGGAGATTAAATCCCAATGTGATGAGATTGATATCGAAATAGATGGGAAAATGATCACCAGAGTTGATCATAATAAAACCTTGGGACTCACTATCGATGATCGACTCAATTGATCGAAATTATACGTTGACGAAATATCTAGGAAATTCTCTTCAGCTATTGGCGCCTTAAAACGCATGCGGCCCTTTATTTCTTTAAATAATACTGCGATATAAATCTAGAACGCCTTAACCCTGAGACGTACACGCAAACGTATACCCCCACCGTGGTACAACAGATAGCCCGCGATGTGCTCTACAAGATAAGATAAATATTATGGGTTGTGACGCTGCTTGGGTCCGTGACGTCATCCAAAATGGCCGCCAAGACGGCTGCCATCTTGGATTTCACTAAAAATTCAAATTTATCGGGAAAATGTAGAAATTGCATATATTGTTTGCTTGAGTTGCAAAATAACATACAATTAAACATTTTGATGCTTTTGGTAGCATTTTATATGTTTTTTCACTGAAAAAGGTAAAAAACACGCATTTTTATTCAAAGATGGCTTGACCACATGTTACTTATGACGTCATATATCGTTACCATAGCAATCGGTTCTCGCAAAACTTTACCAAAGTGTGTCTTAAAGTGCCCATAACCTAATCGTTTTTTTTTTTCGTATCTAAATCTACACGTCACGTAATGAAAATCTGCGAAAATTTTTTCTGATTTCAGCACAACGTGAATTTTTTATGATTTTTTAAAGTCTTCGAAATTTGCCGCCATTTTGGTCCACCATTCGCATTAGTCTCCTCTTGGTCCCTCTCGGTTTACAAAGGATCCGTGACGTAGATTAAGGAACACATAACTTCAAACAAGGGAACTTGTGACTTTAAACAAAGGAACTGTGATGCACATTAAGGAACATGTGAGCCTGTTGGCCTTCTTAACAGCGGGACGGGTATACCACAAAAAATAGGATTTGAAAGATTTGAAATATTCATAAAAAATTCACGTTTTGCTGAAATCAAAAAAAAAAAAAATTCGCAGATGTTCATTACGTGACGTGTAGATTTTGATACGAAAATAAAACATTTTAGGTTATGGTTGAGGATAAATGAACAGCTACTGAAAACGGCATGTGCGTCCGAGGGTTAATATTATCACACTTCGATTACTGTAGTCCTATCTGGGACTGTTTGAGTAAGCACTTAATTGACAAGCTGCAAACATTTTAAAATCTCGCAACCAGAGTGATTACGAAATCGCCTTCTGACACGGGCTTTAGTCTCCTTCTGAATGAGTTTAAGTGGGAGAAGCTGTTGTTTCGTCGCCAAAACAGAAAGCTCTGGTTATGTACAAGTCAATGCGCAAACTTGCCCCAGATTACTTAAACGGTATTGTTACTCAACGCCACGTGGAATATAATTTGAGGAATTTAGAGGCAAGCTTGCTTTGCCTAGCATAACACCAATTATCTTAAACGAATTTTCTATTTTTATATAGCCGGGCTTTTTTTATGGAACAATTTATCCCAAGAACTAATAAAAGATAGCTTTGTTTCTTGACCGCCTGCCAAGAAATCACAATAGTCATTCGTTTAAGCAGTTATTTCGTCTCTTTGGTTAATATGTCTTTGTTTTCACCACGCTTGGGGACTTTTCCTTCCTATTTTAAGATAATAAAGCAAGCTTAACCCTCCGACGTACACGCCGCAAACTTATACCCCCACCGTGGTACAAAGGCGGGGGAGGTGGAGGGGTGGTTGCAAACCCTCCCCTGGGTTTTGCAATGTTACAATATTTAGGAAATATTTTACCTGTAATAGATAGCCTACATGCATGTGATTTACAATATAAGGTAAATGTTATGGGTTATGTTGCTGCTGGAGGTCCGTGACGTCATCCAAAATGGCCGCCTTGATTTCAACAAAATTTCAAATTTATCGGGAAAATGCGGAAGTTGCAAATATGTTTTGATATCATATCTCGTAGCCATCGCTTGCCAAACCTTACCTAAATATTAATAAGACTCCAGGTTTAACGAACAGCTGCTAAATACGTCATAAGCTAACAAGAAATGCTCATGAGGGTTAAGAAGCAGGCTGCCCACCATAATCATAACACGATAAACCAGACGGGAATACAAGTGTAATTTAAGAGTCACTTTATTTATAGTTTAAGTTCTACTCGCGTTCACTTAACGTAAATTTATTGAGAGCGATCAGCGTCTTTTTATGAATTACCTTATTAGCCACTATTTTAAGTAATATCAGATTTATGTAAAGACACATGATTATCATAGTGCTTCACTGATTGGACTCTATGTTTTCAGCCATCTTTCCGAATTTTCCATTGTTTTGCTCCAGGTGTTTCTGGTACGCTTTCACAATGGTAATAGAATGATCCAGCATAGTTGCGTCATAGTCGTAAGCCGCCTCTTCAATACAGTCAATGTAATCTAACATCGAAGTCAGAAGGTCGTTGTCAATCGCTGTCTTAACCAGGGACTCATCTTTTATTATGCATTTGCGCACCGCATTTCCAACACACGGTTTGTAGCTGTCGTTCTCTGTGGGTAGAAAAAAAATCAATATTATTCTTACATTTTATTATTTCAAGGTAGATACACATTTAAACGCGTGGCTCTGTAAAAGTCCGTTTGAAGTCTGCAAATCGTGTTAATTTTCTATTAAAAGATTCCAAATGCGAAACATCTTAGAGCTTATTGTTGTTTATATTCGTTTACAACAAATTGGTTATTGTTATTGCTGGATTCATGTTGTTCTTGTTACGAAACGCATTCGTCACAAAGTTTACAGCCGAGTGAAGGAACGAACGAGCGAGCGAGCGAATAAGTAAGTGAGTGAATTTGTCATCGTCTCGATAAGGCAAATTCCAATTGGCTGTCATACTCTTAAGTGTCTACGGCTTTCTTGGTCGGTTGACAAATTGCTTGGGGGCGAACAAGTAGATTTCTGTGAGGAGGTGGCTGGCTGATCCCATGCTCGATACGTTTTCTTTAACCTAGCTGGCTCTGTGCAAAAATTGTGTGTGCGGGATGGGTCCCACTTCTATAATACTGACCAAAAAAATTGAATGGAACAAATTGTCTTTTGACGTATCGGTGCCCGTAGTTCAATCAAAACAAGTCGCCAACCCCTCTACTGACATTAAAGAAATGCTATAAACGAGTGAATCCACGACACAAAAAATATTCCAAACCTCACTTAATTTTAGAAAATAAAACAAAACAAAAGTTAGACCAAGTTCTCTTTTGTGTAATATTTATTGATAACCTTTTAAGTTTTACATCTCCACCTCCATTCCATGTTGTTCCTGCTATAAAATACAATTTCCCGGCATGTCAAGTAAGATTATGTACATTTTATCAGTCGACACCTGTCTTTTGAATAATTTATTTTACGAGTCCATGGTTTGCCAAAGATGTTTTCAACGACTGTCTCCGTTATTGCTGCTGTTTGTTTCATTTCCTTTGTGAGCGGGCTTGTCTTAGAACGCAAAGTTGCTAATAAAGCAGCATTGAAGTGTGCTGGATCTGAATGGCGTTTAGACGTTTCCGCCGAACAATCAAAGAAAGCTCCCAAAAACGAGGACGAGATTATTAAAGCTGCCTGCAAATCTTTAATGGTAATGGTTAATTTCAAATAACACCTCTGGGTTATGGCTTTTTTTAGACGAAATGAAACAATTAAGAGCGAATGTCACTATATGGGTTAAGCGAAATGGGAAATGATCAAATAAAACCTTCTTTCATTTTAGTGTGTAATTAGGGAGCTTAAAGGCTGGTTTTCACTAGCGTATAAGCATAAGCACAAGCCAACATACGCAGACTCAGTAACGTGTTGATCATTAGTGCCTATTGTTCTGTTTTGTTCAAACAATTGGAACTAATGATCAACATGTTACTGAGTCTGCGTATGTTGGCTTGTGCTTATGCTTGTGCGCTAGTGAAAACCAGCCTTAAGCAACGACGACGGCAACGCCAAGGAAAACGTCACTTGAAAAAAAAAAGATTCGCGCTATTTTAAACTACTTTGCAGTGGTTCCAATTTGTTTAGTTTGTTTAATGTGACTGGATTGTTCAGGAGTTGAATTTGAAGGGATGGCTTTCAAGTTCAAATGGGGAATAGAAAATTAACCGTCGTGTGTTCGCGTTCTCCACAAAACCTATAATTTGTTTATTTGACGTTGTTTTGCAGGGAACGGCAAAGAAATGTACCAAAATGTAAAGCGCACGTGCGGAGACATTGTTTTCGCTCATTAAACCTATTGTTTTGTGCTGTTCTAGCTGCCGTCGCCGTCGTGGTTGGTTATGCTCCCTATTAATCCCAATGGTAAAACATGCTACAAACTGGTATTTTGCGTCAGGTTTCTATCACAAATCTGAACTGAGTATTACATTTTGAATGACAAAAGTGAAGCTGTTGTAAGCTTATTTTCTAACAGAGAAATAAAATAATCCAGCGAAGTTGCGTTACAGCTGTAACTAGCCTCTTCATTACAGTTAATGTAATCAACTTGGAAGACAGAAGATCGTGGTCAATCCCCTGCATGGCATCTTTGACGTTCTTTCTGTAGTTGTCCTCCTCTGTAGGCAAAAAAAATATTTCAATATTAGAGTAGAGAAACGGAGAGAGACAGAAAACAGAAACGGAAACAGGCTTAAATTCTAAAGCACGAATTATATATTAGCCGTGGTCACACTACAGACAACTTGACTTGTTGACATTTTCCCTAGGGAAACTGAATTTTTCAAGTGTGACCGATTTTTCCCTAGGTAATTTACTTGGGGAAAATTTTATCGTCTGGAGCTTGGATATATCACGAGTACAATAGAGTTTCCCTTGACAGCTACCCCAAAGCGAGGGCAAGGGCAAATTCAAATCCCAAGGTAGCTAACCAATAGACGCTCGTCGGCGAATGCGTTGATGACAGAACCGGACAATGTCACGTTGTGAAAGTAATTTTCTATTTTGAAAAAGCGGCGCGTATTAACTTTAGAATTCATTTTTTTAAATTTCACTTCAGTTTTAGTCGCCTTTTTGTCGCGATTTTGTAATTGGACAATTGATTTTGCTCTAGAAACAGTTTGTATCCTCAAGATGAGCCGAATCCAATGTATTACAACGGGTACTTATTTAACTACCGAAGCGAGACAAATCAAACATCAGTTCATTCCTCTTTTCCTTCAACTGGTCAAAATCGAGCTTTGGATAACTACACTACTTTCTGTTCTCTGAATTCCTCCACGTATCATATTTATCAAAGCCAAAAATTCAATTGCACAAATGAAATGCCTGACAACCCCAGCTGTCGATTATCGTAGTGTGACCTTTCTAGATATTTCACCTAGGGAAAATGAAACCCAAGATGAATTTACCTTGGGAAAGTTTTGGTGAATTGGCCCTAGGTAAATTCGTTTTCCCTGGGTAAAAGTGCGTAGTGTGACCGCACGGCTATTAATTAAAAATTAGACTTTTTGTCTTGGTTGTTTATTAGATGATTTTTACGAATTTATACCACTGGCAACATGTCAAAAATACTTGCCACATTCAGTCTGTTGTTTTGTTTTTCACTGTTGGTTTGACCTTTTATACAAATTAACAAAATATTTTAATATTTAAAAATTTTAAAATTTAATACAGAAAACTTCACGGGATAGCGTGCACCATCCTTCGGCACCGCGCTTTCTGGGACCCTTTAGGAGCTTAGCGTTACGACAGATTGGTGGTTTCCAAAGGCAACGAATAAACAATCATAGCTCGTAATGGTTATCCAAACGATTCCAGAAATCTCAGGACTAACAGCTGGTGCTCAGTCTCCCTAACGTCTCTACGAATAAGCGAATTATCTAAGTTGATTAGATTTTCTTTACTCTGCTTATTTTGGGTTTAATTGTAACACTTCAAACACATGAGCTATGTGTATTCAGTTTTCTAGTATTGTAAGTGATTAAAGTATTAAAAAAACCTCTGCGGGATTTTTTTCAGGTAAGGTTGTCATCTGTGATTATTCTGCAAGAAAGAAAGGTCCACCTGACGAAACGGATGGCCACTTATGGTTTCAAATGTAACAGAAATGACATGATAAACATTCTACGAGAATAATTTTACGGAGCCCTTCTGTTCTGTAACGCACTGTTATTTAGGTATGCGGCATTGCTTTTTGAAATTCAAGCGGTTCTTCCATAGGTTACAATTGAACTTGTTTACTTGATATATAAATAATATAAAACGAATATATTCAAAATATTAAATATTAAATGTTTAAAAATCGTACCCATTAGTAAAACATTAATCACTGACAATGGAAAAATAAATTAAGTGAGATTAATCGACAAATTGTTTGTTAAGAGTCGCAATCATACTTGGAACAGTCACTGCATCACAAGGTAGACACTGAAACTATACCTGCTTCCATTGCGATTTTCTTCAGTTCATCGATCTTCATGTCTATGCAAAGTCCTGTTTTCTTTTGTCTTTTTTGTCATTGACAAGCGATCAAGAAGTGGAGCATATCGGTGACCGGTGATGTGTATACATGTAGTCATCAGGGTTTGTGTTTATAATAGACTGTGCGAACTCCTGTAGACGAATAAAGAAAAGTGTAGTGAGGCAGAAAGGAAGCTTGACAGCTTCTGGCTTAATCCAGAACTGAAATGGAGCTCTTTCATTGTAGGCTAGCCGTAGTTTAAAGTCTTTGAAAACGCTTGTAAATATTTAGTTCGTCTAGGATTCTTAACAGGGGACAAACAGATCATAAAAACATTATTGACTCCTTGAAAAGTTGCCTGGCAACAACAATTTTTTTCTCTACACTAGCAAACGTTAAGCACCCCAACTTTGAACGGCTGATACTTTACTGTCTGAGCATGGTCAGGCAAGCTGCTTTACACATACTAGAGATGAAAAAACTTTTCCAGCAAGTAGTTTTGATTGATATAGGTGTTATCATAACAACGATCTGACGATGTCATGTTTTTTTTTGCATATCAGTAATTTTCTCAACATCTAGACCTAAACTTTTAAAAGGACTGTATGCCTCTCATATCTAGATGCAGCCCTTCAAGACTGCAAAGATTGAAAAAAGAATGAAAATATGAAAATATGAATATATGATTTGCTTTACTTTTAATTCGTCGATGCCAATGTTTGCCTGATAAATTGAAACAACATTTTCACCATTTAGTATTCATGTGCCATAGCCATTCATGTGCCATGCTGTTTACTTCACCAGATTTCAGTTCATATGATCAGAAACCATGTGTTCACTATGATCATTCTATTCCAAGAAGTTACACTTTTGCAAGGGAAGCGTTTATTTATGAAAAAATATGCATAATTAACCATTTACGACAACATAATAATAATAATGATAATAATAATAATAATTGGGAATGCGCTTAATATAAAGCAGTAGAAATGACATATTTCAAAATTACATTGTATAAATGGAAAAGAAGCAGTGTAGTGGTAAATTGCTTAAGAAAACAAATTTAAGGAACTGGAAAGTGGCTTTTGAAATGGCATAAAATTATCGTTTTGAAGAGGGTATGAATTTTTAATTACATAGCCTGCAACATTGATTGAGTGCCCCACCTTACAAAAACAATAAACTGGGATTGTTTTTGTAGAGAGAAATAATGATACCATGCGTGGAAGCAAGGGTGTTTTAATTAATATTTAGCTCTATAGGATAATCATCTAACAACAGTTTCAATTTTGTCCCCACCACTCCCACTCTGACATTTCACGTTTTTGCTAGAAGCCAAGCAAGCACCATGGTGAGACGTTAGTAACATTCGCTCTTAATTTTTGTCTAAAATGCATACCTCTGAGATGAGATGTTATTTAAGTAACAGTGCGTGTAAGAAGTACGCAATGCTCTATTGTTCCGCGGCATTTCGCTTTTCCCACATAAGATTGTTTAGGTTTTTCTTACTGAGAATACATCAACCTATGGACATATTTGTTTTTTTAATAAAATGTACTGGAACTTTATTTTAAAGTGATGTTTCTTTTGTACTACAATATTTCACCCAATCGTTAAACTCCAAAAAAAAGGCCCAAAAAAGGTTTCTAATTTTACATGTTTCCCACAGAATTTTGGTTGCATTAAAACTCAGAATAGTTTTCACTAAAAGGGAACAAATTAGTAAGCTAGAGAGAAATAAATGCACTACCTGGTTAAGTGATGGTAGATTTTCACGTTTTAGCCAATGAGGTGGACGGTTTCAACAATATCACAATTAACACCATTCTATATTCCTTGTAGTTAGGTTGTCTAGTTCTTACTAGGACCATTACTTAAGATAAACCCTTACCTTTAATTTTTTTCAGACAGCTTTAATAATCTCGTCCTCGTTTTTGGGAGCTTTCTTTGATTGTTCGGCGGAAACGTCTGAACGCCATTCAGATCCAGCACACTTCAATGCTGCTTTATTAGCAACTTCGCGTTCTAAGACAAGCCCGCTCACAAAGGAAATGAAACAAACAGCAAGAATAACGGAGACTGTCGTTGAAAACTTCTCTGGCAAACCAAGGACGCCTAAAATAAATAATACAACAAAGATGCGTCGGCTGATAACATGTACACGATCTAAGCAGACATGCAGGGAAATTTATATTTTATAGTAGAGATCACCTGTTTAGATGCTAAACGAATTGGTTAACAATAAATGTTACACATTAGAAGTCGGGGTATCATCTAAAAGTGAGGTTTGGAATACGTTGTTTTTGTCGTTATCTTTTTATATCAGTAGAGAGGTTGACGGCGTATTTTGAATGAACAACGGAGTTCGGTATGTACACATCCAACGTGTCCTATTCCTTTTCTAATGCAGTATCATACAAGTGGGACCCATCATGCAAACAAAATTATGACATAGAGACAGCTGTATCGAGAGACATATCGAGCACGAGCAAGATCACTTAGCCACACCCCTCAGAAATGTCTTTCAGCACAAGCTATCTGATTACGAACCAGATTATTATCAGCGATATAATCTCATTACTGTATTTATGTATTTATTGTATTTATTCTCATTGTATTTTTGTACAACTATTCTGTTGAACCGATGATTTCTTGAAGTTAAACGCCATCTATTTCTCTAACGGATTCTCTCTCCCATCTCAATAGCCTTCGTATTTGAATACCACGAGTTTATGACCGAATTAAAATAAAACAAACTAAGGTTTCTTTATCGTTACTGTCAACCTTTAAGGGAGCCGTACGGAAAATCTCTCGTTTGCGCGTTATTTGTAACGAGGCCCCAGAAAGGCATAATCACTGTAAAGCTGAAACGTTTGTCTGAGGATAAAAAAGTGACCGAAACAATTGAATTTTCCAGCCTTACCTTTGTGCTCTGCCGAAACATCATTTTCCGAGCTCAGCGTTATAAAGTCACTGTTTCGTCTTCCGATGAATCCTCCATGCTTTCAACAAGTAACTATGCACTGAATAAAATGAATAAATACTCTGGGTTAGAAGTATCCAAAGTGTTGTGAACATTCTTGTTATCCTCACAACAACTGTTAAGAATTGAAGGTTATGTAATTAATCGCCACCGCACTGTATGGTGTAAGTAGTCACAATAAGTTCTAATTTCGTTATTATAGCTGTATTCAAAATCAATGTAACAGCCAAAAGGGCGGCTAAAATCGAAGATATAATGTAGAGAAAGAACAAAAGGATTCAATGAATTATCGGGATCATTTATTATTACTTTAACAATCTCCAAAACAACGGTGGACACTGAGGTTACGTAATGGCCACCACAATGTATGCGTAGCAACAATAAGTGCAATTTTATTGTATAGCTGTATTGACGCTGTATCCGTTAGTAACAACAATAAGTTATAATTCCAATGTTACAACAGCCGAAGGGGTGGCTAAAATCGAAAATAAAATGCAAAGAGAAAACAATGGGTTTTGTTCAGAAACAACAATTATAATATATAATTACTGGGGCTCACATCATTATTAGGTATATTCCAAGTATCCGAGAGCTTCGGCTTCCGATGAATCCTCCAGGCTTCCAACAAGTGAGCTATGCACTGAATAAAATGACTGAATACTCTGGACTATAAAGTTTAAGTATGCCGTTTTGTAACAATTATGGTTACATAATGGATATCTTTACAACAACTATGAGGAATTCAGGGTTATGAAATCGCCACAGTACTGTTTGTTGCATATAATCACAATAAAACCTAATTTCATTCATATAGCCGTATTCAAATTCAGCGACACAGCCAAATGGGCGGCTAAAATCGCAGATAGAATTTAGAGAGAGAACAAAGGATTAGGCAAATAATCTTCACAACCATTGAAGGATTACATAATGGCCACCACACTGTATATGTAGCAACAATAAGTGTTAATTTCATTGTCACAACTGTATTCAAAATCAATACAAAAGCCGAGGGGTGGCTAAAAGTGAAGATAAAACGCACAAAGAAAACAATCGGTTTTGTTGAGAAACAATAATAAATAGTAATAGAAGCTTACGGGTACGCTTGCCGGCTGCCGGCTTTGTTTGTCCTCGTTTCAAAATGGCGGGCCATATACGATTTGTAATTGGCCTTTTTTGACGACGTTTTCAGTGAAATGTTGGATGATTCAGCTGATAAGGAACTGCACGAAGCCATTGTCAGATTTCCAGAATCAGGTCGTACATTGTACGTACACTGTACGTACAGCATTTTACACGATAGGGAATTTTCCGATCAAGACAGCAACTAGAGGCAAAAGTGACAGCGCTGCGAGCAAAAGGCTATTGGAAGAGAAAGTATGCTTTACATGCCTTAGATGAAAAAACAAACAAAAAAAAAAACAAGAAAATGTATAGAAAACGAGTCAGCTCGGAAAGCACCCTACAAAAGCTCTGATAAATGTAAATTTCAAAAAATCTAACAGAACACTTTGGCCTTCGTGATCGTCAAGAACATTGTTATAGATGTTATAGATGCACTTCAATACGGTCAACTAAAACAAGTCAAACCAAGAACAGCTCTGCCAAAGATGTTTGCGACAGGAGGTGAACGTTGCCCAGTGATGTTATTTGAAGAACTACTGAAAAGGTGATCGCAATATCAATGACTTGTATACACCCTTTTATTTCAAAAAATGGAAATTGATACACGCCGGGTCAGCTGCACGCAAAAAGGGATCATTATACAGTGTAGGGAACTACTTTTGTGCTTTTAATCCGATGGAGCTCAAAACTTTGCAACATAACAGACATTGCAAGTCCAAACAATCGCATGTTTTTTGTTTCTCGATTTTAACGGTTTTTGGCGGGAAAATGGCGTCATACAACTAGCAGCAAAATTTTATTTTTACCTTATGACTAAACTGATACATAAGTGTTTTGAACGAACATTTTGATGTAAGTTAAAATGTAAAAAGGATAATGAAAAAGTTTAATTGGTTAAAAGATAAAAAGATTTACATTTTGAAACTCCCGCCAATTGTTACTGATTTAGAAATTTGGTAAATTTCAACATGCAGTATCTTTTCAATCAACAATCATTTTAAAATTATTGTTTTATATTTAAATTTGCGTCAACGCATTCTTTCAAAATCATACATTAGTTTTGTCACATGGTGAAAGTGAAAGTCATTTTCCCGCTAATAACCGTTACAGTGCTGCTACTGTTACCGGGGCCACCTAGACAAAGTTAACCAATCACAAAGAAGAACGGGAACAATAGATTCCAAAATTTGCGACTTGAATAATGAAATGTTGAGTACAGAACAACAAAATTTTAACTTTAAAATGTTGGAATCTATTGTTCCCGTTCTGCTTTGTGATTGGTTAACTTTGTCGAGGTGGCCCCGGTAACAGTACAGCACTGTAACGTAGTTTCCTTTGCCAAATAAAGATGCATCCATATTGAAATGTAAATTACATTCGAGAACACCGTGGTAAGATAGAAGAAGTTTTCAGCGACACCGTGATCTGGTTAGGGGTTTAGTAGAGTATATATTTGCTACTAATTGAAGAGCATTGAGCCCAAATAAAAAAAAATTGCACTACATTATCTGCAAGGTATGAAGCAGGTTGGAGGAAGCTGGTTGAAACGGACAGGAAAGAGTACATATATTCACGATGGCTACCAGGGAACTGTTTGTGATTATTCCTTAGATATTGGGGACGCGCGAGTCGTTTGAAATGAATCGTTGGGTATCGTAATTGTAAAGCACTCAATTTTCTATATTCTGCTCGCTAGTCCAGTCTAGGAATTCGAATAATTAAGTTAAGTAATGATCCGCATAAGAAGGATAGCACTGAACGGCAATGCACGATGGAATGTCAAATTTTTCATTGTTACAACTAGTAATCTCATTGGCCTAGACTAAAAAAACGCTAAAACGTTAAGGTTCAAGGTGCATTTTGTCTATTTTTTTTAAGGTTTCATGTAAATTGAGACCCAATCGCACAACATGCAATTTTTAAAAGATATTTATTAGCTATTGTCTTCTGCTAATCTGATTGGTTAAGCATGAATATTTCCTAAAATTTATTTGACGCAAATGGATTTTCTTTATTTTTATAACGAAATATAATTATTAACCATCAGCTCCACCTCTATTCTTGAAATCAAAGATATTATATGTGGGAAAGTGCCAATGCCGCAGAACAATGAAGTCTGCTATCGTTCTTATGTGGAGCATTACTTAACCCTATTCGGCCTGGGGGGAGAGGGGGGGGGGGGGGGGGGGGGGGGGGGCACAAAGTGCCCGCGCTAACTTTCAACATTCATAACTTCTTTAATATGTATTCAAACGCCATCAAACTTTGTGACTTTTCCTAAAATTTATCTGGCAACTATTTCATATGACAATTTTTCATCACGTGACTTGACGTTTTCATGGCAACAAGATTTTGACAGCCATGGACGTACTATGTACCCTCTAGGTTTCATTGTCATAGCCTTAATGTTCTTGAAGTTACGAAGGGGGGGGGGGGGGCACAATGTCCCCCCCCCCCCCCCCCCCAGGCTCAGGAACTCAAAAAAAGCCCAGGCCGAATAGGGTTAACTTGTTTATGGTGGGGTGTACCTAACCACTGTCAGGGTGAATTTGCATCAGGGATTTGTTCAATAATTGTCCTTTTTCTAACTCTTCCAATGTCAAATGCATTTGACACAAGGAGGGGCTTGTTATAACGCGCTTAAAGGACGCTGGAGCGGTTCCTTATTTTTATGTTATATAAAAAATGAAACCACATATACAGATTTCATAAACAAAACTATTCTGTAGAACAAGACGGAAGCAATAGTTTGGAAATTAAGTGTAGGATTGTAAGGATGGAAGTGGCTTACTGTTCACTAAACTTGATTTCTTGACCGCCAGCCAAGAAATCATAATTCTCATTCTTTTTAGCCGATGTTTTGTCTCTCCTGGATTTTGCGGTGTTACAATCTTACCGAAATATTTTATTTCTAATACATAGCCTTTCTGCATGTGATCTACAAGATAAGGTAAATATTATGGGTTACGTCGCTGCTGGAGGTCCGTTATGTCATCCAAAATGGCCGCCAAGATGGCCTCCATCTTGGATTTCACCAAAATTTCAAATAATCGGGAAAATGAGGAAATTAAAAATATGTTTTGCTAGTGGTGTTAAAATGACAAAATTACATATATTGCTGCTTTTTGGTAGCGTTTAATGTTTTTCCACCAATAAAAAAGTGAAAAATACGTATTTGTATTCAAAACTGGCTTGATCACATGCTACTTATGACGTCGTTTCTCGTTACCATAGCAAGCCAAACTTTACCAAAATTTGTCTCCAGAATAAACGAACAGCTACAAAAGAAGTCGTAAGCCACCCCGGCCATAGTTATGAATACAACATATACCAGACGGGACAGTGTCCCCTTAATCGACTTTATTTCGACAGTCTTTTATTTTTAGCTTAACTTTTCCTCATGTTTAATTAACACAAATTTGTTGAAAGCCATCACCGTCATTTATGTTTCCTTACTAACAATTATTTTAAGTGATATCACATTAATTTAATGGCCACGATTATCATAGTGCTTCACTGATTGGACTCTATCTTTTCAGCCATCTTTCCGAATTTTCTATTGTTTTGCCCCTGGTGTTTCTGGTACGCTTTCACAATAGTAATAAAATGATCCAGCATAGTCGTAAGCCGCCCCTTCAATACAATCAATGTAATCTAACATCGAAGTCAGAAGGTCGTTGTCAATCCCTTTCTTAACCAGGGACTCATCTCTTATTATGCATTTGCAGACGGCATCTCCTACGCACGTTTTGTAGCTGTCCTCCTCTGTGGGCAGAAAAATAATTCATTATTCATATATTACCTGTCCAGAGAGAACTGAAATTTTAGTTTGCGATTGTTGTTTGCCTATTTGTTTGTTCTATTATTACGGAAGAAAGATAAAATCGCTTTTTATTGTTCAGTTCTGGCATATCCTTCTAAGTTTCTATATGAATATGCCCTTAAAAAAGTTAGTTACTTACCAACATTCGGCAAGTTCTCTATTTCCATTACACCTAGAATAAAACAGAGAACCGTGGTCATCAAAATAGCATCTCGGATAAGTAATTTGTATTGATATTTTAACAAGTGGCTCCAAGCAGCCTATACTCATGCGCATGCGTAAGAAAGTTTTACGATATATTTTAAACATGATAAGAAGATATCCGATATGGAGAAGAGTTACTCCTTTCATTCAGTCATCGTTCCTGCAAACCACGTTGTTTACTATTGAATGTTTTGTAAATGAAGACTGTACCACAATGAAGCCAGTGATTCGTCTAACTCTTATATATGTTGTAGGAGACGCTGTCGTGACACTTCAGTAACGCTGTTTTACTGGAAGTGAGAGTAGCCGGAAGTCACTGAACAGGAAGTGTAAATGGCAAAGCTATTAACCGGAACTGCACAATTTAAAATATGCGTGCATAAATTTGCATGCAAAATCGTGACACAAAAAATACTAATAAAAAAAAAGAAAAACGGAGGGCATTTTATAACTCATGCCGCTACGTGCATGAGTAACAAGTAACTGTTGTAAAAAAACTGGGAAATTACATTGGAACTATATGCCCGCAAATTAAAATTCAGACTTTGTTTAAGAAATTTTACTACACATGATATACTGCAATTTGCAACACAGTCGGAATTTTAAAAAAAAGTGAACGGCTTTCCATTGATTAACGTCCACCAAACTGAAGTTTGACCTTCATTAACCGCTGTAAATTGCCTTCACATCACATTTATGTCTTATTTCTCAACAGGAATGTAGTGCACAGTAGTCATGTCAAGCCATTTTTTAATAAAAGATGCGTGTTTTTCGCCTTTGTTCAGTGAAAAAAAAAACATAAAATGCCACAAAAAGCATCAAAATGTTTAGTTGTATGTCATTTTGCAACTCTAGCAAACAATATTTGCAATTTTCGCATTTTCCTGATAAATTTGAATTTTTAGCAAAATCAAAGATGGCGGCCATTTTGGCAGCCATGTTGGATGACGTCACGGACCCCAGCAGCGCCACAATCCTTAATATTTAAATTATCTTGTAGAGCACATCGTGGGCTATCTATTAGATCTAAAATATTTCCGAAATATTGCAACATCGCAAAAAACCAACGGGGGGATTGCAACAACCCTTCCCCCACCCCCTTGTACCACGGTGGGGGTATAAGTTTACGTGTACGTCCGAGGGTTAATGTTCATAACTCCAACCTCACGAGAACTCAAAATACAGTGATTTTCAATTGTATGAAAACAATTTCCAATGTTCCGTAACTGACCGTTATTTTGGTGTGCGGCATTCCTGCTTGAAATTTAAGCGGTTGTTCCATGGGTTGCAAATAAACTTGTTAACTTTACACGAAAGCCTTAAATATAAAATGTTTAAAAATATTATTCACGTAAAACAAGTCGATCATTTACAATTACAAAATCAATTCATTGAGATTAATCGACAAATTGTCTGTGAAGATTTCCGGAATCACACTTCTAACAATCAATGATCGTATCGAAAGAAAAGGGATCGTGAATTTTCCGTAATAAAAGGCAAACCATGAAAATATACCTGTAGCCATTGTGAGTTTCTTTAGGTCATCAGTCTGAATATTTTTGCAAAGTCCTGCTTTCTTGGTAATGACCATGAGCTGCCTTTTTTAAGCGAGCATAAAGTGAACCATATCGGGGACCGGTGATATGTACTCAGTAGGGTCAGTGGTTTTAATGCACTGTACGAATTCCTGTAGACGGGAAAAGAAGTGTAGTGAGGCAGAAAGGAACCTTGACAGAGCAGTTATGGTAACACAAGTCCCTTGTTTAACATTTGAACTAAAGCGTTTTATTTATCGTAGTCCTGAGTTTAAAGACTATCAAAATGCTTGTTAATAGCTAGCTGGTCTGGGATTCTTAACCTTGTACAAACAGTTCATGCCCGCCAATAACAAAGGTTTACTAATAACAAGTTGATGATCTCCGCGCTTGTGGAGATTTAATTAAGGTGACTAGTCAGTGCAAATATACATTCCACATAATTGTGCGCTTTTCTATCAACAAGTTTGCCACGCCTGCTTGCTACGCTTCGCTGCTAGTGCTGCCGATGCGATCGTGAAAATTTTTTTAATAGTACATTGACAATAAACACAAGACTGCAGTCACGCAGATGTGACGCGTTTAATTGTAGGTTTGCGCATGTCACTAAGGCCTAGGCAAAATCGGAAAAGGTCGAATAGAACTTCACTTCATTTACTGTGTGTAGTTAGTGCTTGGGAAAGTGCCTTTTGAAAATGAATTTCAATCGTCATTTTCTCGAAAGATATGAATTTTAATTACATAGCCTGCAAACATTAATTGAGATCCCGGATAGTTAACAACATTTCCCATAGAGTGCAGTTTTAATCAAAATATGAATGTGAAAATACAAGTGAAATTTTCAGCTTTACAAAAAGGCAGGACCCCCTACCCCTTATCAACACACCTGGGAGTAAATCGGACGGAGGACCCCAAGGAGGAAATTATCTTTCTAGAGGGAAAGAATGATGCTATGCTTGGAAGCAAGGTTATCGTAATATACTGCTCTATGAGAAAATTAGCTAATAACAAATTTAGTTTTGTCGTTACACCCTTCCTTGATATTCAGTTTTGTGCTACAAACAGTGAGAAGTTTCACCCCAAGGATTAACTACACACCAAACTGATGGAAGGCTTTATTTGATCATTTCTAATTTTGCTCAACCCTTAGTGACATTTACTCTTAACCCTCGGATGTACACGCAAACTTATATCCCCACCGTAGTACAAGGCGGGGGGCGGGGGGAGGGGGGGAAGGGTTGTTGCAACCCCTCCTTGGGTTTTTGCAATGTTGCAATATTTCGGAAATATTTTACACTTAATAGATAGCCCGCGATGTGCTCTACAAGATAAGGTAAATATTGTGGGTTGTGGCGCTGCTGGGGGTCCGTGACGTCATCCAAAATGGCCGCCAAGACGGCCGCCATCTTGGATTTTACTGAAAATTTAAATTTTTTGGAAAAATGCGGAAATTGCAAATATTGTTTGCTAGAGTTGCAAAATAACATACAATTGAACATTTTGATGCTTTTGGTAGCATTTTATATGTTTTTTCACTGAAACTGTAAAAAAACACGCATTTTTATTCAAAAATGGCTTGACCACATGTTACTTATGACGTCATATCTCGTTTCCATAGCAACCGGTTGTAGCCAAACTTTAACAAAATGTGTCTCAAGGATAAATAAACAGCTACTGAAAACGGCATGTGCTAATCATAAATGATCTTGAAAATATTAGAGAAAAACTCCCCCCCTCCTTGTACGACCAAGGGTTAATTGTTTCATTTCGTCTAAAAAGAGCGTATAAATCCCACATATGTTATTTGTGATTTAGCCTTACCGTTAACGATTTACAAGCATGTTCCATAATCTCGTCCGCGTTTTTGGGAGCTTTCTTTAATTGTTCGGCGGAAACGTCTGCACGCCATTCAGATCCAGCATACTTCAATGCTGCATTATTAGTAACTTCGCGTTCTACGACAAGCCCGCTCACAAAGGAAATGAAACAAACAGTAGCAAAAACGGAGACAGTCGTTGCAAACATCTTAGGTAAACCAAGGACTCCTAAAATGTATTATGCAAAACAGAGGTTTTGGCTGATAAAATGTGCACGATTTTACTATATGCATGCATAAAATTTATATTTTATAGCAGGGACCACATGAAATCTCTTGGTGTATATGTTAAAACGAACTGGTTAACAATAAATGTTACACAATACGGAACTCTGGTTAATAGATTAGCGAATTATCTTGAAACAACGTGAAGAAGAATAGAAATAACCCAAGTCATATTGAAAACTTTTGTTCCTGCTGAATCAGTGATGACAGGACAAAACGTTCCTTATTGTATGATTTGTTGTTAACACAGTAATCCCAGAAATCGGACAGGATTTTTGTTTGCCTGAGTACATAGTGAGCTCCTTTGGTCATCCAAGGCAATAATTATAGTACCCATGCATTTAATAACGAATTTACTTTTTTGTTTTTAGTTTCTGTGAAGAACTGTAAATATAAGGTCATTTCTTAAGAATTAATTCCGAGTTTTATGAAGACGTCTCGGATAAAGAATTTCAGGCACAGTGTGTTTCTATTTTTTTTTTTTTTGCAGATCGCATTTAATTTAATTTCTGTGTACGGAGCGTATTGAGAACAAAACGTTTGCTGATATGATATTGCATGTTTCTTTCCTTTTTTTATTTAAAGCTCATTTTTAACTTGTTACTTGCCTAGTAAATGCTTAATGAATGTATTGTTTTTATTTTATCGGGGGGTTTGGAATTCGCGACAATTGTGCAAATGTGGTTGTTAAAATTTCGCAGGGAAATATTCGCGATGTTTGATGTGTCATGAACAAGAAACTGGTAAAACCGCAAAGCTTTCAGTCCAAAAAATGGAGTAAATAAATTTTTGCGTGTTAAAAAAGACGCTTTCTCTGTCTTAATTTTTTGGTCTGCGTGGTTCTTGTTACAACTCCTACTGAGATTTAGGTAAAACATTTTTACCTAAGCAGCGGGGATCCGAAATCCTGAACTGGTTTAAGCTCATCATGTATTCGCATGTATTTATTTTCTAAAACGCGAATTGTTCTTAGGACAGGTGCGCTATTAAAGGAAAGCGGATAAGCAGGGCAGCAGAATATGGGTTGGAATTGCCTTGCGAGTTTAAATTTCAAGAAGACACCTTATTACATGAAATTTTCGCGACACGTTTATTTTGCGATTTTGAGGTGCGCATATTTCGCTACATTTAAATTGCGCGATTTTTGCAAAAATTTTGTATTTTGAATCACTTTAATTTCGCGTTTTTGAGTCAGACAAAATTTATTACCTTGGCAATGTTATTTAACATTTCCTTGAATTGAATAAAACGACTTTATCTATAAGGTACAACGTCAAAATTAACAAAAACGCAAAGGCGGGACTATATGTCAACAGTAACAACAAAGCCGTTCTCCAATGTCCACAAGCAGTTTATGCTTGTACGTGAATTATTGGTCTTGAGTCAATTGACCACAATGTCCATTTACGTTAAAAATTCCTTCCTACGGACTCCGAAGAATAAAATATGTCGTTTAGTGACATAATGCCGTTAAGAAACATAGTCTCATGAGTCATTTGTGTAAATGATTTGATATGGATCAACAGGCGGTAACACTTCTCTTCCAGTTACTACACCCTTTATTCCCGCTTTCTCCCAAGACAGGATCCTTGCCCTGTGGGCTGGTGAAAAAGTTATATATTTCCACCAACCAAGTTGCATTAATTGGTTTCAAAACCGATAGCTTAAGGTCGACATTCACATCTTGTTCAAAGTTAACTACACTATCACTTGCTTTTGGACTTCTGCCGAATTCCACGTTGCGAACTTGTTCTTGCAAAATTGATTATTGACATAATGTAAGTCACTTATCGCGTCCTGTTATCTGGAGCCACGAAGCTCTTTAGAACCTCTAATTTCATTGGCCCTGGGTGTCACGAAGCTCTGTTGTTTTAGGTCTAGGAACCATTCTTCCGTTGTTTGTTCTATTGTTTTCTCAGCCAATCCGGGAGCCGTTCCGAGAGCTTCGTGGCGCCCCCCTGTATGTTCGCGACACTTATTGTTCGCGTCACTTAAAATTTCACGATTTTTTTTAAATCGCGAAATTCGCAAAATTAATGTGTCGCGACAATTTCATGCAATAAGGAACATTTTCGTGTGATTAGATCGATAAAAATTTAAAAAAACTTTGATGTACTGTGATGAAAAAAAAAAAGCTTATTGCTATCGAAATGACTAGTAACCTACATGTGGCTGTACTGTTCAGACTCGCTTTTGTTTTATGTTATGTACAATTAAAACCACTTAAAACCGAACCTTTTGTTAGACATTTTTTTGATATTGTTTACTGTTCGCTTACGGGAGGTTATTATAGACCCTGTGGGCCCCGAGAAGGTGTCCATGTCCGCTTACGGGAGGTGTCCGTTAGTGGAGATTGGACTGTATTCTTAGCGATCGTAGCGGTCGTAATGATCATATGGAAACCAGGCTTAAGTACATTACTCCCAAACATTAAGGAAAAGTATATTGATTTTTAACTTCGGGATTAAGTGATTGTAGTCGTTAATACACTGTAGCTCTTTTCTGATTTTCTCACATCCTTGTAACAGGGTCGTGTCTCTCGATATTATGTTTTAATATTCCACTTAGCATTAAAGCACTCCAGTTAGATGCTAATACATCTCTGTTTTCAAGTGCACGTCTAATTGTAAAGAAAATCAAACTCTAACTATGAAAAGGCACGGATATTTTAAGGAAATCTAAATTTTAAGGTAGCTCCATATAGTTATTGGCAAATCTTCAAAATAAGATATACACGATATTATTGCTGTCTTTCGAGAGTTTTCATTTCGCGATATTAGGCACAATATACACATACAGGTAGTTTAGGCTTTCTCGTTTTCTTGTTTTCAAGGCTAGCATAGCAAACCTCTCAACGGATTTTCTCGGTTTTTACACGGTAAATATTCACGATTTTTGGTTAAACAGTAGAAACCTCAGTAAGTCTAATCTGACAAAGCCATAAAAAATCGGCACATAATTTTCGGCAATTAACTCACTTTTCGTTTTTTTTTTACGGTTATTGGTTTGTGCATGTACAAAAAATGTTGCATCTTTTTGTGATCGCGAACCAAGAAAATCCTACCAATTGTTCAAGTTTTACAAAAAATTACCATGTGGAATGCGCACAATAAACGTTTTAACGACAGTAAAAACCCTTTTTTTTTTCGTGACGTCATCAAAATAAACAAACGCGCGCTCGCGCCATTTTCGTGCCCAAGCCTCGCGATAAAATGGGTCTGAAAAAGTGTCCAATGGGCGCAAACATTGAAATAATTAAGTTGGAGTCTGAGTCATAGGCTCACTGAATGCACAGCGTTGCATTTCGTTCCTGCTATGTGTTGAAAGAAGTCGAGTTAGATTTCACTGAGAGGTGCGTTCACTGAGGCATGGCAAGTTGTTTCGTTTATACAAATTTTAATTGATGGTCTCCAGGTAATTAAAGCCCTTTCTTGTTATTTTGAGCTGATTAAGAACAGAGGCCATCACATTTTAAATGTACAAGTTTATTTGGGCTGTGTTCCAGTGCATTTGTTAAGTTTACTTGTTTTCCTCGTGTCTTCCGTGAATTCATAAGCTCCCTTAATCATTGGTTAATAAATTAATTATAATTTTGTGTCTATGTCTGGTGGGGAAATTGCTGTCAACTTTACGTAGCGATGCAGTTCCTTTTACCAGTAATAACAGGGAATTTTCTGGATTTCCAGTCGTTTATCGATCTTAGTACGAGACGACTTATTTACAAGCTGTGAGAAGAACAAGCTGAGTATTGGAAGTCATGGAATTCCCTTCCTTATTCATGTTCCTTCTTTAATAATATACATGAAAAAATTACTCGATTCTTATTGGCTAAGAGCAGTGCAGTTCAAGTGTAACACCAGTGCAAAACGTGTAACACCAGTGCAAAAAGTGTAAAACCAGTGCAAATTACAAATCGAAAAAAAATTCCAAAAAAAAAAATTTTTGCAAAAAAAAAAAAATTCCAAACAAAAATGGATGCAATTGTTTTCATGTATAATTATTAATAAGTAATCATACGGTTTTCTCGTTCAATTTGGGATTAATTTGCACTTGTGAGTTTTTCAAAAAGCTCAAATTGCGCTCGCCGCTTTCTCGAAACCGTAAGATTATCTATACTAAGCCCTTGTTACCTCGCGCGTAGATTATTGTAATAGTCTTTTATATGGCTTGCCAGCTTCTCACCTGAATAAGATTCAGCGCGTTTTAAATGCCGCAGCAAGACTAGTTTGTCGCGCGCCACGCTACTGTCGCATAACGCCGTTGCTGTACGAGCTGCACTGGCTACCGGTTAGGCAACGTATTAGTTTTAAGATTTTATTATTTGTTTTTAAGGCCATCCATGGAACCGCGCCAACGTATTTAAGAGAACTTGTGTCAATTAAAAGACCAGGAAATTATAATTTAAGAACCTCCTCGGATGGTTTGTTGCTTGCAATGCCAACTTACAGAAGTAGGGTTACATTAGGAGACAGGTCATTCCAGGTCGTAGCTCCGGCACTTTGGAATGTATTACCGCGTGAGATTCGTTCTATTACAGATCTAGGGATTTTTAAGTGCCACCTGAAAACGCACTTCTTTAAGGAAGCTTTTTATTAATTTTTATTATTTTTTATCTTGTATATTTAATTTATCATAGTATATTTTTCATAATTATTATTGAGATATTCTGTATTTAATTATTATAGATATAAATCATGTAATGCACGCTTGATCATTTCATGGAAAGCCCGCAATATAAGAATTAAATTATTATTATTATTATTTAAGACTGTTCTCCATATTACAACTATAGCTACAACATTAAGCCTGATTTTCACTAACGACGTAAGCGAAAGCGGAAGCGGAAGAATGGTGCGTATTTCCAGTGAAAACGGGCCCGACATAAGCATAAAGATATTAGCATACGCACCTGAATAAAAGATAGAAAGATTGTGACTATCAGAGTTGAACGTCCTTAATATTCGGTTTACATCGTATTAACTACACAAAACAAACCGCGTTGGTCTTGATGTTTTGGTTAAACAAAAGATGCCGACTCGAAGTCTTAATTGCTATTGGCAATGATCTTCAGTAGTTGTGCACACTTGTGGTGATTTCAAGGTTATTAAATTTACAAAACATGCCGACTAAGCACAATCGTTCAAGGGCGTCTCTGGTATACGAAACATCGGAACAGCCAAAATGTCGCTTGTGATTGGTTGAACGGAACGATACTATTAAAGCCTGATTGGTTGTCGTATACATTGTGAATTTGATGGATAGGCTTGGATGTAAAAGGAGACACACCCTTCGATGCCCTCAGCTTTGCTGCAACCGTCTTCCCGTTTTGTTCCTAGTGGAATTTCAACTCAAATTCCGTACTTAAAAAAATAATTCATCATGTCATGCGGGTTTGCATCGACTGTTTTGTTCCTTGCTGTTCTACAATGGCCATCATTGACTGGCGCGTCCCACTTCCGGCATGGAAATATCGCATGGGCTCCTATTGACTCCTACAGCAACACGGTAGGGTACAAGTCCTAACCCTAACCCCCACCGAATGGTTATTTTTGCAAACACGAATTAGTTGAAAAGCATCTGCAGCTCCAGCTCCACAATCGTCTTATTTGACAAGTAATAACAATTTCTGTGCGGGTGGGTTTTCCACGAATGGGAGCTAAAATTATTGTCGCCTCCCTCAAAAACTGACCTCTACGCGATGGGGTTGTAAAATTTAACCATCTTCTCTGTGATTGTGTTAGTGTTAGCCCACCTGAGGCGTAACTATACTGATAAACCTTTTTAATTTGAAGAATCATCACGTTTCTTACAGTGCGATATGATACCATGCAACGTTCGGTGGGAAGCATTAGACAAGCAAAACTACCCATCCTTTTCAAAGCTGTTGAGTACATGTAGATAATATATTTAATGATTAATAGCCTTGTATAAGATAAATTAGTTTTCTGTTCATCGATTGATCTCTTTTTTTATGTTCCTTAAGGACGATTAATGAGTTTTGTAACATTATTTCGACCTTTTCAGCAGTTCTTATACACGGTAAATCGTCCGGACGAAAAGTTCTGTTTAATAGGGTTAATTTAAAGAAAACTATGGCTTGGGAATCAAACAAAATGTTTTTAATTCAGAATGGTGTTTTATTATATCTACATGTACAATCGTGCCTCACTGCCTCTGATTTCCTTAGTACAGTGCTGCATGCCAAATATTTTTGCGTGGATGTTATTAAGATCATACGAAAACTCTAATTGGGCATCTTGGCTTCGTTTACTTCTTGGCGTCGTTTTCATTATTAAGCTTTGACATAATCTGTCTATGTTTGTATCTGAAAATACCAGCCAATGTAAATTCAGCAAATCAATTAACTGTGGTTTAAAACGTAAACAAGCTATAAGATGGTAAATTGATCATTGATGGATTTTTAGACAAAACGTGTCAATTTAAGGAGCCAACTATTGTAGACGAAAGTAAACATAGAATTTCCATGTTCACATAGATGGCTTGCGCCGGAGAATAAAGTTCAACTTCGCCAGGCAAAAGCGTGTGATTGTTTAGAATTTTTAGAATTTGTCCGTTTTATCAGATCTGAAAAACTGTGCTCGAAGTTGCAGAAGTGAAATACAAACATTGGTGTCGTGGAGATTTCGCGGATTTCAAAGAACTGAACTTCCGCTGGCTCAAAGAAGCCTGGAACATAAGCAACAGGACTGGTTACCTAGGGTTTTTTTTAATATTTGGAAAAACCTGTTCGTGAAGAGCGGGAAAAGCTTTCCTTTTAAAGTTACTGGTGCAAAGAATCCCACTGGGTCAAACACTGTGGCAATGGCTTTAAACACTTCTTTTTTCGTGGAACATTCTATTAATTTTGAACCTTTGACTACCAGATGATCTCCAACAGTTCCAGAGCAATCCAAGTACCTTGGTTAGGGTTTCCTTCACTCTGTCGTGTTCTGGGATTGCTTTCAAAAATTATTTAGAGTTCGACCTCCATTCGGCCGTAGATTCATGAACGCTTCTTGTCACTGCTTCAGTAAATCTTTATAAGACTTGAGATTTCTTTCCAACTTGAGCAACAATTGATTTGTCCTGTCCTCAATTTCTTCGAGGCTAGCCTCTTGTCGGAGAAAGTTTTGCGTTTCTTCAATTCGATCCTCGAAAGGTTTTTTTGTCGGTCCTAGACGCTGACGAATACATCCACTCATGTTACTTTCACGTTCAAAATGTTTAAAAAACCTCGCAATGCTACCACATGTCGCCGAGGACACGAACACCACTTGGTTCACTGTATCAAATTTAATTTAAAGGTATTTAACAACCAAAAGTTGAAGCTAAAAGGACTCGCTCGAATTGTTTTAATTTGAACCCGAATGCTCGTTACGGACACGTTTTTTCAAATCTTTAAAAACCTAAGTAAACAGGCCTGCTGGCTATGTTCCAGTCTCCTTTGAGCCAGTGAAAGTTCAGTTCTTTGAAATTCGCGAGATCTCCGCGACAATTGGGATTGACTGAAATCGTGTCCTGAAGCTAGCGAAATATTGAGAATGCCTGTCCAAACAGGATTTCGTATGGTTTCTATCAAATGAAAAAGCTATCGAATAATTTTTAAAACTCCTGGATAAAAGCCCAAAAACCATTCTTTTTGGGCGAAAAATAAATGCTATTTTCTTAAAATTCAAACGTTCTTCGTTTAGGATGCCAAAACTTATAGAAATCGTTTAAATATTTGCTACCAAAAAAACTCGATTCAAAAATGTTACCAATGCGCCAATACATATGATCGGGCCACCTTAAGTACAAACGGTAAAAATGCACTCATATCTGGCTGACTACAATACTCCTCCAGTTACCAATCATTTAATTCTCAGGAGTGTTTATATTTTTTATGTAAATTAAATCGAATCTTTTTAAATTAATAGGCCAATTTCGATTTACCAAATTCTAACCTGACTCCAACTCTTAGGGGAATAAAAACAAAAACAAAAAATAAAATAATAATAATAATAATAATAATAATAACTATGTATCCTAGAACGTCGATGTAGTGTCTTGTTTTATTTCCCAAAACCTGTCAATACAAGCCTCGGGAACAAGAAATAATTTTAAGATAATTAGAAAAAAGCCTATTTACAACATAGATAAATTAAAAGAAAAAACACGTTAACCACTGTTGATCACGTCAAGTTGTTTTAGCAGTTGTTAAATCTTTATCAATATTCTTAACCTAACCAATGCAGAAATCTTTGACACCGGACGTTTTGGTATTTCCATTACCGGAAGAGGTTGTTGGGAGGATTGGAGGTTTTATGCCATCCTGTTACTTCCGATTCAAGAACATAACAAATTGTTAATCAAACAAGGAAATTTGGCTGCACGACTGCTAAGCATGATTGTCAAGGGATTATCAAATTATGTCAACAATTTATTATCCCATCAAACGTTTCAGACAAATATACGTTTAGTTTCGAAGTTTGGTATAATTCCATGCGGCCACTTTCAGTCAAACATCATCAGTAGTAGTCTAGGGTCAGATTTAACCGCGTTACGGATTAGGTGGATTAGGTGCCTATGGATTAGGTGGATTAGGTGCCTAGTCAATGACGTCACAATATGCCTTCCTGCATGTTAATAAAGGGAATGCCTTTTCATGACGTCAACTACCTATTCCTTTTGTGTTATTCTGAAACAACAGAAACAATTGGTTTGCCCAAACTTGCTCGCTCTATTCACACCTTCATTGGATCTTAAGATTTGTATTGTCTGTTTGAATAAAAAGCGTGAATTTTAACGAGAGCGTCATTCCTTTATTTAACTTAAACTCGCTGGAAATTTGAAAACTTTGTACGATTTTCGAAACGAACGTTTATTCCCTTGAATATGACTTTTTTACCAACGTTGTTGATCTTCGAGCTGCTTTGAGCGCTTGTTTAACTGTCCGCGACTGGGAGATGTTGACGGAAGCTGTTGAAATTCCAGAGAATTTCATTCCATTGGCGTTTGCTCGATTGACAGAATTGACTGTGCAAAAATTTGAATGCATTTTCATTTCTGAGTCAACTTGAGCAAAGTGTATTTTTCCAAGATGGTTCCAAACATTCACATCGAATCGAGACCTAAACCTCTTCTGACGACAGACGAAATGCAAAAACACCAGCGCAAAGATGTGAATTGTATTGGAATGCTATGCTTAGGAAGTTGTGTAGAGAAAGCTTGGAATGAACTGACATGTGATTTTTCAAAGTCTCACTCAACTGTTGGACGAACCCGAGTTAAATTTAGAGTTTCTTGCTGAATGTTTCAAGGAAGTAAGAAACCACGCTCACTCTATTCTATCACTCCTCACTCCTTGGTTTTAGTTATGAGAATCCCTGTGGTAGACGCGACTGGATGACGATTGTAGCGATATGGATAACCCTTCAAGATCGTATTGCTCAGTTGGAGCTGCAGCTGTTTTTAAACAAAACAGGAACAGCACACCTACCTTTGTTATGGTCACAGATCGAAAACCTAGTAAAGAAACTCAAAGCGTTGTTGTTACGAAAGAGCGTGGAATCACAAAAGGATTACTATCAAAAGCCAAAGAAAGATGACCCTGAAAATGGAACCAGTCAAAAGCAAGGGCTAAATGTCTTGGAGTCAATAACCAAACACCAAATCAAACCGAAAAAGCGAAAGCTGTCAACATTGAGAGTTGAGATTCCCAAGCGACCAAAACTTCAAAGACAACACGGAGTTCTCGAAAATCGAAGTGATGAACTGTAAAATTTGAGTCACTGTTAACTGATTTTGTAAAATTATTTCAAAATATGTTGTATATTTCTAGTATCAATAAACCGTTAATGCGTAAATCTATTTTATATTTGTGTGTGCTTTAAGTTTTGAGAACATGACTTTTTCAAACTTTTAATTATGCGAACACTGAACTACAAATTTGCATGGAAAATTAGCACCTCGGAAAAATAAACAAAGCAACCAATTACATGCGCGCGGTAAAACAATAAAACCACACTTTGTTGAGTGCAAACTATATTTATTGATAACAAACAATTTCATAATTATACAGACAATTTAAAAGCTTAGATGGAAAGGAACAGACAGAGTTGGTTTAGTCTTATTCATCGGGAAGAGTTTGTTTTAACACAGATGAAGACCTTTAACCCTATTCGGCCTGGGGGGAGGGGGGGGGGGGGGGGGGGTGGTCACAAAGTGCCCGCGCTAACTTTCAACATTCATAACTTCTTTAATATGTATTCAAACGCCATCAAACTTTGTGACTTTTCCTAAAATTTATCTGGCAACAATTTCGTACGACAATTTTTTTGATCACGTGACTTGACGTTTCCATGGCAACAAGATTTTGACAGCCATGTTTTTGAAAATTTGCATATTTATACCTTTGAATGAAGAAAAACAATGTTTATTGGTATAACTTTTGTATTTTTACGTCATTTAGCGTTTATTTATTGGTTTTAATTAATTTTGCGTCAATTTGGACGGTTCTTAAGAGGTTTTAAAAAAATTCAGAAATCCAAGATGGCGGATCCAAGATGGCGGCCGTATAACTAATTACCTAACTACGTCATATGACGTCATCGTTCCATTGTGCGGACCGCAAAGGAGACAGTTTTGGACGTACTATGTACCCTCTAGGTTTCATTGTCATAGCCTTGATGTTCTTGAAGTTACGAAGGGGGGGGGGGGGGGGGGGGGGGGCACAAGGTGCCCTCCCTCCCCCCCCCCAGGCTCAGGAACTCAAAAAAAGCTCAGGCCGAATAGGGTTAACGAAAGGTTTAGCTTAAAAAGACAACGACAAAACAAGGACACTAGGGACAATTTAAGGACAAAAAGGACAAAAGGGACAAAACAGCTATATGAAACACCTATGAAAAATATCTTTTAAAAATGAGCTTTAAAACAAAATGTTAGAATGAAATAGGTTTACGAATGTTCCGCGAATTCACTATAAGGTCGGATTGCAGTCCTAAACCTTTGTTGGCGTTTTTCAGAAGCAAAGGTTTCCTCTAAAAACGATTTTACGTTTGGTTTATCTTCGTGTTTTATTTTAGCGTTCGAAAAATGTGGTGTCATATATAGATATCCGTGTTTACTGTTGTGAGCAAATGATAGGAGTACAGGAGGGGTACAGGAAGGGTACAGGAGGGGTACAGGAGGGGTACAGGAGGGGTACAGGAAGGGTACAGGAGGGGTACAGGAGGGGTACAGGAAGGGTACAGAAAGGGTACAGTAGACTTGTGGTGGTGGTGGTGGTGGTGAAAACTCCTGTACCCCTCCTGTACCCCTCCTAGGTCTCGATTCGATGTGAATGTTTGGAACCATCTTGGAAAAATACACTCTGCTCAAGCTGACTCAAAAATGAAAATGCATTCAAATTCTTGCACAGTCAATTCTGTCAATCGCGCAAACGCCAATGGAATGAAATTATCTGGAATTTCAACAGCTTCCGTCAACATCTCCCAGTCGCGGACAGTTAAACAAGCGCTCAAAGCAGCTTGAAGATCAACAACGTTGGTAAAAAAAAGCCATATTCAAGGGAATAAACGTTTCGAAAATCGTACAAAGTTTTCAAATTTCCAGCGAGTTCAAGTTAAATAAAGGAATGACGCTCTCGTCAAAATTCACGCATTTTATTCAAACAGACAATACAAATCTTAAGATCCAATCAAGGTGTGAATAGAGCGAGCAAGTTTGGGCGAACCAATTGTTTCTGTCGTTTCAGAATAACACAAAAGGAATAGGTAGATGACGTCATGAAAAGGCATTCCCTTTATTAACATGCAGGAAGGCATATTGTGACGTCATTGACTAGGCACCTAATCCACCTAATCCATAGGCACCTAATCCACCTTATCCGTAACGCGGTTGAATCTGACCCTAGACTACTACTATCATCCATCCACATTCGACACGGACATGGCAATACCTTACTAACAATTATATTTTGTTTTGCCCTCGATCAATCCTTTTTTCTCACTTTCTGCTTGACGTTTGTGTGTTTTTATTTTTTATTTTTCTTTTTCTTGTTACCTTTTGTTGATAGAACATTGGCCCAACAAGACTCTCAGTACCCAGCCTCCTACATACTGCCTTTACACTGCTCTTACCCTAGTGTCCAACATTTATCAGTCGCAGGATCCCACTTGTTCTTTATCTCGCTTTTTCAGTCATTCGTTATATTTTTAAAAATATATTCTATTTTATTTTAATTTGCCGCTTCCTTATTAGATTCGTTTTACCTTTCGTCTGGCCTTTCGAAGATCTTTTTCGTCCTCGTACAATTGTGATCAGAGTACCATAAGTGGCGACAGTCTTCTTGGATCTGGAGATTCGTGGACAGCAAATTGTGACAATCCATCGTGTAGCTATACAATCATCGCAGATACGGGCTTTCAGTGTACTGACTACAGCAGTGTTGAAGATTGGTCCATGGGTGAAAATAACTTTACTTATAGCTTTCCTTCCATTGATAACGAGTGGGTTGTAAGGTATCACAGTGTTAAAGTGCTACTGCGATCAAATTTTTGATTTTCATTTTTTTACATCTTCGTGTACAATTACACTTTCTTACTCATCTTGCCAAATTTAAATCCATTACGAACATCAGAAGTCATTTTATTTTAACACTTATGTCCGAGAATTTACGGCCACCATTAATCAACCTTGTTCCAAGGCTTGGTTGCGAATAGGATAAAGTGACGTCAAAAGCTTAAACATACCTCACGGGTTGAAATTATAATAACAATAAGCGTAGAGAATTGCACGAAGAACAAGTCCAAAGTTTTTGTTGCTTTTCGCGTGATTTTCAATACTTATTGTTATTATAATTTCAACCCGTGAGGTATGTTTGGGCCTTTGACGTCACTTTATCCCATTCGCAACCAAGCCTTGGAACAAGGTTGATTAATGGCGGCCGTAAATTCTCGGACATAAATGTTAAAATAAAATGACTTCTGATGTTCGTAATGGATTGAAATTTGGCAAGATGAGTAAGAAAGTCTAATTGTACACGAAGATGTAAAAAAAGGAAATCAAAAATTTGATCGCAGTAGCACTTTAATGTTATTTTGTGGGGACGACTATATCAATGCGAAATAAAAATTTCATAGTAAGGTGATAACTAAAATAAGGCAGTACAAATCGGTATCTTGGAAACACCTAATATGATAATGTTTCAAACTTCACTCCAAGTGAGTTGAACCAGCCTATCTTGGATACTGGATTTTTCGTACTGTGCATTACAGCTTGAAATGACTGGATCCCGGATGCGCGGGTTTGCGAATGTTAAGCCGCCATCGTGGATCACATCGTGGATCAAACAAACAGAGGAAAATTAGATTATAAAGCCAATGAAGATGGCTTCAGGTTGCAATAATGTAAATTGACAGTTAAGCACCCGATGGACTTAATTCACCGTTTACCGGGCGGGCCCACCCCCAAAACGCTTGATTCCGGATTCCATAGGCCTGTAGGTAGATTGCCATGCCATACATGGCATGCAAACAATATTTGCAATTTCCACATTTTCCCGAAAAATTTGAAATTTAGTAAAATCCAAGATGGCGGCGAATAATTAAGTTGGAGTTTGAATCATAGGCTCACTGAATGCGCAGCGTTGCATTTCTTTCCTGCTATGTGTTGAAAGAAGGACTTAGATTTCACCGAGAGGTGTGTTTACTGAGGCATGACAGGTTTTTTCGCTTATACAAATTTTAATTGATGACCTCCAGGTAATTAAAGTCATTTCTTGTTATTTCGAGCTTCTTAAGAACAAAGGCCATCAAATTTTAAATGTACAAGTTTATTTGGGCTGTGTTCCAATGCATTTATTAAGTTTATTTGTTTGCTCATGTGTTCCGTGAATTCATAAGCTCCCTTGATCATCGTTTAATAAATTAATTACAATTCTATGTCTATGTGTGGTGAGGAAATTGCTGTCAACTTTACATCAGTGGGTAACGATGCAGTTCCTTTTACCAGTAATAACAGGGAATTTTCTGGATTTCCAGTCGTTTATTGATCTTAGTACGAGACGACTTAATTTTCAAGCTATGCGAAGCACAAGCTGAGTATTGGAAGTCATGGAATTCCTTTCCTTATTCATGTTCCTTCTTTAAGACTGTTCTTCATATTACAACTATAGCTACAATCTTAAGCCTGATTCAGTTTCACCAGCGACATAAGCGGAAGCGGAAGCGGAAGCATGGTGCTCATGTCCAGTGAAAACGGGCCCGATATAATCCGGCGTAGCCAATCGATTAAAATCGGTACCGTTAAAAATCGATAGAAATCAAGTGATTTTTATTGATTGGTAACGTAAATCGGTAGAAATCGATAAAACAATTCGGTGTGTCAAATCGATATTATCGATTTTGTTTGATTTCATCGATTTCTAACGGAAAACATTCTTTGTTTGTTTTTGGTATAAAAATAGCTGGTACACAATGAACAGAATGTACTTATTCAATTAAACATCTTTACTTCACCATTTGTAACGTGAAGGAGTTGATTTTCACGTTCACAAGAAACACGAAACGATAAACAAAACAAGGCAAACGATAAATGCAGAAAAAAAATACATTGTCAGCAACAGAAATAACAAAAACAGTCCTTTCAATTTTCTCGCAAAAATCATCTCTAGAACTCGAGATACACCTACCAGTGATACCAGTTCTGGAAGCTGATGGCCTGCCTGTATACTTTGCCTTGTTGAAGAGACAGAAACTTTGTCAGGTGCGATTGAAATTCAAACTCATCCATGCACAAAGTTCCGCATGAAGCCACTATTAAAAGCACACAAAAAGGCCGAAAACAACTTGATGACGCTGTAGACCGAAATGCTGCCACAGCCACATTTTCCAGTTTGACAAACACGTTTGTTTTGGCGATTTTACCGCAGCGTTTTCATTCTTCTTTTCCTCTCTTGTCTTCGCCAGTAACTAAGAATTTTTTCAAAGAAAACTACCTTGTGTCAGGTTTCTGTCGTCCTATCGAACACATAGAAGAATAAATTAATTCGTTTATATAAGTTTTCATTTCAAGAGCCACACAAGTTCACGCCGAATCGAGGACCGATCACACTATTTTTGAAAGCCAATAAAATTTGTTCTTTGCTTTCTTGTGACGTGCGTCAGTCAAATGAAGCCGTCCATCTTTTGACTCGAAAGGTTTTCCTCGTTTTTTTCCTTGATTTATGGCCCGCGCGCGAAGCGCGCTTGGGCCATAAATCTAGGGAAAAAAACTCGGTCCGTAACTTACGGTACAGACCTCGAACTCGGCTAATAAGAGGTATCTATACACCAGTTGTCTCTTAATTTTAATAAATAAGGCGATTATACTCGATTTTAAAGGCAAAAATTTCACTCGTTAAAAATCGATAAGAATCGGTGAAAATCAAGAAAAATCGATAAAACAAATGAGTGTGTCATCGATTTTTACCGATTGATCGATACAATCGATATCAATCAAATCAAATTTACCGATTTTTACCGATTTATCGATTGATAAATCGGTACCGATTTTTATCGATTGGCTACGCCGGTATATAAACATAAAAATATAGGCGTACGCATAATGGTCGCATCTGAGTATAAGATAGAAAGATTTTGACTGACAGAGTACAGTCGGTTCACATCTTATTGAGTCGGGCCTCAGCACCGACTCTATAAATTAACACAGGACGAAATAATGAATTTACTAATCTTTAAGAGAAAATTAAATTTTACTTAAAGGTATCGAAAATCTTTAAGTTGAGACGTAAATACTCTTAAATGTATTAAAGTAAGTAAGTATCTTTAATATGTGTTTAAGAACCTTTACGTTATCTTTAATTCAACTTTTCAACAACTTAAAGACCCTTAAAGGCAACTTAAATTGTTCATTACTAGCTTTAAGTGTTGTCAAGTAAAGGCTTATTTAAGTAATTTACTGTGCACTTAAAGATAGTCGAAATTGTTCTTTAAGTTTTCTTTAATGAACCTTTACTTGCACTTGAAGTCGTTATTTCGTCCTGTGATTGCCCTGTGAGAAGCAAAAAAGTAGAGATTTTCAAGTGGTTTATAGCCCGAGGCAGTGTTAGTGATGCGTATTAGTTGGTATAGCAATATCAATCATGGTCATGGATGTGAATTGAGATTTTTGGTGTTAGATTTCATGTACTGTATAGTGTCATGTGAGTTTTGATGTAAATGAAAATTGATGTTGTTATTGGTTAAAGGAGTTTAACGAATTAAATGGTTTGCTTTTGTTTTTTTAATAATAGTTTAAAAGATAGGGAAAAGCAAAGAAGAAGAGAAATTTGTGGAAAGAAATAGAGTACAGGAAGAGGTTCTGAGAAAGGTATGATTTAGAAAGAGAATTGTTGTGTAAAATTGTTAGATATGTTTGTGATGAGGCGGTTATAGAAGGAAGGGGTGAAATATCGAAAGGGTGATTAGATAATTGGAGCTTAAGTGACGATGAAAGAGCGTAGAGATTTTTTTAGTTAATTAAAGTGTTGTTAAATGGCGGTGTTGTTTGTTGGTTGTGTGGTGAGGAATTGAGAAGTGTGTTTTTGTTTGTATTGTGAGAATGGATGTTTTTGTTAATTCACATTTGGAATTTGTTTGTTTTGTTTAAAGCTATGGGATTGTGTAGGAGGTGAGTTTAAAAGGATGGTTTTGTAGTTGAAATGAATAAAGGAAAATTTAATGTTTCTGTGCTTTGGTTTCCATTTTTTAGTAGAATTCGATGCGAAAGAACAATAGCTTGTGTAGCGAGAATCATAGTGCCGGATAGGTGTGTTGTGTAAACGAATGATAGAAGCTCTGAGTTATTGGAGATGAAAAAGCGTAGACATTGTTTTTGTTAATTAAAGTGTTCTTTTAAACGGCGCCGTTATTTTTTGGTGTGGTGAGGAATATTGAGAAGTGTATTTTTGTTGGTATTGCGAGAATGTAAAGACCTGTAAAGGTCTCTTGGCAGCGGTGTTGGGTAAACAAATTTATGAGTTTTGGCACGAAATGTTAAGAATATTGCACTTCGAATTAAAATTTTGGTTTTGCGAATAAGGTGCGTGTTATGATTATGAAGTCTGTGGGTATGAAGTATGAAAGAGGTTCTTTTTTTGATTTTGGTTCTTGGCTTTAGTTATATTAGGAGCGAGAATGAAGCGATGAATGTTTTTCACATTTGTAAACTCAGGAAGTTATTATCAGGTTACGGCTGACTGTTGACACATGGTGAACAAAAGATTAGAAATTACACTGTTTTACTCAGCTCTTAGAAAAAGCTTTGATTTGAAATAAATTACCTCCAAAACCACTTATTATTTTTCAACATTTTCTCATCACATCTTTGAAAACTTTATTTTCTCTTAATTTCAATTTATTTTAAAACAGAACAAAATATACTGTAACCTCTAATTTCTAATTTTTTCTTCACCTTTTGTCAGGAGTCACCCGTTACTGATAATAACTTCCCGAGTTAACAAATGTGAATTTGTTTCAAAATAAATTGAAATTAACCCTATTCGGCCTGGAGGGGGGGGGGGGGGGGGGGGGGGGGGGACACAAAGTGCCCGCGCTAACTTTCAACATTCATAACTTTTTTAATATGCATTCAAACGCCATCAAACTTTGTGACTTTTCCTAAAAGTTATCTGGCAACAATTTCATATGACAATTTTTTGATCACGTGACTTGATGTTTCCATGGCAACAAGATTTTGACAGCCATGTTTTTTGAAATTTGAATATTTGTACCTTTGAATGAAGAAAAACAATATTTATTGGTATAACTTTTATATTTTTACGTCATTTAGTGTTTATTTATTGGTTTTAAAGAATTTCAGAAATCCAAGATGGCGGATCCAAGATGACGGCCGTATAACTAATTATCTAATAACTACGTCATATGACGTCATCGTTCCATTGTGCGGACCCCAAAGGGGACAGTTTTGGACGTACTATGTACCCTCTAGGTTTCATTGTCATAGCCTTAATGTTCTTGAAGTTACGAAGGAGGAGGGGGCGCACAATGTGCCCCCCCCCACCCCTCCCAGGCTCAAAAACTCAACAAAAGCCCAGGCTGAGTAGGGTTGAGAAAAAATAAAGTTTTCAAAGATGTGATGAGAAAATATCGATGAATAATAAGTGGTTTGGGAGGTAATTTATTTCAAATCAAATCTTTTTCTAAGAGCTTAGTAAAACAGTGTAGACGATACAATTTAAATGTTATCACGTGAAAAAAGTGTGGTTTTTAAGGAACCAATGGAAGTTGTGAGGAGCAAAAAAGGCATTTGAGTTGAGTCAGTTGTATTATTCTGCGAGCTTGAAATCATTCTCATTTTGGTTACCGTCATGGATCACGGATTGAAGTCATAAAGTTTCGTTCGGATCTGATTGACTGATAATCGAAAAATGATTACATGCCAGAATCCGTGACTCGACGCTAGGTGAGGGAGGTCGGGAATGTCGGTGACGCAAATATACTATTTGTCAGAGGATTAAGTATCTATTTAGATAGAGTAGTTGCAAAAAAAAGGTCAAGTGCTGTTTATCGAGATAACGGGCAATTCATTTGTTAAATATGCATTCCGCACATAGAGGAAATACCGGTATTACAAAAGTAACACAAGGATAAAAAATATCGTTAGCGTGCAACGTCACAGATGACACAGCATTCATTCCCTGTTGCTTGTTCTTCTGATCGGAGAGAGAGTTTTAAAAGACAAATGGTCAATTCGTTCAAATAATAATGAGCCACAGTCGATATTTGTCAATGTCACTTTATCAAATTGATGTCCATTTTGCGTCCAAATATTAACAGTGAACCACGGTCGATATTTGTCAAGATCGCTTTAAAGTGCCTATGAAATGAAATTTATTTTTTGATGTATCGAAAGTTTCACCTTTTTAGACCTTGGAATAAAAGGTTTAAAGTGTTAGGGACGATGCGAAATGCTTTTTTTATGGTCCCAAAGTTAGGTTGTTGGCGCTAAAAAGTGGCTCCAATTGTGCGCGGCCAAAACCAGTGTCATATTACAATGTGACGTAAATAGTTGTACAAACTGCTGCGGGAATATAGAGAACAAGAGAGCTGACAAGAGGCGTCGCTAGATGTGGACCAATATTATGTGGCGAGCGGCCTCAAACATACGAGATATTAGAATTCTTCGATAACAGAGGGTGTAACAAAGCTTTATTTTGCTCCAGAGGAAAATAGGCCGGCGAAATACACGAAATTTGTTCGTCGACATCGGAAAGGGTACGTCAAGCGATGTTGTTTTCAATGGAAGCGCTTATTGTTAAGATTAATATTATTTTGCAAAAGAAAATAACATTCCGGCCGGTGAGGCCGTTTAATCAAGCATAATTTTTCCAATCCATATCCTGTTTGGAAGTTCCTTCAAGCCTCGGCTCGACTGGAGAGCCGTCGAAGACAGCGAGGCCTACAAAAATATACTGACTCGATCGGCACTGACTGGCGAGTATAAATATAAATGTTTATACAGTATTCCGAATTATAAAATTCAAAGTGCAGCGACGCAAGTGTTCACTGGAAGGCATCTATTCTACGGAACATCTATCAAAAATCTACACGTACAAATGCGTAAGACTATTGGAAACAAAATACATCGCTGAATCATTGCGTGTTCGATCAGATCAATTTTTATACAATGAAATATAAATCAGACATAAATGTAAACACGATACTTTGAACTCACTTACAAGCCGCCAAGTGGTTAAAATTTCCAGAAACGATCAATCGCTGGCAAGACACTAAACTAAGAAGCATAATTATTACGTATATACTTGAGTTCAAATATTTTGAATAAATAAATAAAAAATACGCTATCAAGGCACCTTGCCGCTAAAAATACACCATTCACATTCAATTCAGCAAGCCGCCTGAAAAACACACCTCGGATATGCATAACATATCAGTATAATTTAGAAACTTTCAACTAGCAGGCCGCCAAGACATATCCTTCGCATTGAAAAAAGAACTTTAGTAGACGAGCAAATTGCCAAGCCGATAAAATAAGTTCATAACCTCCACGCGCGATCAATGAACTTCAGAGAAGACCGGCCGAGTCGCTAATGCGCTAATATCATGATTGTTTGTACTACAAATATATCGTTCGCGTTCGATAAACGCTAGTCAACGAGCCACTAAAAAGAAATAACAAAAACGCCTCTGCGTTCAATAAGCTTACAACTCAACTGGCGAACCACTGAGACGCGGCTGTGCTACTGAAATGTATACCTTTCACGTTCAATAATTCCGTCTTCTTCATGTTCACATCCTTCGCTCAGCGGCACAGTCGGTTCGTCTCGCTACGGCAAAACTACAGTGGACACGATCATTTAAGTTGATCAAGAGTGATCCGAAACTGATCCTCTTCACCTTCAGAGGACTGTAAAGAAACAAATTAGGCGCTGTCCGACATTTGTACAGCCAAAAACGTTGGCAAAATGACCATCACGCTAAAGGATTCCAAGGGAATTATAGCGTAAACAAACCAATGTGTCATACTATTTACGTAATTTACGTCATCACGCACGCCCACTCGCCCCCAGGCTCTCCAAAAATTGGAGCCACTTTTCAACCGAAGTGACGCATCTTCGAGGGGCTAAAAAACCGATTTTCTTTCTTTTCCTCGGGAAATGATTATTGTTTTCGTTCTTTGGACATAATAAACTAATGAAAAACGAAGAAAAAAAATTCATTTCATAGGCACTTTAACAATTCAATGTCCATTTCAAGTAAAAGGAACTTACATTATTGCCGGATTTAGCGAGAGTTCCATTCTATAACGATTCCTTTTCTTTCTTTTCGAGCAACAGATAATTGGAGGTAATAAAGTTGAACTTGGATGTTAAAGTTGACCTTGTATGCACGAGTTATTGCGAAAGGTTTCAAATGACAAAGTATCGTGCATGACGGATTACCTTAATACCCCTTAAAGCCCGACTTCATTACTCGAAGAGTCGTTCTTGTTAACTGCACAAAACAAACCGCGTTGGTCTTGATATTTTGGTTAAACAAAAGATGCCGACCCGAAGTGACTCTAACATAACACATCCTTATCTTAACGCCTACTACACTGTAATACGCTAGGTATAATTGCGGGGGGTCTTTACAAAAAGCTCAATGGAGCTTGCTTAATATCTTCTAGTCTTATGTATTCTACCCTACTGTCAATTCTGTGTAATCTAATGTAAAGGATGTAAGGCAAAATAAACGTGATATCGCGATGAAAAAAAAGTCTTAATTCCTATTGGCAATGCTCTTCAGTAGTTGTATACACTTGTGGTGATTTCATTGTAGCTACGGTCAAGGGAATTAAATTTACAAAACATGCCGATGAACAATAGTTCAAGGGCGTCTCCGATACACGAAACATCAGAACAGACAAAATGTCGCTTGTGATTGGTTGAACGGAACGATACTATTAAAGCCTGATTGGTTGTCGTATACATTGTGAATTTGGAAGTAAAAGGAGGCACTCCCTTCGATGCCCTCAGCCTTTGCTGCAACCGTCTTCCCGTTTTGTTCCTGGTGGAAGTTGTCAATTCAAAACGTAAAGCACATTTCGTATTTAAAAGATAATTTATCATGTCATGCGGGTTTGCATTGACTGTGTTGTTCCTTGCTGTTCTACAATGGCCATCGTTGACTGGCGCGTCCCACTTCCGGCATGGAAATATCGCATGGGCTCCTATTGACTCCTACAGCAACACGGTAGGGTACATGTCCTTCGAACTATTCTCTAACCCCCACCAAATGGTTACTTTTTGCAAACAAGAATTAGTTGAAAAACATCTGCAGGTCCAGCACCACAAACGTCTTACTTGACAAGTAATAACGGGTGGGTTTTCCACGAATAGCAGCATGAAATTGTTGTTGAATTGCCTCCCCAAAAAATTGATCATTGCACGATGGGGTTGTAAAATGTAACCATCTGCTTTGTGATTGTATTTGTTAGCCCACCTGAAGCGTAACTATACTGATAAACCTTTTTAATTTGAAGAAACATTACGTTTCTTACAGTGCGATATGATACCATGCAAAGTTCGGTGGGAAGCATTAGACAAGCAAAACAAACCATACTTTCAAAGCTGTTGAGTACATGTAGATAAAATATTTAATGATTAATAGCCTTGTATCTGATAAATTAGTTTCCTGTTCATAGATAGATCTCTTTTTCATGTTCCTTAAGGACGATTAATGACTTTTGTAACATTATTTCGACTTTTTCAGCAGTTGTCATACACGGCAAATCGTCCGGACGAAAAGTTTTGTTGCTGCCGGCAGGCAGTCTACTAATCGTGTAGAATTGAGAATCTCTGTCCTTCTGTCTGTCTCGGTTTTCCGATAGTGACAATGAAATATTGTTTGAGAACCAATCAAGAGCGGAAGAAGATCTACTGCGAAACCGTCGGCAGTCTCGGGAGAGCCTCGGCATCCAATCAAAACAAAGTGATGACAAGCCGACTCGAGCAGCGCACAGATGCACGACTGAGCTGTTTCTGTTTCGACGCCATATTGGACTAGTTTTCAAGCTTTTTTGCTATCCATTCGACTTGGTAATGTCTAAAAGTACGCTGGAAATCAGTTGAACATGGACAAAGGTTCTTCTCAGGGCCAACGTAGTTGCTGGATCTCTGTTAAACAAGACGCTGTGGGAGCGTATACATGTACTTGGGCGTCGTTGTATTAGGCATATTGGAAAATAAGCTTTCATGTCTTGGGAATCTGCTGAGGAATCTGCATGCACGTTAGTTCACGATTTGATAATAGGGAGTATTGGAATAGTGTGAGCACGCTAACAAAGAAGCGCGTCAACCTTCAAAAACAAGAAGACACAAGCGTGCGAGACTCGCACGCAAATTATTAAAATAGCGTGTCCACTGTGTCAGAATCGGCTTTCAGTTTATTTTGTCTGGTCCGGAACCGGGGTCAAAACAACTTTTCAAATTGAGAGTTTTGCTGGAAGTATTCCTGCCATTATTATAATAATTTTGAATGAAACTTATAAATTTAATCAAAGTTAACGACAGAAGTAATAATTTAGGAGGAGAGAAACAAATTTAGCCCTTTCTATATTTTTTCAGTTGAGGTAAAAATGCTTCAATTTGCAGAATGTGAAAAGTAATTTGAAACCTTCCCAGTAACGCAACGCATCTTGCAAAAATATATCCAATTTTTATTCCTCCGTATCCGAAACATAGAAAGGAAAATTAAATGAAAAAAGTGATCACTTTAAGGTTATTTTCGCCCGAGAAACATTCACTAGCGCAAGGGAAACTCGCAAGAAACGTTCATTGTTTACATCTTCATCGGCGGTAAATTTTTGCACCCGAGGCTGTTTTGTTCCTCCAACTTCACGACTATAAAAATTCATGAAAGACAAACAACCGAAAGAAGTGAAATCAATTGGGATCCCTACCACGCTAAATATTTCTTCCTTCGCTGTCCAGTGTTCACTTTTTACTTGGGCGGAGCGACCAAGTATTAAAATGCAGTTTGGTCGTCGACAAATGTGCAGTATTGCGCAACTCTGGGGATGGCGGGATTGTTCAAACCTTCACCGCGGTCACACGTCCGAGGCGTTTTTCGTTTTATTTGGTGGGATTCATTTAGTATTAAGTGGAAACGTGGGCAAGGATGTATAAAATAATTAGTTTATGTAACTATCTTTTCATCTTTCCGGCTCAAAATAACGAGCTACTTTTCCATCGTTGAAAACTGATCAAAACGCTTCGTGCCTGAACACAATTGTGTTGGCAAATGGCGCCAACAGTTCTGCGGTTCATAGTTTTCAAACGCTTAGAACTTTTTTTAGTAAACTTTCAAAACGTTTAGTGAGTTGAAAGTGTATTGTCAATATATGAAACTTTTAATAAACAGTGAAAATGACAACCTTAACTTTGAAGTACTTTGGTTAACTTTTGCAAATTTCTCTCGTTTAACCGCGGTGGAGTACACCTGTTGTTTGTTGATGCGAGGCGAACGTCACAAAGTGCGAGTCGTGTTTTCTCTGTTGCATCTAACAGTTTCATATTCAATATGCGTAAAGAAATTACTCAAGAAGACACTGCGAAAGTATTTGACACTCGCTATTAATTCTACGATACCTTCATGACGGAAACCCGCTAAAACATGTTCAAACGAACATGAAGAAGATAATTTAGACGAATACATACCTAGCGCTTATTTAATAAGAAGTGAACAGGGGACAGCGAAGGAAGAAATATAAGCGTGGTAGGAATCCAAATTAATTTCACTTCTTTCGGTTGTTTGCCTTTCATTAATTTTTATTTCGTGAAGTTGAAGGAACAGAACAGCCAACTGAAACTTTGGGTGCAAAAATTCACCGCCGAGAGAAGATGTAAACAATGCACACGTTGTCTTGCGAGACGTTACTTGCGAGTTTTGCTTCCGCTAGTGAATGTTTCTCGGGCGAAAATAACCTTAAAGCGATCACTTTTTCATTTAATATTCTTTTCTGTGTTTCGGATACAGAGGAATAAAAACTGGATATATTTTCGTGTGACTGATTGCGAGATGTTTTATGAAACAGCTGCGTTATGCGTTACTGGAAAGGTTTCATATTACTTTCACATTATGCAAATTGCAACATTTTTACCTCAACTGCAAAAATATGTTTCAAAGGGCTAAATTTGTTTCTCTCCTCCTAAATTATCACTTCTGTCGTTAACTTTGATTAAAGTTATAAGTTTCATTCAAACTTTATTATAATAACGGCGGGAATACTTCCAGCAAAACTTTCAATTGGAAAAGTTGTTTTGATCTCGGGTCCGGACCAGGCAATTACATCATGGCTTCGAAAGGCCACTTTGCGGCTACATTTGCATTCACTTCAAAAGTGTCAGAAACACAGACCAGCTAGTTACAAGATTTAGCTAAAACCAATAACAACCATCGGGAAACTCTGACATACGGCCTTTTTTTCAACGGTAAGTACAAAGTAGGCATCGATTTGTATTTTTCAGCATGTACTCGTCTTTTGACACAGTTGACACGCTACTTTAATAATTTACGTGCGATCTCGCACGCTATTAAAGTGTACTGTCTTCTTGTTTTGACGGTTAACGCGCTTCTTTGTTAGACTGCTCACACTATCCGAATACTCCCTATCATCAAACCGTGAAATAACGTGCATGCAGATTCCCAAGACAATTATTCTCCAATATGCCTAATACAACGACGCCCAAGTATACGCTTCCACAGCGTCTTGTTATTAAACAAACGCTATGTATTCGTCTATAAAATCTGAGGCGGATGATTCGAGAATCGGGAAAGTAACCCACACGAAATCAAGACAAATATATTTTCTACATGTGGGAAAAATCTAAGACCTTTCGGAATGCACAGAACTGAAGGATTTTTGCCCAATTCCAAGGCGATGGCGTAAATTTGATTTATGTCAACCCGACGTTTTCAAGATTCTTATCCAACTTAACCAGCATCTCGCAATGAGGCAGCACTTCACTTCCAATATGGAACTACTAGTATAATAGGGCTAATTTAATGAAAACTACGGCTTGGGAATCAAACAAAATGTTTGTAATTCAGAATGGTGTTTTATTATATCTACATGTACATGTACAATCGTGCCTCACTGCCCACTGATTTCCTTAGTGCTGCATGCCAAATATTTTTGCGTGGATGTTATCAGATCATATGAAAACTCTAATTGGGCATCTTGGCTTCGTTTATTTCTTGGCGTCGTTTTCATTATTGAGCCTTGACATGATCTGTCTCTGTTTGTATCTGAAAATACCAGCCAATGTAAATTCAGCAAATCAATTAACTGTGGTTTAAAATGTAAACAAGCTATAAGATGGTAAATTGATCATTGATGGATTTTTAGACAAAACGTGTCAATTAAAGGAGCCAACTATTGTAGACGAAAGTAAACATAGAATTTCCATGTTCACATGGGTGGCATGGCTTGCGCCGTAGAATAAAGTTTATCTTCGCCAGGCAGACATGAATTAGAAGCGTGTGATTGTTTAGAATTTTTTTCTTTTTTGTTTTGTTTGTTCGTTTTGTCAGATCTGAAAAACTGAGCTCGAAGTTAAAGAAGTCAAATACAAACATTGGTGTCGTGGAGGTTTCGCGGATTTTCCGCTGGCTCAAAGGAACCTGGAACATAGCCAGCAGGCCTGGTAACCTAGGGTTTTTAAAATATTTGAAAACCATGTTCGTGAAGAGCGGGAAAAGCTTTCCTTTCAAAGTTACTGGAGCAAAGAATCCCACTGGGTCAAACACTGTGGCAATGGCTTTTAACACTTCTCTTTTCGTGGAACATTCTGTTAGTTTTAAACCCTTGACTACCAGTTGATCTCCAACAGTTCCAGAGCAATCCAAGTACCTTGGTTAGGGTTTCCTTCACTCTGTCGTGTTCTGGGATTGCTTTCAAAAATTATTTGCAGTTCGACCTCCATTCCCGTAGATTCATGAACGCTTCTTGTAACTGCTTCAGTAAATCTTTATAAGACTTGAGATTTCTTTCCAACTTGAGCAACAATTAATTTGTCTTGTCCTCAATTTCTTCGAGGCTTAAGCCTCTTGTCGGAGAAAGTTTTGCGTTTCTTCAATTCGATCCTCGAGAGGTTTTTTTGTAGGCCCTAGACGCTGACGAATACATCCACTTATGTTTCCACGTTCAAAATGTTTAAAAAACCTCGCAATGCTACCACATGTCGCCGAGGACACGAACACCCCTTGGTTCACTGTATCAAATTTAATTTAAAGGTATTTAACAACCAAAAGTTGAAGCTAAAAGGACTCGCTCGAACTGTTTTAACTCGAACCCGAACGCTCGTTTCCAAATCTTGTACCTCCCACAGCCGCCCCGAATATGACAAAAATTTAACAAATTCTATAAGAGCGGTTTAGAAATTTTTGGGGATGAAGTTTTGGGGATTGTAAATACAGTGAAAAACACACTATTGGCTGATATCTAAAGAAAACGATGGGCTTCAGATACAGTTTCATCTCATAGTAGTTTGATTCCATTTGAAATCGTGTGTAAAAAAGTGAGGTGATTGCTTTGACCGTTTGCGAGAAAGAAGGATTTGATTAGCGTGCGTTCAACTGCTCTTGTTGCCATTTTTGTTTTCTTGATTGATTTCCCGAAGATTTTTCCGAAACATGCTAATAACTGGCTTGAGAATTGCAATAACATAACGCACTTGGTGTCACGTGTTACGTGGGTCTAGACTTTTATCCTGCTCTGCTGTTCTGTGGAATTAAAACCTTTTCGTTTTCTGGACAAAGAGACCCTTGCAATGGCTGCATAATGTTATTACAATTCTCAAGCCAATTATTAGCATATTACGGAAAATTCTTCGGAAAGCAATCGAGCGTTCTGTTCGATGCAAATGAATTTTTTGCTTAAGTTGTGCACGTGCATATGGAAGTTGAAAACAATACCCGTGAATAATGAGGACGCTCACTTGTAAAACACAAAATCAGGGGGAAAAATTTGGTACATTGGAGGCCATATTTTATTGCCTTACATGTTTTCAATGTCCTTGAAACTTACAGGCCATATAAAGTAATGATTAATCTCGAGATTGTCAAATTAAAAAGAAACTATCAAGCGGTTTCCAAATTATCATCACATTGGAAGGCGTAGACCAAATAACATACAAAAATGCAACAAGAGCAGCTGAACGCACACCATTCAAATATTTTTCTCGCAATCGGCCAAAGCAATCCCCCTCACTTTTTCACACACGATCTCAGATGGAATCAAACTACTATGAGATGAAACTGCATTCCCAAAGCGCATCGTTTTCTTTAGATATTAGCCAATTTTGTCTATAATATGTTTTTCACTGTATTTTAAACCCCAAAACTTCATCCCCAAAATTTTTTAAAACGCTCTTGTAGAATTTGTTTAGCCATAATCGAGGCTATAGGAGGTACAAGCCCCCTTAAGCGATTATCAAAAAAACCTCCTGGTGTCGAGAAATGTGACGGCAAGTAAACAACGTCATGGCGTCATTACGTTGCTTTGGCAACTCCGATGTTAATATAACACTGGTCTTAACAAATTGTCATCTTTATCTAATACAGCTGCGGTGACCGTTTTTCCATAGCATTGTTAATGGCGTCGTAGTTAATGCTCAAACTTGGGGGGTATCGCCCCCAAAAAATCTCATTTCATTAAGTTCTACTAATTTATACTATTAATTGGTATTTTGTGCTATTTTTGCTATTTCCGTACAGTTATTTATCTATTCATTTTATTTTATTTTGTATGTGTATATTTGTTCTGTAATCCTTACTTCTATTTAAGGTGTGTACATTAAAATTTAGTTAATTTAGGTAATTTAGCCATTTTTCTGACTCGCGTGTATATTATTTTTAATTAATAAACGATGGTCACCCAACTAGTTTAGCTTTTTAGTTATTTTGGGTAACCAAAATAACTGAGCTACTGTATGTATTTTTAATTTATATATTATACATACAGCTATGTAATTTACAGCACAAATAAATGTTGTTGTTGTCTTTCATTACTGAAGAATGTCATTCAACTCAAGTTTTATAATCTCTTGCTCCATATGCCAAGTTTGTACTTTCTAACAAAGGTTCTTTCTCCTGAAAATTGCACCATGGTATGAATCGGACACAACACTATCTGAATTTTTCCCTTATTTTATCAGTAAACAAACAAAATAAAATAAAGTTGGCAAAGCCTTGACTGCTGTCCCCTATGCCCTGAAAAGAAACGAAAGGTGCAATCAATCCAAAATAGGTACATTTTGCATGTACACAATCTGGGGGGGGGGGGGGGGGGTGTAGGTGGAGTACTCCCATACAGGTAGGTGGGGCAAAATGGCCAAATGAGAATGGTTTTTGAGCCATTTTGGTCTAATAATGGGGATTGGTTAAGGGGTCAGGTCTGAAAATAGGCAGACAAAATTACATATGCTGGTCTGAGAGAGCAAGGGTTTCAATAGGTAGGCCACACTTAATCTGTCAGAGGCAGATCTATAGGGAGGATCATGGAGCTCTGGACTCCCTCTCCTCTTTTAAATTATTTCCCATGGTTTGGACAAGTACATTTTCCAGGAAATTGTATTAAGTATGATTGCAACGTTGCTAAGGCATCCTCTTCAACATGTTAAATTGTGTTTATCTCATGTACAAAATGAGTGCTGTTCAAATAGTTTTTTAAGAAGAAAATTACCACTCAACTCATGAATACACAAAGCATTGAACGAGTTGTAGCATATGGGGCCAAACATGTAAATTTTTACTCCTTTAGTCCGTCTGTCCATCAGTCTGTCCACCTGTCCGTCCATCTGTTCATATATTAGCTGTAAACTTTTCTTGAGTTGAGATATTCATGAGTTGTCTCATAGGAGCCATTATTTTTGCATGGATACTAGTTTCAGCATTTTGAGAGAATGCTGTGTGGGTCATTATATAATTAGAAGATTTTTTCTTCGAATTTTTGCTCAAGTTTTTTACATGTTTTGACTTTAGCTGGCATCAGAACTGGTAAAGATTGTTCCACTGTGTTCCCTTTACATACCCTGGGTGCCAGAGGTTTTTGTTGCACAGTTTCCGGTGTCGGTTATGTCTCTATTGTGACCCGCATGAAAAAGCTTCGCCACTCGTTGATCGGCCTTTGGCCGACAGCAACCGGCCTTCGGCCGGCAAGTCACGAAGCTCACCGCGAGAATACCTCTGGTACCCAGGGTTCCCTTTACATGATCCATGCAAAAAATAGCCTAAAACTCAAACCAATTTAATATTGTTTTCATCTTAAAATGCCCCTGTGAGCTTTGGGACATGGAGATCAATAACTTGTAGCATGTGTTTAAATAAACATGCAATATTTTAAAATTTATAAGGTTTAAGGGGAATTAATATTTATTGCACAGTATCTTTATAAATAGATCTCCAACTCATAAGCAAGACAAGTCCATTGGTGTAGAATATGCAAAACACAACACTGTCAATGATTCAACGAAACATATTTCCGATACGTATTTTCACTTAAGAACTTAGCAATTTTCTCTTTCCACATCAGTTTTGTTCGGTTTAGGACAGGCACCAGTGATAATGCACATAATACGTCTTCTTGTTTCAAGCAGGTAGCCAGTTATGTCAATTCACCCAAAAGTGGGGACTCCTGGGATATCAAATCAAATCAAAACCCTGCACCACAAGCTCAGAACTCAAGTCAGCTGCCCATGTATGCCTGCCCTCCCCATTGGAAGCAGATAAAAATTTTATCTGCTTCCAATGGATCTCATTGGTAAATGTCATTTAATGACATTTACCAATGAGATCAAAACCTACTGATTAATTATGACTGGGAATGATTATGCGGCAATGGCAGTTTGAAAGCAAGTTAGTACATGTGGTATGTCACATAACACAAGAAGAGTTTTTTTTTATGACACTTACATGAAGTATAACAAGCCACTTCATTACTGGTGGCTTGACAGGGTGATAAGCCAAGAAACGGAAAAACCTGATGGTTCCCCAGATGCGCAGCAAAATAAACACCATGGGAATGAATGTTAACTTGCGGTCCGCCTTCTTTACTACCTCTATTGACTTCAAGGTTAAAAAATGGCTTCCTGCAGCAAATCCCATTTTCATCTACAACAAGGTTTTGTATAAACAAACTGAATTAATTGTAGACAACATACTAAAAGCATGTGGGGAGCAGGGGGGGGGGGGGTAAACCTATAGTTAAAGGCGCTATGTCGCAAGGTGTCACGCAAGCTACAATCTTGAAAAATGTCCGGTGGCTGTTTTTCAAGTTTACGCCATCATCGTCGAATCCGTTCAATCCTGCAGTGCTGTGTTCACCAAATGGTCTCAGATGTTTCACATATGTAAATAAACTATTTGTCTTGATTTTGGCCTGGTTATTTTCCCGATTCTGAAATCGTACGGCTAAATATCTCGATATGTACGGGCAGCGATAGAAATCAGTTGACTGTGGAATGTCATGGATGAAGGTTCTTCTTCTCTGTTGGCTAAATATAGTACATTTCAGCATATTAACATGGTACCAGAGTCTTCGCTTTGTACTTCTTTACCACCACAGACAAACCTAACATTTTTCTGATTTTGTTTCGCTTGAGAAAAGAGCAATGAAATTGTTGGACTTAAATCAAAACAAGCAATAACTCTTGTGTACGTGACTTCTAGTTCCATTTCGAGTCCTGTTTCGTATCAGCAAACAAAAGAATTTTGACAGATAACAGTGTAAATTAAAGTTACTAAAATTAGGCGAAACCTCGTGACATAGCCCCTTTAAGGGATAATTATTTACCAGTATATGACAACAGTGTAAAAGAACACATTAATTGCAAATACTATCTCCTACCTTACTCTATTTGGACTAACAAGGTCTTTATACTTATGAAGGTTTAAATGTGGACTAAAGATTGAAGAACATAAATAATAACTTTACTTGACATTGATAGCGACATATTCCAATCTTCTCTTCTTAAATTTGTTGCTGCCATATCTAAAATATTCTTTTTATTGGAAAACATTGGGTAGAGGATTTAAATATTGTCTCTTATTTATTAAAATTCTAATCTCCAACCCATTCTTTAAGAGTGTTACACTTTTTCTTCATACCTCTCGTCTAATCTGTAACTTGACTAACACATAGAACACAGTGATGGCAATATATGCTAAGATCTCCCAGCCCTTTCCACCAATGAACATCCACAGAACCATTTTCCACCAAGGTTGATCATTTTTTATCCAGCACCAGCCTGACGAAACAAAGTCCTTTGAATTCCCCACTGCTTCGACACTCAATGCAATTGCCGCTAATACAAAAGGAATTCCCCAAGCCGTGCAGTGGCACAAGCACATCACTCGAGCCTCCACCTCTACAGAGATCTTCTTGCAAATAGTCAAGTAGAAATAACAAGACAAGTAAACAGTCCAAAAAAACGAAGACAGAATAGCAGCTATGTTAAGTGTCGCTTGAATTTCACACATCTCACGCCATACGAAGCTGTTTTCATCGTTATACAGGCCGATTATGTTAGTGATCGCGACAAAAAAATCACCGATTGATATAAACACGATCATTCTTCGCGAATTCGTTCTCAAATCAGGCCACATCACGAATGTTATAATGATAATAAGTGTTCCCAATATCGATAATGAACCAGCTGTAGTGGATAAAATCTTATTTATACTTGTCTGTGCAAATTGTGTTTGTGGACTAGATGTAGTAGAATACAGCAGTTCGGCATTGTCGAGGTTCCACACAACTGTCTGATGTGACGCCATGTTATTATAATGATACATGAGCGCACGTCGAGCGCACTCACGAAGCCTCACAAACTCGTAAAAAGCCTGGGAACGAGTTCATTTCTTATTCCGTTTCATTCTCGTCCCCAGAGCCGCTTTCCACCGCGGTCAAACGTACGAGGCTCTTTTCGTTTTATTTGGTGGGATTTTATTAACTGGCGACGAGTCAGTTCTTAAAATACCCTCTTTTTTTTTTTCGGCCTGTCGGGTCACCTGCCCCGGGAATCGCTTTTGCTGCGACCAACACCGTACCTAGTTTACTTCCGGTTTTCAGAAATGGCGTAATTAGTGATGTCAGCAACTATAATTCAAATATTTACCGTTCTAATTTCGACGGAATTGTTAAAAATTAAATCTCTGTGATTTTCGGATGTGATCTATTTCTGGTAAAGGGAAAGCGGATTGAATTTTTCTAACCAAATCAATTGTCAAACAGTCGAGTTTAGATCGAATAAATCGTTGAATATAACACGTCCCGGCACGTCACAGAACTGCTGAGTAAACAATTCTCAAGCATTACTCCGTGCAGTCACGTTCAAATTCCACACATCTCGTATTCATGTCACGCTATTTGATCGATCGTGTTGATATTGTTAATTCTCCAAAATGCCTGTGTTTAAACAATCCTGATTCCTTGTAGTAGGTGGTTTCAAGGATTTTAAAGCGAACAAAATATACAAAGTTCTAAACTTATGTTTTTTCTAACAGTACCGAGCCGATCAGAGAAAAAAATATAGACCTGAAACTGTAGCCTACTAAAGGGGGGTGTGGGGTGGGGGGTGGGGGCAGGTGGCGGTGTTCGGAAATTTTTCTGATCATGACTTTTTTTTCCGTCTTGATGTTGTGCAAGAATTTTTTTCGGGATTGCTCCATACCTCTTTTTCCTTTCGCTCGCTGTGCATTATTATTTTTTCTTTACTTTTGCTGTGCAGGAATTTGTTTTTAGTAATTGCCCAACACCCCCCCCCCCCCCCCCCCCCCCCCCCCCCCCCCCCCCCCCCCCCCCCCCCCCCCCCTCCCTCTTAACAATAAAATGGTCCGTCCCTAAGGAGTGCTTGACGCGGGCTGTGGAATGTAAATGTGGACTGGACTGTGCATGTTGATAGATTCTAGATTGTATATTGTGGCTTGCTAATATAAAACTCTAACATGAAAACCGGATGGAAACTGAGGCCAAACGAGCCAGTTTCGAAGCCCATCGGGCTCTTTGTTCTTTGTGTCATACTTGTTTAATATTAAATGGAAATATGAGCAAGGATGAATATTAAAAAAAAAATAGTTGACGTTACTACCTTTTAATTTTTCTGAAAATGATGAGCTTTTTTCCAATTTGTAAATGAAAGGACCACTCGACAAATTGGAAGTACTGGATCCTTGTGAAGGATCTGATCAGCAGAAATAATTATAAACAAATAAAATGAAAGGCTGATCGTACAGTAAGGAATATATTTTTAACCGATTAATTTCGAACGGCACGGCCGTTCTTCTTCAGGGTATAACCGTACTAAAAAAAACGTTACAGATTTAAATAAATAACAAGCGAAAGATATGAAATTACATACTTTGTTTATAGTATAAGCTGAATGGATAAAAACAGGACGCTGAAAAAACGTTACAGATTGAATCTATAAATATAACAAGCGAAAGATATATGAAAATACTTACTTTGTTAATGGTATATAAAGCTTAATGGATAAAAATAGCTAGGACGCTGAAATTTACATAAGTATTTATTAAGTTTAAAGTTGTCGAATTTAGTTCAGTGGCGCGGATCTAGGGAAGCGGCCCCTTTCCATTCCTTTTTTGGCGAAAAAAGGACCATTTTCACTCCCCCTCCCACCCCCTCTCCTTATGAGCAAGCTGGATCCGCAACTGGAAATTTATAGTGAAAAAGAGATCACATGCATGATGCTATCCACAGGGAGGCCTGGTGTACCCATCTTTCAGGGGCAGCTCCATCAAGTAGAGCACCTCGACTCGTATGGTAAGAAGGTAAATTTAGGAAACGAGAAAAAAAACATCCAATATGGAAAGCAAGACTGGGGAGAGGAGTTAAAAATCGTTGCTCGCAAAAGACTATTGCTACCAATTAATATATTTTAGAACATATTGACTAACGAAGAAAATTAAATGGTGCTGAAATATATTTCTAAACAGTTATTGTTTTTTTACCTGCTAAAGTGTTTCAATTTTTAATTGCCTTATCCGCACCCCTACCCTCTTAAATGCAAACAAAACTGCATTGCGTGACATAACCGAAAAAAGACTGAAAGCAAACGTCCGACATGTTTTGTTTGTACTTCAAAGTAACATTTCAAATCTTTTAGCGCACTACAAAACCGAGGAACGTTCCAAAAGGTACATAGCCCTTTGAATAGATACCGTGATACTGAAAAGTGTCGAAAGTTTAACAAAAATTGGCTGACCCTGTTGTCGTCCGACGTTTATCGGACGTTGTAAACAAGACTAACGGACATACGATGAACGGTGAAAAAAATGCAAGAAAATGATCTCTGGATAAGTCTTCTACAACAAATAAGGTAAGAAAATTTCAAAACATTTTTTCTATGGGCTACTTTAACCTTATTTGTGTTAAGACATGTGGTGGAAAGTGAAATGTTTGTGTGACCCGCAAATTGATTGTTGACCTCGTAAGGTCAAATAACTCTTAATTTAACTAACTTTGAAATGCTCTCGCGTCGCTCTGAATCATTTGCCCAAAGAAATTTTTAAGGCAATCTTAAGATCATCTTTATACAAATTAACCAACAGAAACTTAATCCGTTTGAAGGTTTAGCACATGGTGAAAAGTTGTTTTGTTTACGAGGTACTTTTAAAGAAGTAAAATATATGTCTTCGAAATAAAATTATTTTGCAAGCAAAGAACAAAATAATTCCCTAAATCACTCTACTAGATAACTAAAGATTGCATAATATGATTTTCATGTTTTAAATGCTGTAGCGTTACTTGTTTTTGCAAGCGAAGCTGTCAAAGTTGTGCAATAATTTTCCACCTCAAATGGCGATTTTAACGGACTTTCGTTTTTTGAATTTTTCTTTTAAATAAAAAGATATTTGCCCGAAAAAAGTATCAAGTGATTTTTGTTATACCTTAATCTATCTAACTTTAAAATATGAAAGAAATCGAATTTTTATTACTTGCCAGAAAATTTCAAATTTGTCTGATTTTTACGGACAGGCGCTCTTGAGGTGTTTCGATACAGTTTTCTGGAGGTGACACCTACATTTTTCAATCGGCTTTGAAGCGGTCTTCTCCAAGTCAGATCAACGTCGTAAAATTTTCACCGCTAACTGATTTTGAATTGAAGTTTGGCAAGATGTATTTTTTATAAAAATCGATATTACCATGACGACGATAAACAAGTAACTTCGAAATCAGTAAAAGTAAGATTTTGCGCGTTCAAGTTTTCGCATTAAAAATTCTATATAGACATCTTAAAATATGGTACATGACATATATTTTGCAAGAATAAAAATATTCTGTATGTTTGATTTCAAATAAATCGCAATAACATTTCAAACCTTACTCTTTGTATAGCAGAAATAAACGGACTTAGAATTAACACCGGTTTTGTAAAATTACTTCGAGACAGTGTCAAAATATAAGTAGCTTGATGTTGTGTTTGCACATCATAAAATTTTTTTTACTTTATCACTGAGAAAACGTTATCGAAACACCTTAAAGTGCACATGAAGTGAAATTTTACTACCATTTTTTTCGATAATCTGAAAATAGGTGTTTTCAGAATTATTTCGATGGGTAAATAAGTCACTTGAAGTGGCGGGAACATATTTTAACAAGCGACGCAAGTTGGACATATTAGACAAGGACCTGGGTTCTAGTGACGTCATTAGTGTGTTTACAACTGAGCATGTCACTTGTTTTACAGTGGAGTTTTGGCAACTTGTGGAAGGATTCTTTTTATTAAATATGTTTGAAAGCGACGCGTATTTTAGCCCCGGGTTCGTCCCCTTCTCCGCCAGGTTTTGTTGTGATCGAACACACGAATGACGTCACAAATACATTGTTTTTACCTTTTTGGCCGCGCTCAAAATGTCGCAAATTTCAGGCTCCGGCGGGAGTTTTCAAAACGCCAAAAATAGTCGATCCTCTTCGTGCAAAAGAGGAAAACGACTGAAAATGAAATAAAGGTGATATAAACAACATTAAACCCTAAAACAAAACAGTAGTGAAATTTCACTTCATGTGCACTTCAAGAGAAAGGAGGACTACAGAAATTCTCATAGTTTTTTAAACAGTTGCTATATTTTAAAATATTGCCTTTATGTTTACTGACTTTGTTTAGCTACATCAGGTATATAAATTAGTCATGGTTTCGCTCAGGTAAAACAGTAAAGCAATGCATAGATTAGATTGAATTGAAATGAGGCGCGTGGGGCGTCTTTGGAAAGGTCTTCCCTTAGCACGCTGCACGCACCGCATCATTTGTATCCACTGATCTGCGTTCACTTTAAAATTGACTAAATGGCGACTGAGTTGGGTACGAGTCTGCTGCAGTAATAAAGATTTCTGTACTAAATACTGGCCCGCTCATGATGAATGGCTTTAGCGTCCATGAGACGGATAATTGTTGTTCAGAACCTTGATTAGTTATCATCGTCCTCTCCTAAGCCGGCGATTTCGTCTTCGCTTCCACCCATGGCGCGCCAAAACGCCATGGCAACCTGCAGACAATTTAAGCAGGAAAGAAATCATAAGTAAAGTTATAATTTGGTAACATATAAATGGTTTACAAAGCGTGGGTTTTTGACTTTTATTATAGACGAACATGGAAAGTAGATTAAATCAAAACTAGTAAAACACAAAACGAGATAGAAGACTTTCAGGTCTGCCAGTGGCTCGCTTTGCAGCTTTGGCTTGATTTCATCCACTCATGTGGTCCAACTTGATGTACACAGCAACGGAAACCGCCCATGCAAAGAAAAAAACCGTGACTCAAGTATTAAACGATACACGCAGGTTTAGAGGTTACCTTTTCTGCGTAATCTTTTCTTTCGTTGGCTGGAAGTGAAGATGCGCGTTCTAAGAAAAGAGACACAGAAAACAAACTGAATAAAATGCTTGTACGTTTTATCTGCGTATAAACGTGCATTTGTGTTTTGGTAGAATTCTTAAGTTTGTGTGTGTGGTTCGAGTAGACAAAATTTTTCAAGTTCTCACAAACTTGTTTGAGTGTTAATCCTCTCTTTCTAACGCTGGTTAGATGATCGACAATTGTACGGAACGTTTGTTTTTCTTCAATGCTTAGATCAGCACGTGTAGTTTACTACAAAGAAGTGCATTTAATAAATTAAACATCTTAACGTAGGTTCGTCCATTTATCATCGTCTGCATTCTAACCACATCAATTAAAACAATATACAACGGTACTAACCTTTCATTACTGCGAGTTTTTGAAATAGTTCTTCAAATGACTCATTTTCGGCTCCATCGTTGGCTAAACTGTTAAGCAATTCCAGGTCATCGGTTGGCAGAGGGAAGGCTAGAAAAAATCAAGAAATTTAGTGCTAATAAAAATATGAACAAATTCCTGATATTTAGAGAGGAAAGCCACATCAAACAACGGTTTTTATGCACTGAATTTGGAATTTGGAATTTAGAAGTGTTGGTCTTTTGCGAAAGGAAAAAAACACTTTGACCGACACCAACTTAAGGCGCTATGCCTTGGGTACATTGATGGAAGACGTGCACCCACACCACAACGCCAACCTTGGTCCTTTTGATAATTTAACGTGGTTCGGACTTGAGAACTGATGGAAGTTATCGTGGCAGAAAAAAAACTATCTTTAATCTTTAATCTTATCAAATTGCCTGTAGTACATGTCTTATGTAACTTATGAAATTACCGTATTAAAAAAAAAGTGAATCAATCAAAAAAAAAAAAATACGAATTTGGAAATGGAACGGCCAGCGGTCGCAAAGTCCTTGTTAGTTTTAAATTGACTTCACGGCAAGCTAAAATTAACAACATTAATGACAGAAAAGGAAAGGCTGTCATTGATATGACAAAGCATTAGACGCTTCTAAGTAAAAGGCTCTATACGAGCCAGCTTTAACTAAAGACGACAAGACATTCCATTCTAGAATAGTTCTTACATGAAAAGTACTTATAAGCATTAACTGTGGCTGACTGATGTCTCATTTTAAAGTCATGACTTCCTGTTGTGCAACTGTACGCTCTCACTGAAGTGAACTTGGTAGGGAGGTTTTTGCTACTTACCGGTAGGTTTTTCACCTGTTGCTGCTGAACTACCTTCGCTCTCTGAAGCTCCGCTTTTACTGCTTTCTTTACTACAGTCTTCGTTGTTGGGAAGAGGATTAACCTCTTGGTTATTGCTGGGAATATTTGGAGTTCTGTGACTTTGATATTCTGCATACAAACAAAAATATCTTAACTTTAGTATGTAACTGATTTCATTACCACATTATAGATACACTAGTACTGTAGTGATTGGGAAACTCTGGCTTACTGTAAAAGTGAAACTATTATAATCTGAATGAAGAGTGAACTCAATGAATTCGAAACTATTTCCCAGCCCAGGGGGTGGAGAATTTGAAATTGGCCAATTTTCAAAAGTTCAAATGCCCACAATACATGAATTGTATGTAACCAATATATGAAGATGTGTATTTTCGATTTTAAGATAAACAGGATCCTTATGGATACCAGCCTTCGAGCTAACTGGGTTGCCCTGTACAAGTTGTCTCTCTTATGCTGGGGGTATGGGTATGTGGAGATGGGGATGTCTGAAGTTTCAAATTGACTCACATGTAAGCTATGTTTTTGGTTAGACCGCATTTAAGGGAGCTCATGATAACAATAGACATTAAACAGTTCTTATTACATAATTTATTATGAACGTCTCACCCTCCTATACAAATAAACGTTACTTACATGTATGTACATGTATATGTTGTGGTGCAATTTTGTCCTTGGTGCAAATTTTATTTTCCTTTGTTTAAAACTCATTATCATACATTTCCAATTCCATACCCTTTATTACAATTTAATGGCAATACTTACAGAATAAGAGAAGAAGAAAAAAAATTAGTAAATAAATAAAAAATAATAATAATAATAATAAAAATAATTTAAAAATGAATAGTAAGGCCATAAAAACAAAGGAAAATAAAATTTGCACCAAGGACAAAATTGCACCACAACATATATAAAGAAGGGACAGTGTAAAGCTTAGGACATTTTTAGGTTCAACACTGCAGATTTCTTGGAAAAAAAATTACCAGATCACTGTTTTTCTTTTGCAATTTAAAGGGACACTGTCCCTGCTGAAATAATTATTGTGTTTTCATGATTATGACGTAGGAGCTTGTTTTATGCTTACTTCATTAACTTGAAATTGGAAGAAACCATCGCCAAAAGTGAGAGAAGCTAAGAAATATGAACTAAACACAAAATAATGGCTACAAAAGTCAAAATTTCACAAGAATGGCAAGTTAAAGTGCCTCTATGATCAAATTTTTGATTTTCATTTTTTTCCATTTTCGTGTACTATTAGACTTTCTTACTCATCTTGCCAAATTTCAATCCATTACGAACATCAGAAGTCATTTTATTTTAACATTTATTTCCGAGAATTTACGGCCGCCATTAATCAACCTTGTTCCAAGGCTTGGTTGCGAATGGGAGAAAGTGACGTCAAAGACTCAAACATACCTCACGGGTTGAAATTATAATAACAATCAGCATAGAAAATTACATGAAGAACAAGTCCAAAGTTTTTGTTGCTTTTCGCATGATTTTCATTACTTATTGTTATTTTAACCCGTGAGGCATGTTTGAGTCTTTGACGTCATTTTCTCCCATTCGCAACCAAGCCTTGGAACACGGTTGATCAAAATATGGAGGCCGTAAATTCTCGGAAATAAATGTTAAAATAAAATGACTTTGATTCTGATGTTCGTAATGAATTGAAATTTGGCAAGATGAGTAAGAAAGTCTAATTGTACTCGAAAATGTAACAAAATGAAAATCAAAAATTTGATCGCGGGGGCACTTTAATTTCTGGACCGCCTGTCATTAAATCAAATTAATTTCACAAACTGCAATCCACTTCAATCCTTGCAATCCTACACTTTATCTCCAAACTACTGCTTTTTTTTTGCTCTATAGAATTTTTTTTATCCAACTAAGTTGTATATTGGGAGGCATTTGGCAATATAACAAGAAAATAAGATAAGCAAAATTTAATATAAACCAAAATGAACAATTAGATATGCATGGACATAATGAAGGAAAACTGAATCATTGACATACCTTTCATTTTCATGTTAGGCCACCGGGCACACTGAAGAGCTTCGATTACTCTTTCAATGCCCATCTTTTCACGAAAGTCATCTAGAATCAACATACATTAGTCAGTGGTAATAATTATTATAACCTCTATAAGGGCTGCAGCTGCATTTTGTATTGGAAGTACAAGTAACACCGGCAGTTAGCAGAGCAGAAAGCTTTAGAAGCAGCCTGGCAAAGCCTGCACAAGTCACTGTGCAGGACATAATAATTGCTTGTTTGACCACAGCCTGGCCAAAATGACTTTAACATTTTAGAAAACTAGCATGGGCTGTGAAACTTCCAAGGGCTTGTCATGATGTGCAACCACCATTCAATCATGAGACCTTTCACCTTCTATTCTACATTGTAGTACAGCACCATTCGCTTGTCCACCCTGTCTTCCTATACCCAATTTGTTTTGTTCAGAACTCTTTTTTTTGTTCTCTCACTCTTACTGTCTCCCTCTTCCCTTTGCCCTCCCAATGCAAGTCCCTAGTTGTGGAAACTCACAAGCCAAAGATGAGGGTTTCCTGACAGCTGTTTGAGTGTAAGAAAAACCAAGAAAGAAAACTGTCTATTTTTTTTCAGAAATACAACTATGGTAAATCAGAGTGCATGTAGTGTCTTGCTTATTTTTGTATAAGAAACTAAAACAGATAGAAAAATGGGCAACTGACATTAAAAATTAATGATAAACAGTTCGAAATAAAACTCCTGTGCTCAGCCTGTCCCAATGTCCTCAATGTTTTTTTAACTGATAATTAATAGCACAGACTACCTTCTTCATCTTCGTCTTCATCCTCCTCCTCACGGATCATCTCGATGTGCTCAAATGAGTAATTTAAACACCATACAGCTAACTCTGCTTGAGACAACATTCCTAATGATGCAAAAACTTTACTTTAATGATAATTATTACAGTGTATGGATATATTTTTACTGTGGCTTATACCCCCCATGGTACAAAGGAGGTGGAGGGGGGGGGGGGGGGGGGGGGGGCTGGTTGCAACCCCCCCCCCCCCCCCCCCCCGGTTTTTTGCAGTGTTACAATATTTTGAAAAGGTTTTACCTTGACTAGATAGCCTATGATGTGCTCTACAAGATAAGGTAAATATTATGAGTTAATGGCACTGCTGGGGATCTGTGACATCATCCAATGATACAGTATTGCCACTAAATTAATTGTCAAGCAAAGATCACAAATCATTTATTATAAGCATTGAAATATGTACAGGTATGCTAAGGTTTACCTCCCTTGTCTTCGCCTTTACCAGAGTTGAGCAGTAACAAAACAGATGGATCCTGTGACTTAATATATGACAACCATGACATTACTTCCTTAAAACTTGATATCTGTGACAGATAAAAATAATACATTAATATTGAAGATACTATTTACAGTGCAAGAGATCAAAAACATCATTTTTAGGGTAAAATCAGTGCTACAAGTAGAATATTACATTTATACAACTTCACTGCTTTCTTATGGCGCGTTTTCAGGGTCAAAATTAAGTGTATAGTTACGACACAAATTGAATTGCCAAATAAATTGTTAACGTACATGTACGTGATGATTTCTGTTAATGGCCTCTGTTGACTTGCTGTCTTGCAATGGAATCGTTTTGTTGCGTCATGACTTTCAAATGTGCACTTCTTACTCGAGTTTATTTGAGAATGGTTTACGCGCATGCATTATTACTTTTGAAATCTCTTTGCATGCTGACTTGCGAATGCGCTTGTGTGATGCAATTTCCCCAACATGAAAACGTATGCATTATTACTTTTGCGAGTAGAAACGCGACATGCAATGACTTTTGAATTAACTTTCGTCTCACCGCAATGACTTGCGAATTTTCAACCAGGCGCTACCTACCCTACAGGGCGCGGAAAGAGTCTGGAAAATAGGTCACATACCAACCTCCTCCCCAGTGTCTTTGGGTCAAAAATAAAAAATGGCGGCAGGCGCCCCCACATTGATAAAAACGTATGAAGTTCCTCGAAGCAAGATTTTATCCCTTAAAGCTCTTTTTTTTTCACTAAAGCGGCTTCTGAGTATTCTTTAAAGCTTTCTCTTTCCATTTTGAATATTATGAATGTGTGTTATTACTCCGATAAGACCTGATAAGACGGAATTTAAACGGTTTTGAAACCAACCACTTGCGCGACGTCGCCCGCGCCCGCGATCTAGCCCTGCGCGACGTCGTACGCGCCCGCGATCTAACCCTGCACGACGTCGTACGCGCCCGCGAAACATTCCGCTAGCCTTTGTAGTCATTGCAAGTAAAAGCATTGTCACTGCGTACAGTATTTATATTTCGTATAATCGTATTTTGGACTTCCCAATTACTGATTCGGGGATTCGTGAGTTCTCTTTTCGTGACTTTCGGGTTAACACTGTTTTAGGATCCTCTCAAAATGCTTAATTGACCTCTCACGCTATCTCAGTTTATCAACTGTCAATCTACGTATTTACCGACTGTACATGTATAAAGTAACCGTATATTTATCTTGGTATCTTAGAATACTGTGTATTAGTTGCCTTTGTAGTCATTACTGCGTACAGTATTTATATTTCGTATAATCGCATTTTGGACTTCCCAATTACTGATTCGGGGATTCGTGAGTTCTCTTTTCGTGACTTTCGGGTTAACACTATTCCTATTTTCGACATTATCAGTGTCGGCTATCGCACTGTTTGACGTTGCGGCCGGTTTCATCTGTTTGTAGAGATAACACCTGTGCCACCAACAATAGTGACTCTGTGGGTTTCTCCTTTTGTGGAGATACACTTTATGATACCTCCAACCGTGACTTTGGAGGGTAATAGGTCCATGATAACCGTCACGTCACCAAATGAAGAAACCATAACGAGGGAAAACCTGTTTTAAAAAAGCTTTTCCCTCGTTAGGTGTTTCCTCGTTAGGTCTAAGAAACATTTTCCCTCGTTATGGTTTCTTCATTTGGTGACGTGACGGTTATCATGGACCTATTACCCTTTGGAGTTTCATTTTGTGTAGATCACACTTGCGTTTTCCTGTTTCTGAAAAGCGCCTTCACTCGCTTGCTGTCACAAATCGTGACTTTGTGAGTTCTCCCATTTCCGGGGAACAAGTTAATGGAACCTCAAATCGTGACTTTGCGGTTTCAATTTGTGACAAAAACACTAATCGTGACTCCGTGATTGATCCTGATTGTAACGATCACCAGAACACTCGTGTTGCCACAAATCGTGACTTTGTTGTCTTCTGTTTCTGAAGATAACCAACCGACGTCTAATGCGGTTTTTTTCACATCAGTACGACATCAGTACCGAAACATGTTTAGAGTAAACACGTTTCAATGAAACACGTTTCCCGTTATCATGTTTGCAATTTCATTGTTCACAAAAACACGTTCACGCCTGCTTCTATAATTTATGCTGTTTTACAAAACATTCATAAGCTTGCATGCGTGAGGCCTGCCGCCATTCTTTATTTTTGACCCAAAGACACTGGCGAGGAGGTTGGTGTGTGACCTATTTTCCAGACTCTTTCCGCGCCCAGTAGGGTAGGTAGCGCCTGGTTGAAAATTCGCAAGTCATTGCGGTGAGACGAAAGTTAATTCAAAAGTCATTGCATGTCGCGTTTCTACTCGCAAAAGTAATAATGCATACGTTTCATGTTGGGGCAATTGCATCACACAAGCGCATTCGCAAGTCAGCATGCAAAGAGATTTCAAAAAGTAATAATGCATATGTTTTCATGTTGGGGGAATTGCATCACACAAGCGCATTCGCAAGTCAGCAAGCAAAGAGATTTCAAAAGTAATAATGCATGCGCGTAACCCATTCTCAAATAAACTCGAGTAAGAAGTGCACATTTGAAAGTCATGACGCAACAAAACGATTCCATTACAAGACAGCAAGTCAACAGAGGCCATTAACAGAAATCATCACGTACGTTAACAATTTATTTGGCAATTCAATTTGTGTCGTAACTATACACTTAATTTTGACCCTGAAAACGCGCCATAGATTACAGCCGTCAATTTGTCAGATTTGTAGATTGCCGAGCGGTCAGAAAAATTCGCACAATGCAAATCTCGGCATCATAAACATTTTCTAAGAGCGGTCAGAAAAAAATCGTACTAAAATTGACGGCTATAATCGTAAATGTCTCAGCGGTCTAAACAAGGATAGCATAGTATAAATCGAATACGTTGAGTAGATTGACTTGAAATGAGTAAAATTACAAACCGCCGGTCATAGAGTATTTTACAATTCGTGTCCGGAAGCTTACGCATACATGTAAACACTTGCTGTCTGATGATGCCGAGAATTGCATAAAGTGTCGAGCGGTCAGAATTTGACGGCTATAATCGTAAATGTCTCAGCGCAGCTGGCGGTCAAAACAAGGATAGCATAGTATAAATCGAATACATTTAGTAGATTGACTTGAAATTAGTAAAATTACAGACCACCGGTCACGGAGTATTTTAGAATTCGTGTCCGGAAGGTTACGCATACATGTAAACAATTTCTGTCTGACGATGCCAGGATTTGCATAAAGTGTCGAGCGGTCAGAATTTGACGGCTACATGTATAATCGTAAATATCTCAGCGCAGCTAGCGGTCAAAACAAGGATACAGTAGCATAGTATAAATCGAATTCATTACTCACAGCGAAAGTCGAGAGTAAATAAACTGCCGTAGATCCGTCTGCGTTCGTAGATCACAAAGTAACTTGATACACTTGGACAATTGTAAGGCATTTCTACTTTCCAAAACAAAACTCAGCGAACTTCAAATGTGACTTGGTCGCAGCCTCTTGAAAACCCAAGTTTTTTAAGAACTGCGGTGCCTTCTTAGTGATCTAAACAATAAAAGTGACCTTTGAATGTTTCTAACAGAGTGAATTATCATTCGAAAAGTCGAAAGGTTAGAAACAATAGGCGCCGCGAAATGAAGCTCTGCTTGGCTTTGTCAACATTTACAAATGTAGTGGTACCGGTGGGAAGATTACAGATGTCCCTTGTGGTTGCTGTTCATCCACGCTACACTGTTCGAGATCTGTCTCTTGTGGTATAAAAATTGTTACTTGTTTAATTTCGAGCGAGTTCTGCTGGAATCTGTAAACAGGTAAGTTTGATTTCACCTCAAGACGTTTGCTGAGTAGCAACAATATTTCGTTGAGCGGTGATGATATTTCGCTGTCTGGAAACGATTTTTCGTTGAGTGATGGCGAGATTTCGCGAGATTTCGCTGAGTTGAAACGAGATTTCGCTAAGAGGCAGCAAAATATCGCACATGACTCGGCGAAATCTCGCGAAAACTGGAACAATAGATTTCCCGAAATATCGCGCGATATTTCGTTTCAGACTAAATCTCGTTAATTTTCGCCGAGATATCGCGATTTTCGCGAAATCTCGCGAATATCGTTTGCATTTCTTTTTCACAATACTGTATAATGTTACATAGTGACAAGTAATAATTATGTTATAAAGGAATCCACAACACAGGCAAGAGCAGACATTCACAGTACAAACCCAAGTTTTCTTATTCTAGTGTAATTTAAACTGTACAAACCCCTTCAAGCAGGCATTGCATAATAGCAATAACCGCATGACCAGGTAACTATTAACTAGATCATGACAACAAGTCATAAGAGGCAGATCCAGACTTGCATATTTGGTGGAGATCCAGGTCAAGTAAAAAAGGAGGGGTTCCAGGAAAAAAAGTCATTCAAAATTAAATATTTTTTTTGTCCCTTTTGTGTAAGTCCCCTAGATCTGCCGCTGATTAACCAGAGTTTTTGATAGCCTCAAATCTTCTAATCAACTACACTGTATCAGTCCTTTAGTGCAATACACAAACCTCCTAAATATTGTTGGACAGAACAGTGTCATACAAAAATATACAGTTACACATAATTGGAGACTGACCTCTTTTTGATCAAATACAATAATGATACTTTGAAAATTCACATCTGTCGCAAATTCACACTGAGGAGGGAGAGAACTAACAGGGCAGGAACAAAGATGAATATCTGCTGTGTAATATTTGTTTTCTATTCTCCATGGGTACGAACTCAAACTGTCTGACAGCAGTGTCGGCTCAGGAGTCTCCGTTTTAAATATTTCTGAAACAGTTCAAAGAGAGATAAAAAAGTTGAGGAGATTTGGTAAGCAAAGTAGATGTAAGCTTAAATATAAATTATATAATATATGCTTTTTCGACCTTTGAACAAACAATTTGTATTTTTTAATTCGCTACACATATAATGACTCCTGATCTTCCCAAATTAGGAAACAAAAAGGTTTACTCATTATTTAAAGTAACATTTCTTACCGTTAATAATATCTTTAGAGGAAATAAATGAGCTGCAGCTCACCACTAAAACACGACCGACATCCGCCATATTGGATCTCCTTAATGTGACTTACGTGACGGTTACGTGACAACAAATGTTACGATGTATGTACACCGCTGACGTACAAGATTGCGTGTTCTTTTTCTTTGCATTATTTACAAAATGGTTGCTTAGAAATTAGACGCTGTGTGCACTTTACACTGAAATGGCGGCTTTTTGAACACCTCGAGCTCATGAAACTATGCATTGATATGCTATAAAACGTTTGTGGTACTAAGGATGTTTTCTTTGACAGATATTCAGCCAGGACCCACCGATATCGGAGAAATTCTTGTGAAGGTAAGCAGTGTGAGTAAAGTTAAACAAGGCATCGCTCTAGTTGACAAAATGACTTTTAACTTTTTCGTTACGTTAGGCTTTTTAACCATCCTTAGTGATGAGGTATAACTTTCTTCAGCTTATCACAAGTTAGATCATAGGTTTTGGTTGTCAAATAATACTTCTAATGCTTGCGTGTACCAGCTGGATTAAGAACGCTGTTCAGCTACACGTATACATGTATGAACATGAGCTTCAGCTTAATGATTGTAAAGCTAAAGCTAATTAAGCTCAACCATTTATTAACTAAAGACTAACATATCAGGCCTCCTTTAAACATTTGCATAGAGACTTGTTCCACTTATGTGTGAATGCCTTATATGTTTCAATATTTCTAGACGTTCTAATACAGTGTATGCCCATTGTTACGAGTACAATTGAACATACATGTTATCACTGAATAAAGTACTTAATAAACCATTTGCAATTCGCCAACTTATTGTTCGAAATAACAAAATGACCTCGAGAATCTGCTTGCTTTGCTTTGTGCTTTCAACCCTGTAGTTGCTATTTTGTATTATTTCATTAACACATTTAATCAATTCAATTACAGACTGTTAATAAGTTAATGTACATGTAAAGTTAAAAAAATTGCTTAAATACATATACCTTAACTATTATATGTAATTCAATAGAAAGCATTCATGAAAAAGAGTGAACAGTGGAGGTTTTCATTAATATCATGTTACACTGTTGGCATTGTACACATACATGTACATAATTGTAAGATTCAGGGCTGTCACTTTCCTTTTGAAAATATAATCAGAGAAGATGAAGATGTAACATTAAGCATGTGAAAATTAATTCCTGGTGTTGTCAATTGTCGGAGGATTCTGAGCAAAATAATTCAAATAAACACCTCTTATTTTTATATTTTTAAACCTGCATTTTAATTCTTCCTTATGTTCACATAATGAGTAATGGTGAGGTCTTTGGTTAATATTAATTTTATCGCCATACCTTATTTCTGTTTAAGGTTCAAGATGATCTGCGTCACCTTAAGGAGCAAATTATTTCACAATCTGGAGTCTCAACAGAGATTATTGATCTCAGGACACTTGAAAGTGCCATTGAAAGGACAGAACAAAGTGTCAGGGTTAGTGTTATCAGCACCAGTTTATCAGCACACTTCCTTTTAAAAATGATTTCTAGTAGCATTTGGCAGAATAACAGGATTAGTAGGCAGCAAGATCTGTAATCTGTAGAGACAGCAAACTAGCCATCAATGGGCACATTCTGAAAGAGCTGAGTGGTTACCCTAGGGGTAACTTCATCAACATATGGGCGGGGAACCCATGTGGTTTACACACTTTCGCCACTAGGTTTTAGTGCAGAAATGTGGGAATGGGGGGGATATAAGAACATATTTGCATCCCGGGGGGGGGGGGGGGGGGGGGGGGGGGGGGGGGGGGGGGGGTACTCCCTATAGTGGGCTATACGGGGATGCTCCGCCCGAAAGGGGTACCTTTTTTAGGCTGGCAGTATATGAAAGGGTATGGATTTCACGAGTTGAAGTATATGAAAGGGTAGGGAAAACACCGGGTGAATTATAAAAAAAGGTAGGGAAAACTGCCATTTAAGTATTATAAAAAATATATCAAACAGACGCACATAAAGGCTATATGAAAGGGGTGCCATTTTCAATGAAAAGTATATGAAGGGGGTACAATTTTCAACGAAAAGTATATGAAAGGGGTACCTTTTCTGTCAAAAACGGTATATGAAAGGGTAAGGGTTTGGACCTTGGGGCGGAGCATCCCTGTACAAAACTTTGTTGGGTACCCCCCCGGGATTTGCATGGGATGGTTGTCAACATGGGAGATTTGTTGATACCATGGTAGAAATGACCAGGTAGTCATCTCCCCCCCCCCCCCCCCCCCCCCCCCCCATGGGATGGCTGCTGATAAGTACATATGTGCATTTCTATTTACTTCTTTGTGCACTGATAAGGATAATTCCTGCATGTACATAATGTACAATCATATTGTTTTTCAGAATATTTTTTTTTTCAGTACATTGTTTATTTTATTTACACGTTCATATTAGCCATGCCATGTTAAAGAAAGTATAAAGGTTTGCCTTTCTACAGAACTTTCAATTTTGCTGTTTTCTATTTCTCTAAGGACAAAGCTGAACAGATCATCCATTCAACTAATAACAGAGTCCTAACTTTGCCATCACTTGAAGGACCTGTGACAGCTTCAACCAAGAAGAAACAACAAGATGCCACTGGGTATGATAAATATACAAGAGCAAAATTAAATGGTCAAATATTTTAATTAAGGGCTTAAGTTTTTTTGAAGTTTAAACAGGTGATTTTGTGAGGTTCAGAGCTTGTGTGGGATCTGGTTTATACAATGAACATGTTGTAGTTCAATTTTATCCTTGGTTCAATTTTGATTTTCCTTTGTTTTATATTCATTATGGAAAGTCAAAAGTGAACGAAGGATAAAATTAAACTACAACATACATATGAATAGTATATGCCTATTGGTCAGTGGAGGTGCAGCAATGTTTAGGTTTTAGCATGTTTGACTTTCAATTTGTAATACGATGTACAGTGTATGCTGTGGTTCAAGCTCTGTTTACCGAGGTGTAGTAATGCAAACTGTCAAACATAATACTAGAGTGTGGCCATGGGTGACTAGCATCCCAAGAAATCTGGTTTAATCTCTAGCAGTTGCAGACCATGTGGTTTGTGAAGACTTGATAACTTACATGTGCATTTAAAATTTATCTTTTTGACAGGGATCAACGCATTGTTGCATTCAAGAAAGGTGCTCTTGCACAGAAAGCCAGGTACATGTAACCATCACATTTAAATATTTGTAAAATTTTCTTTCTGTTAAGTTTGCAGTACCTGGAAGTTGTGTTTAATTTTAATAAATAACTGTTTATAATCATTGTTTTTATAGTTTCAAGAGTTTATTGGAGCCATTAGCAGTTGCAAAAGAAGGAAACAGACCAGGACCTAATGCACCTGCTCCGGGACAACAGGTACTCGATCAAAATCCTATGGTTTGTCATGTCATCTAAAAGTATTGTGAATAAATTATAATTCATGATCATTTGATATACAGTACTCAGGAGACCCGGGTTCGATTCCCGGCTGAACCACATTTTCACTCATTTCTTTGTTGTTACGATTTCTGTTCCCGACGCACACTAGAAATCACTGTGAATCACCTTCTGAAGGGAATAGGTTGGTGATAATGAGGCAGTTGGTTGTTACAAGTCTGTCATAAATCCAACAAAGCTGACCTTTCTAAAAACCTTATTAATAAATAATATTATAGCTACTATGTACAATAACTGTTGAATACTACTGTTGGATTCATTTTTTTACTTCATGTAAATGTCATTATACCGTAATTAGTCAGGTACAGAAGACAAATTATGTAACACCCTTGTGAATGTTTCAATGGCTTGATTGTTTTTTATTGTAGGCAAGAGATCTTAGAAATCTGAAGATTCTCAGTAATCCAAACCACCCAATAACAAGGAGTATCTTAAGTGACAGATATGGTGTTGCCCTGCCACACATTGTCGACAAGCATGATCAACCCTCACAGGTCTGTATTTACATGAATTACAGAGCTGTCCTAATAAGTCATAATTTAATTAACTCTGACTTGTAGCCAATGTAAGTATTGTACATGTGCAGTGCGGATATTTATCATTTTTTTTTTCAAAAAATTATATGAATTGTCTGAATGACAAAAGGAAACATTGTTACAGTTTAAAGTACCTACATGTACAGTGGAACCTTGATTTAACGAATTTGCGGAAAAACTACCAAAAAAATGTTCGTTATATATAGAGGTACAGTTAATAATTGTTTATTTTGTAACGGTGTTACGTATTTCCAGATCTTAACAAATAACATTTGCACTTTAATGCCTGTATGAAGCTACAGCTAGTACACTGTAAACATAACTACGGCACTGGAAAACTGTACAGGTTATACGTTTGCCCTATTAGCACACACTGTTGGCCTGTTCTGCATTCCGACATCTTTTGTAGCGCGTCGACATTTATTCGTTATATCGGGGTAGAATGGTGATTTAACGTTTGGGTTGCCAGATTGTGTTCGTTATAACAAGGATTTGGTTATATCGAGGTTTTTTTTTTATATATTTTTTTATTTTTTATTTTTTATTTATGCAAAACATTTACGTAACAAGCAGATTTAAAAGGTTACAATACAAAGGAATACATGACAAGATGTTACAACAATACACTACACTAGACATTCCGAGACTAGGTTGGCATTGGCGATTTCAATTTTTGTTTATAGTCTGAAGCTGCACTAATCATTTAGTAACTCTATATAGTAGTTAACAATATATTTTAAATTATATAATACTTATGTTTTATTTTACAGAGGGGATTTTTCTAGATGAAATCTACAGTTTAATTTAACTACAAATTCCTCTAAAGATAGGTTTTTCTGTGCTAGTTTTTGGGTATAGAGGTAATATTTAGCAAAGAGGAGAGTACAGTTTAAGTTATTGGTAATCAGGTCAGTCTTGGAGGTGGAGCTCGTGCCGAAGAGAATTTCCGTTGGGGATAAGGAGAAAGAGGTGCCATTTTCTTTGTTAAACCACTTAATAACTTCCAAGAAAAACTCTTTAGACCAGTGACAATTTGAAAAAGTGTGAATAATGGAATCATTTTCGCGACAGTAAATGCAAAGCATAGCATTTTTAATACCAAATAAATGCAGTTCTCTTTTTGTAACAACTATTCTGTGCAAAAGTTTGAAGTAAAATTCTCTCAGCTTGTTTTCTCTAGAAATATATTTTACACGACTAAAAAAAGAGTCAATCCGCACCATGTCTGGCTGTAAATCTCTCTCCCACTTTACGCTTGCCTTCAATACTTGCTTGTCCTTATTTATCAAAAGCCAGTAGTAATCCCTGTTTTTTAATTTAAGTAAATTTATGGTAGTATCCCGAGACAGCTGAAACTCATATTCTGAAAGAAGAATAGTTTTATCTAGGCATTTTATCCTTGCCTTAATAATGAGGGTCTGAGGTATTGCAGATACAACTTGCATGTATGTTAGGAAATTACAACTGAGTTTGTATTTTCGGATGAACTCAGCGTAAGGGAGAATTTTTCCATCCGCCTTCAACAGATCGTGGATAAAAATAATATTACTACTGAACCAGCTCCGATAAAAGATAGTTTGACTGTTAATTCGAATTTCTTTGTTATTAAATAGAATCAATTCCTGATCGGATTCTGGATTATAAGATGCTTTAAGTTCAGAGAAATATAGTAAGATCTGCTTGTAGAAGTTCGGGAGTTTTGCCTGCTCGAGGAACTTTTCATCATAGTTACAGTGCAACAGGAATTTTAAACCACCATATTTATCAAAATAATAGTTTGGTATAACCTTCCAGGATTCACTGCCCATTTGGTCATTTATTAAAAATCTCGAGATCCATGCCAATTTGAGTGATTTGGACATAGTTTCTATGCTAGGCGCACGTAGACCTCCATTGTCGTAGTCTTGAAACATGACTTTACGATTGATTTTGTCTTTCTTGTTTTTCCATATAAATTTAAATATCATAGAATTAACATCTTGAATGCATTTTTTAGGGATATCAAGAATCGAAGTAGAATGAACCAGCTGCGAAATGCCAAGGCTTTTAGTTATAAGACATCTTCCAAATAGTGTAAGGTTTCGGGACTGCCAGATGCCATGAATAGTATCTATTTTTTGAATTTTTTCTTTAAAATTGTATTGGTCAGTTTTTTTTTCATCATAGGATATAAATATCCCTAAGGCTCTTATCGGCTCTTTTGGCCATTTGAATCCGAAAGGTGTTTCTTTGCAATACCTCCAGGGTCCCAACCACATTGCTTTTGTTTTTGATGGATTTGGTCGCAAACCTGATAGGTCACCGAAGTCATTCAATCGTACAATAGCTTTTTGCACGGTGTTCGTGTCCTTGCAAAAGAGAGTGGTATCATCAGCGAATTGGCCTATTTTAAATTCTTTCCGAAAGATAGTTATACCATGTATTTCCTTGTCTTGTCTAATCTTACAAGCTAGTAACTCAACTGCAAGAATGAATAAATAGGGGGACAAAGGGCAGCCTTGCCTCACTCCTCTTGATAGCTTAAAGTAGTTGGTACAAAAGCCGTTGTTTAAAACTGCACTTTCTGAATTGAAAATTCCATCGTTTGATATTATCACCAAAATTAAATACCGTAATTGTCTTCTGGATGAAATCCCATTCAATAGTGTCAAACGCTTTACGAAAATCAAGTTGCAGAAGTAACCCCGGAATGTTTTGAAGTTTTGTTTGCTCAAGAATATCATTTATCTGCCTGACATTTTGACCTATATACCTCCCTTTTATGAAACCTGTTTGATCTGGATTAATTAAGAGCGTCAAAACTTTTTCTATTCTCCTGGCTACAATTTTGGACGCAATTTTGTAGTCCATATTAAGTAAAGTTATCGGTCGCCAGTTTGCGAGATCAGCTAGGTCTGAATCTTCCTTTGGGACTAGAGTAACTACACCTCGCTTTTGAGAGATTGACATTTCGCCTTCTTTAAATGCTGCGTTGAAACAATCGACTAAGTCTTGTCCCAACAAGTCAAAGAAACAGTTATAGAACTCCCAGGTAAATCCGTCATCTCCGGGAGATTTTCCACTTGCGAACGTCCGCAAAACATCACTACATTCCTTAAGAGTGATTTCTCCCAGTTCGTCTTGTTCCGTATTTTGGAGTTTCGGTATTTCAAGATTTCTGACAAAATTTTCAAATAATCTGCTTTTATCCTCTACATGGTTTGACGTATATAAATCTCTATAAAAATTTTCAATTTCCAATAATATGTCTTCTTCTTTGGAAATGTTATCTCCATCTGGCCGTTCCAGTTCTTTAATTACTTTTCGGTTATAGTTTCGCTTTTCTAGATTAAAGAAATATTTTGTTGGTTTTTCACCTTGCTCAGTCCATCTAGCTTTAGAACGAAGAATTGAACCTTTTCCCTTGTTTTCATACAAGAAATGAAGTTCCTGTTTTAATCGAGTATATTCCCGTTGCTGAGTTTTGCTTGTATCATCTACATCGACATTTTGAGAGAGGAGATTGTCGAGCTCCTCTAATCGGTCCCCTAGGTCTTGTTCCTTTATACGAAGCTTTTTTTGTTTGTTTTTGGAATAAGGGATTGTAAGCGCTCTTATTTCCATTTTGATAAGTTCCCACTTTAACCTTTTGTCTTCCACATCCGAGTATTTATTTATTATGTTAGGATAATTTTCTTTTATAAGTTTTTTTATATTCTTCATCTTCTACAAGAGAATTGTTGAATTTCCATAGACCCGGTCCGCGTCTTTTTTTCATAACAGTCAAAATAAGTTTTACTGCTTTGTGATCAGGAGCAATAGAGACTTTTGTACCTATGTGAGACACACATTTGATTAAGGATTGAGCAATAAGAAAGAAATCGATTCGCGAGCTGAGATTGAGTGCCTTGGACTCATAAGTGAAACTCAGTTTGCTCGGATTTTGTTTTCTATAGATGTCAACAAGCTCAAGTTCTCTCATCATTGATATAAGATTGTTTCGATAAGTATGTGGCTTCCACGCCGCGCCACCTATTTTGTCAATGGCATAAAGAACAACATTCCAGTCACCTCCTATAACTAGGTTTCCAATATCAGTGTTGGACATTAAATATTCATGTAAAAAATGCAAAAATTCATTCTGCTGTTGTAAATTGTTTGGAGCATAAATATTACATACAGATAAGTTGCCTGCTTCAGAAGCTATGTCCACTGAGGTTCATTATATCGAGGTTCTGTTCCATACATTTTACTTGTAATTTTGCCAGGCTGAAGAATATCATTCGTTATACCCAGGACTTCGTTATATAGAGGTTCGTTAAGTCGAGGTTAGCGTTCCACTGTACATAATATACAAGCAGCAGTATCGTTGGAAATCCAATCTTCATACAAAAATATACAAATGTATAATTATATACAATAGTATATTATGTTTGGTCTTCAGTGATGACAGACTAAGTATCCCATCAGCAGGTTTAACTATTTACAAGTGAGTAAAAAGAAACATACTACATGCTGAAATAATAAACTGTTTGAGTGTTCAGTATCATTTAGACCAAGCTGACATTAGAAGACCCTAGAACAGATCTCTTCATAAACACATTGGCTAGTGATTTTTATCGCAGCCCAGTTCTGTTTAATTTGATGCCACACTTGCTATTTTGAACTCCTGTACTCTATTTCCTTTGAGAATTAAATATGGTAGGAGTCTACTGTATACACAGCATGTACATTACATTTATTTAGTAATGTTCAATTATTATGTGCCATACATGTAGCATTCTAGAGTGCAAATATGCATCCAAACAAGTGCAAATATTATGCACTTATTGACTGAGTGGGAGGGCCGGACAGGAAAATATTTGGCTCGAGGTCATGGCGTACGGACCTGTGCGCCATGACCTAGAGCCAAATATTTTCCCGTCCAGCCCGACCTAACTCAGTATTTTATAATATGACTAGAAGGTACAAGAATAGTCGTGCAGTGCGAGGTCGCTTGAACTCAAGCGGGGCCGGACGGCTTTTTCCAGACCGTCTCACGTCCACCCCTCTGGCCCCGCTCACGTCACCTTGCGATTCTATTTTCTGTAGGATTGCATCAGCGGGGCCTTACGGTCATATTATATGACACGCTATTTCATTCTTCTGACCGTGCGCTCAGGACTAACCACTTTCAAAAACATAGACTTAGGAGAAGATGACTGTCATACACTGTACATATAACAATTTATTCAATGGAAAGTTGTTTAATGCGGCAGGCATTTTTTTTCTCTTGGTTCGAAAAAAAAAACTGACTCTTAAAAATATCCAGCCGTATTACACAACTTTATGCTGAATAACATTCATTTATTTATTATTATTGGAAATGTAGGTAGAGAATGCATGTCAGTTGTCTCAATTTCAGGTTCCTGGCAAGGTTATGTTGGGCTCAACTATCGACCCACTGAATACTCTACCCAAAGCTAATAAAGTGGACCCCTCAGTAAGTCATGACAATGTTCATTTTCATTTTCTCAACTGATAAAAACTTAATCTTAACTAATAAGTATTAATCAAGTTTGTTTCTGAATTGTAGCGTACACCTCCTCCAATCACAGAAGAAGATGCTGAGAAGGGAATTCTGAGCCTAATAGAACGTGGACTCATACCAGTAAGTCATGTGATACCTGCAGTACTGTATGTGATCATTTTAAATGTGATCCTTGAAACCTACAATGCCTGCACATGGCCAGAAATCACGGACATGTAACAGCGCGTGCGCAAGTTTCACTGGCAATATGGCCACCAAACACTAAAAGGGTTTGTATAGCAGAAATGAAACAAAATGAAATAGAATGACTTGTAGCTTACCTGGAACAAGTGCCGCATTTCAGGTAAATTGCTGAAAGTTTTCTCAGGTACAATGTATCCTGCTCAGTTCAATTTTACCAACAAATGTTATTGGCCCTGCTTTTCGTTTCTGATGCTTGGCTCATACAAGACTCTATATTCGACGAGCCGCGGAGGCCAATTTTTACTCCAAACTACACCAAAACCGGATTTCGTTGTGCCGTAGCTCGCACCTTGATCTGGGTACCGGTATCCAAAGTGCGGCGTTCGTCTAAAGTTAAGCAACGAATGAACTTCCGATCTCATTATTTTCAAGTTCTGGAGTGATTTCTTCGCCCTGCAAATTGCTTCCAAAAATCGTTCAGAGCTGTGAAAAACAAGGCAGCAATTACCACGGTAAAATCGCCGAAATTGTCTTAAATCTGCAATACCTCTGCTGAAAATCATTTATATTTGCTGTAAAAGGTCTCAGTGGAAATCTTTTTTCTTTAACTTTCATCGGCTTTTATTTAGACAAAATAATTATCGTTGTGTTTCACTCCTCCAATTGTCGTGTGAGTATGAGCCCATCACTCTCCGAGGGGAACAGCGGTATATACCATTTGAAAGAGAGTGCAATATATGCCACACAATAATTCACTGCTCTAAATGTCCGGAATTTCTGGCCATGTACACATGTAGGTCATTTGTTACCATTCCCCCTGGCTGGTTAAGGTGAATTAATATGGGCAACAAAACCGTGCAACTAATGCTGCGCAGCAATGTTGCATTGCAGGTTACAGCCCTGATGTTGCACTATAGTATTACCACCTATGCCTGCAACAAATTTTCACGTTGCAGAAAGTAGAAATATATATTTTTAATGACATCTACTTTCTGCAACTTGAAAATTTGTTGCGCGCGTAGGTGGTAATACTATAGTGCAACATCAGGGCTGCAACCTGCAAAGTTGCAGCCCTGTTGTTGCCCGTAATATATATAGTTAGGCTTGACCTAACAGCGTTGCCCTCTGAAGACCCTCTGAACAAGCTTAACTAAGATGAAACTTAACTTAGGTCGGAATTAAGATTGACGACCGGGCTATTTTTCAATTTTAGCAATTTTCAAAAACAGTAAGCTTAAGCTTGTTACCCGACCGTCTGCACAGTACATTAAGACCGTACAAAAGTTCACAAAAACAACTTTTTCTCCGTCTAGAAGAACTATTACGACTATTTTCCGAATAAAATACACTTGTTGCTTGTCACAAAATGCCCGAGAAACCGATTTGGAAATCCAAATTGCAAAAATACACAAACATATTTGCATAAGGCGACGCGAGTATAAAATCTAAGTCTTGTTTTGTTTACATAAAATCGCTTTTCAATCTATGTAATGAATGAACAAACACATAAAAATGGACAACACAATCTTCTTTCAAAAAATTTTATTCAAATCTCCATTAGTTTATGTTTAAAAGCAAAACGCAAAACGCGCATCGAGGCCGAGCCGTGTCTTCGATGAAATTCAAGAAATTAATACAACTGAATTTAAGCTACACGTTTAAAAACAATTCTCCAAAACTAACGAGTACACAAACAAAAAGTCAATCACAGATTGATATCAAGATAAATTCCCATCGAAAAATGTAATTTGTTTTACCTTTAAGTCTCTCTGACGACTACTGTGCTTGTAAATTCTTTAAGGTAATTCCTTCGAAAAGGATCTTATACTGAACTTTTTTTCAAACTTGGTACGATTGATAACCATGCTTAGAACATTCAAAAAATGCAATAAAAAGAGAGGGTCACCGTGCTTGTTTTTACACTGCACGCCCGTTATTTATAGCGACTTTTTATAATTGCGCGAAGAATGTTCGAAACTCGAATGTCGAGAAAGGGATTGTTATAACCTGCAGAAAACTATGATTACTACTGAAATTTCAACATTATTTATTTGATTATGCAACATTCTTTCAGGGTAGTCACTTCGAATTGCCCGGTCTTACAAATTTTGCAAGGAAATCGGACCGCTTCGGCAGAACCACATACTCCTCATTGCCTCAAAATACGGATTTTTACGCGATTAACACAGAATTAATACAAGTTCTACCACTAAACTTTTTTTCTGCTTAAAATATGTTTTTTATAGTCCTATAACGAGTAAATTACATTAATAAAAAATAGGGGTCACCGTGCTCATTTAGGAGAAAACAATCTCTTATTCATTTGGCCAACTTATCCTCAAAGGAAACCTTCTTGGTTCGGACTGTGCGCGCGCTCGTGCGCGCGCTCATGACGCAAGAAATTATGCGCAGTAAGTGCTGCGCAATGCAATACCAAGGAATGACCTTAAATCTCCGCTTTGGTGCTGAAATCCGTAAAACGAACCCATCTCTCGCATTGCTAAAAACGTATATAGTTCCTCGAAGCAATATTTTATCCCTGAAAGCTCTTCCTTTTCCACTAAAGCGGCTTCTGAGTATCCCTTAATTAGTATCCCTGTCTTGAGTAGCAAACCACGAAAAAATGCAGGAAAATAACGACTTTAATTTAAACCGTTTTCTCCGCTCAGTAAACACAGCAAAACATCAAAGTGTTTTCCCAGCTGACGTGACATTCGGCCGTGTAACCGCGCGAAAAAAAAGCCTCGCTTTGGTTTCAACATGACGTCGTACGCGCATGTTTTGCGACGTCATACGCGCCCGCGAGCTAGTCCTGCGCGACGGAGGGCGGAGGGCGGCGGGCACACGCGCGCCCGCGAAACATTCCGCTAGCCATGACCATGAAAAATGACAGGCTAGGTTCTATGAGTATGGGGCTGCGCAGCCGGGCCTTCGGCCCGGCGAGTGCTCCGCTATTACTTCACCTTTATACACTGTACATGTATGTGGTTTGTGTGGTGTAATCTGATCAATAACCACTGACTTACAAAAATGTACATAAATGTAGGAAAAAAAGAGATACACCTGTTGGAGAGGGACACAGTGTAAATTCTTCATTTATTTCAAAAATTTTAATAAATTATAGAGTTGAAATGTTCAAACAGCATGTATCACATATTACACATTGTTGTGCTGGTTTTATACTGTTTTATGCTAGTTTTTTTTTCACACATTGATTTGCAATATTGGTTTGCAATATAGTGTCCTTTGATCTAGTATTATTAATGATGTTGTCTGTTATCATTTTCTTACAGCCAGCAGCCGAGCTCACCTTTCAGCCACCGCCCGTCAAACATCACCAAGCTCCTGTAAGTTAACTCATGCTCAGGCAAAATGAAATTGTTTACATGTAGAATATTTCTATCCCTTGCAGAGATATTATTATACTATTTATATAAGGGGATAATCACCTCACTAGTAAATGCAAAATAACTGTCATTAACCCATACATTATTTTGTTTAATTTAGCTTTACGAGGCAGAGCAGCAGTTCTCAAAATTCACAGCTCCACCTCCAAACCATGTTGTAGGTGGTAAGTGTTAATTAGCTAATAACGACCCATCCTGCAATTTCTTCATGACACTGACATAAATTATTGTCAGAACATTTGAAGGGCTTATAGCGAAATCATCGTAAGACCTTTATAATGTGACCATTTTGTTGATTTCCCCCTTAGAATCTTGTTATTTTAGGCACGTTTTACATACCTACTGCTGTAACAGCGCCTTGGATTTTTTTCAAAACATAATTACAGATGTGTCAAAAGAGTCTCAAAACATACAATAATGTAATTTAAAAAAAAATTGCCCACAGTTTCGGCCACCACGTACTTTTCCTAGCAACTCAAGAGAGGAATAAACGATCTCTTTAGTTCAAACCAAACCAACCTATCAAACTTTGTCGAGCGACAAATGTGGAATGTTGTCGACCATGTTAAATTGACACAACATTACAGTTTTTAGTGATGAATGTGCAACACATTGCAACATGGCAAAAGAGACTCAGAATAATTCAGAATAATTATTTAGACTTAAAGAAGAGTTATTAATCAAACACGGAAGGTTGTTTTTCGACCAACTTTGTTCCGATTTTACGAGCGACGTTAATCGCACGAAATAGACGACTGCTTATGATCGCTGGGACATGACTATGATTTGTTTATTATTTTCTCATCTGAACTGATTATAACTTCCTTGATAGTTTCAAAGCCTAGTTCTGATTTTGATTTTTCTTCTTGCAGTTGGTGGTTTCAATCTATCAGTTATTAAGGTTTGTTTCAGTCAAGGTGTTGTTGTTTTACTTATTGTTTTTTTTAATGGAAACTTTTATCAAATAAATTATGGTTCTTCATAACAAGCTTGAACATAAGTTCTACTAATAGCCGTAGCATACTTGGAACTAAAAAGGGTTATAACAGATTTACTACAGAGCTCATTACATTTCATTATCAAATAAAATGAAAACTTGTCCTCAACTCTTGTGTCATCCACATTTCTCATTTTCTCAAACTATCATTCAATGTAATTTTGTGGAAATACAGAAAACGTTTTCTATTTCTTAACCGCAAGTTGTTCACACATTGGCCAATACTGGATCCGGATTATGTTGTTGATATGTGAAAAACGTGTGGTGTAGGGGTAATTTTGGAACTATCCATTTATTTTAGATAGATTTGGCGGACAAGGTTTCAGTTCATGAGAGACGGATGACTGGTCTTCAGTCAAGTCCTGATTTCACCTTGGGACGGATAATTGGGAGGGATGATTGGGAGGGATAATTGGGACGGACAATTGGAAGGGATGATTGGGAGGGATAATTGGTACGGATAATTGGTCAGATGTGCGTGTTATCCTTTTAGGGGAGTTTTGCGTCTCTGGTATAAAAACGACCATAGACAGACACTGTAAAATGCTAAATGAAACAATGAGGTGAATGACATTTGTATTTGTTCTGTCTGACAGATGGATCCTTCAGGTGTCCAGTCTGCTCGTCAGACATCACTTGCAGAAAAGAAAAGAAGAATGCTAACTTCATCACAGCAACAACAGATTACTCCAAACAGGGTATGCAGCACATTCTTATCTCAGTAAAAGAGATTTAAAGGCCCGTTTACACATGCGATTTTTTGTGCAATTTTTGCCTCGCCTTTCGGTGCCATTTTTGTCGCGTGCAGGTAATTGCATCTTCAAATCGCCTGTGTAAACTAGCGGCGATTTGGGAGCCATTTGTCGCGCGACGTCGCAGAGGTTTCGAACATGTTTGAAACGTAATGCAACTTGGCGGCGATGTTTGGGAAATCACAGCAAATCAAAGCAAATGTCGCACCCGAATCGCACAGAAAATCGCCGCTAGTTTACACTTGCGACAAAAGTTGCATTGGAGAGCGCGACAAAAATCGCGTCAAAAATCACATGTGTAAACGGGCCTTAATAAGTAGTTTTACAGGGACATCTAACAAGGAATGTTTAGGAAAATGCTTGGAATGGCGTCGTACTGTTTTTCCGTATCATTTTAGTGCCTTTAAAGGAAACTATGTGAAAGCTTATACAGTTGATTTTTTCAGTGGCAGAAAATTTAGGGAAAGGAATCTTATCCGCTGAATTTAATAGCAGCCTTCTCCTTTCCGAAAATCCTAGCTGACCTCAGCTGACCATATTTCGTAGCCAATGCGGCCTTTTTTATGCCTACAAAAATAGAAGGCGTTAAATTGCTGATGCTACAAAAGTTTGAGGCGCCTTTTTTCTAAAGAAAACTCTACTTTTGAGTCCAATTAATTACGAATTTTTAAGACGACTGAGGCCTTCCAAAAATAGCTTTTCCACCTAAACGATGCGTTGGGTGCTCCGATCCAGAGATATATAGGTTTTAAAGGGGCATCGTCACGCAGATTTTGCTGTTTTTTGGTCAAAATACACTAAATATATGACAAAGTACCTTTGCTCAAACATAACATTGCTTTTAGCACACCAAGAAGATAATATCAAGTGATTTCTTCAAGAAAGAATAAACCATAATAAGTTTTTCTGCGATTTTTCCACGACTCTTGGGAGGAACTTGAAAAAATTGGCCAATTTTTTCAAGTTGCAATCCATTTTCATCCTGGCCATCCGCAGCCAAAGATAACAAATACTAGTTTCTGTGCACTGGTAGAGTATTTGTTAACAAAACTGGACCATTATTTTAAGGTTTCCATTGAAACAAATATGTTTTTTGGCTTTTCAAAGTGATACTAAAAATAGGTGACAGTGTCCCTTTAACACTGCGCGACGTTTCTCCACCTACAGGGCTGGACTCAGAACTCTAAGATGAGACCACTTCCTGTTAAAGCTATAGAAGGACCAAACACAGTAAGAATGGTTATTAAGTCATGCCTTGCTATGAGCTTGTATTCATTAGTGATATTATCATCAGTAATTTTATGACATGTGTTTCAGATTGAGATTCCCGTTCCAGCTTCTACACCAGCAAATGAACTGAAAAGCGTTCATAAGTTTGTTATTCAGAATGGAAAGACGAGAGTTACATCTCAGGTAACTGATTGAAACAGTTTTGTCAATCGAGAACTTTGAATCTTAATTCATTTTAGTTTGCTAACATTACGTGCAGTGAGTAGAGTTTTATATAATATTCTTGTGTTGTATTATTAATATTGTTGTTTTCCGGCTGCTGTTTTTCTTAAAAAAAAACTGAACTTTTTTGAGCATCTGGTTGAACTATTCTTTGCGTGAAATTCTTATACGAGGCTTATATCAGCAAACCATCGGAAGATTATTGCGTGGAGTGTAAAGAAGCAATTTGAGCGAACAATAAAATTGCGCTCTCATATTATATTATCTTTCGCATTTTTAATTCTTTAAGGTGCAAAACTTTATAAAACTATAAAATATTTTCTTAACTGTAAGCACTGCTGGCTTTATTTTACAATTTTATAGGATTACCTGGATTTCAAACAGCACTACTGTCTCTCCTGGGGAAGGTAAGTACATTGTATACTTTGATGACTTACTACGCAACATTAACAACAACAACACTTTATTTGAAGTGGCGCATACTCTTAGCTATACGGATCAGTTAAAAAGCTTTACCAGCTAATTCACAGGTATGCCACTGTGAATAAAATTATTAAGACAATATAACAATTATTTACATTAAGTTAACATTATAATAACGATGATGATAACTTTATTAAGTTATTTGGGCTGATTAGGCCTCTAGCAATGATATGCTTATCTTAATACTCCAATAAATTCAATCGAATATATAAAATGCTCTTTGCTTATCTGCTGCCTCTGCCTCTGTCTAACCGCGCTTTTTCTTTTTCAATGGTTCTCTTGTCTGACCCATTCTACGTTTGCCTTCGGTTGCCTATGGTAGTACAATCGTTGAAATCTTATCTGGTGTCGGACATTCTTAAATGTGACCTAACTATTCCATCGCCTGGATCTAACTTGTTCGTTAATTGTTCTGTTGTCGGATCGTTCTCAAATCTCTTCGTTTACACACTTGAGTTTCTAGGTAACATTACCACCTCTGGTTCAAGCAGTAAATTGTCCTAAATATTTTCAAAATTATAAATGAAAATTGTGAGTTTTAAAACATTTAAAATATTTTTCCACAGCATATTGACGTTAATTCTTAAGCTGGAGGAACTTCTTACAAACTACTGTGTTCCGATTGCTTTCATGGACGGTGACAGGTAATGAAAAAATTAAAAATTTATAGGCTCTAGAGTTATAAATTTCTGAATTTATCTCAATAATTTTCCTTGCAGACTGGCGGATCTAGCGTTAGTGTTTGAACTGGAACAAGAACCAACTCTTGAGGTGAGTCAAAGGGCTATCGGCAAGATCAGAAGCTTATCGCGTAATGAGCTTTTGGTAAGGTAGGTTAAATCGTACCCAAGCCACAGGCCTCCCACGAGCCACAGGTCGCCCACTCGGCAGGAGCTTAACCCGGTTTCTGTAGCATAAGGCAACTAAGGGCGTGTTCTATTGGGGACAACCGTTTTAACCTAAACCAGTTTTGGTTGATTTGGTTGAGGTGTCCCAATAGAACACGTCTCTGACTTTTCTAACCGTTTTTGGTTGAAACGCGGTTTGGCCTGGCGTTTGGCCTGTGTTCATGTTCGTGATAAAGTGAGGTTAACAATTTGACGCTTTCATCCGTCCACCGCATAAAACTCTCATCTTCAGTCACTAATAAATTAGAGCCTGCAGAGCTGGGTTCGCTTTAAAGCGTAAACAAACGAGAAATTTGCCCTAAATCTAAAACACGATGGCTGTGACCAGGCCTCGAACCACAAACCTTTGGATCTGAAGTCTGACGCGCTAATCACTACACTACCCCAAGGACTATAAGTAGATAAGAAACAAACCAATTTGAATTCGCTTTCAATGATTTTTGTTCCGGGCAATTTCGCCTCTTTTACCTTTTTCTTGTCAATTTTTCTTATCAATTTTTGTTTCCTTCCTGGGAACTTTTAATTAAAAGAAGGCACGGAAAGATTGTATTGCTCCAAGGCCTAACGTTGTAAAGTTGAATAAACTCGAGTGGTGTTTGTTGAGGGAATGGTCTTGAATTTTGTTGTTGTTGTTGTTTCCGTAGCATTTTCTGACCTGTATTTTGAATGCCGACGATGTGGAAAAGATTATTAAAACGCCTGGTAGAAGATATCTTGGTCCAAAAGGCACGGAAATGGCAGCTATTAAGATACAGGTACTAATATAATGCTCTTATGCTTAGTGTATGTTGCCTAATACTTCAGTTCATATGAATATAAACTTAGCTAAAGCTGCATTGGCCAGTACATTTTACACTTTTGGCAGTAAAAGTATCAAATTGGACATCAGCAACTCAGTTATAAACTTGTCGATGTTTTCTGTAGGGCCAAGTACCGTAATCAGCGCAATAGATACAGAAAAGTTACAAGGGCAATGTCACTTGTTTTATAGTATCACGTTAGAAAACCAAAAAATATATATGCTTGCACTTAAGTTTATGCTTATGTCGGGTTTGTTGTTACTTGGTCATAAGCGCTTATGAAAACCAGGATCGAGTCAATTCAATAAAACTTTTGCAAATGTAGCCATTGTTTTAGAGGTTGAAAACAATAGCTACACTTGTAAAATACACTTGTAAAAGTTTTATTGAATTGACCCCAGGCGTGGCAATTACTCTTCTCGTGCTTTGAAACTATTGTTAGTTGTTTTTAGCTGCGAATGACCAGTATAGAAATGGATTGCAAATTAAAGAAATTGGCCCATTTTTTCAAGTTCTCTCCGTGTGTCATCAAAAAAATGCTAAAACTGATTATCATTCATTATTCTTCCAAGGAATCCCTTGATATTTTCATATCAGTGTTCTGAGATCAATTTCATGTATGAGCAAATTTTAACCTCGATCAATCTGCTCTTTTGCACACTCCGACAGACTTCAACTCACAGTATTCTTATAATCCCCATTCCATCGTCCAATATTATCGTTCTAACGTATTTTTTCTTTCAGTCCACATGGCGAAGGTGCAAGGATCGCACGGCTTACCTACAGTATCGCAAACGGAAATGGGCGGCAGGTAAGAAATGGTTTATTCCTGTTACAACTTTGAAATCCTAACTGCGCGGATTCTTAATCTCACTTCGGGTCAGACAGACAAGGCTCGAAAATAGTTTATACATGTAACTGTTTTTAATTACCGCGAATTATTACGTGCAACGTGCGTTTACCAATCAGAGCGCAGTTATTGAGTGGCCTCATACTAGGGCCTCTAAGTTATCCTAAGTGCACTTCAAACCAACTTTGAATGTGAAAGAGTAAAATTGCACATAGTTGAACCCTACTTTGTAAGGGCGACCTCGTAGCTGTCCAAACGATGTCTGTGATTGGCGAACGATACAACTGATATATCACTTGAACAATGCCCCTATCCCTAATCCCTATCCCAGCGGGACAAACCTATTGTTTTCTTAGCGACATCGTTTGTACAAGTGCTGGACTACCCGCTTTGTGACCACGGAAACGTGTCGATTTCAAAGAAGCCGAAGTGCGAAGACAACTATGATCTACACCACACTTGACCAATAAACAGAAACCAACTGAAAGATACGTGCAGCGGCGCAAAATATTGACAGTGATTGACAACTGATGTAGACGTAGAATCGAGTTCCGACTTTTGCGACGTCGCGCGTAGCAAATTGCATCGTTTTAAAAGAAGTCGCACCGTGTGTCCGGGCCTTTATTTTAAAAACTGTTACCAGCTGAGAATATCAAGTGCATTTGAGTCAAGTTCTTAATTGAAATACACTTAGCATGTAGTGTCAAACCAACTATTGTCTGTTCGACCAAGTGATTTTCTTGTCCGTAGTGACCGTTTGGCAACTGCTCATGACAAACAGGCAGATTGTGAGGAAAAGGATGTGATCTTCACATCAGACAAAAGCAAATTCTTACAAGGAACATTGCTTATACGGGAAATTCGAGTACCCTTTCTGCATGTTGGCCTGAAATAGTTATTAATTTGTCTTATTTTATCTTTTATTTACAGGTGTCATCGCAATATCGTGGATTATGAGCTGTAAAATATCCATGATTCGAAAACAGCTGAAAGAAACAAGAAAACTACAACTTAGAAGATTTAAAATAAGAGCAAAAGTACGGGTTTTCTCGTCAGTTTCTTTCATTACCCAGTAATTTGCTTTTGGTAGGATTGTACTTAAATGTACTTATATTTTCCTATGTTGTAGGAGTTTACGGAAAACTGGCCTCGTATTAAGAATTCAAGGAGAGTAATTATTCACATACCTTCATTAGGTGAGCTTCTGGTGGTCTTCAAGTATTTATAACTTTAGATGGCAGCTTCTTGACATCTTTGGCTCTGTTTTCTGATCTCATTCGCAAAACACGAAGCAAGCGACCAGATATAATGTTTTCCTGGGGTGTCAGTAAAACGCGGGGTCGGGGCCGGAGTCGGGGCGGGATTAGGTCTAGGATTAGGTATGGGATTAGGCATAGCGTTAGGATTAGGTGAAGGGATCATATTTAATCCCATACCTAATCCTAGTCCTAATCCCACCCCGACCCCGCGTTTTACTGACACCCGTTTTCCTGAGAGCTGGTAAAAAAGATAGCAAGTCTACATTAGGAAGTATAACGTAATCAAGTATCAAGAGGTCAAGGAACGCGGCCTGTTATTGTATTCTATTTACTGTCAACTGTTCTGGCGGATTCCTGTGTTCGTTAAGTCTCCACTGTTAAATTGTAATGGGTCAAACTATCGATGCTGGACAAACTCAGCACCAGGTGCAATCTTAGTAAACTTAATTCTTTCCGCGCAGGGAAATTTTCTCGTACTTGCCTTCAAGTCGCGAGTCTCTTTTGTTCTTCTTCATTAAGTAATGCTCCACATAAGAACTACTGTAAACTTCATTGTTCTGCCGCATTGGCTCTTTCCCACATAGAATATCTTTGATTTCAAGGATAGAGGAGGGGCTGATGGTTCATAATTATATTTCAGTTTAAAAATAAAGAAAATCCATTTGCGTCAAATAAATTTTAGGAAATGTTCGTGCTTAACCAATCAGAATAGCAGAAGATAATAGCTAATAATTTTGCTTATTTGATGAAGTTCCCCAAATACAATATCTTTTAAAAATTGCCTGTTGTGCGATTGGGTCTCAAATTACTTGAAACCTTAAAAACATTAGACAAAATGCACCTTGAACCTTAACTTTTCAGCAGTTTTTGAGTCTAAACCAATGAGATCACTAGCTGTAACAATGGAAAAAGTTCACATTCTATCGTGCATTGCGGTTCAGCACTTTCCTTCTTGTGCGGATCATCACTTAAATTATGTACTTTGCTAGTGAACAAATTGGCTTAAGTAGCACGGAATATATCTAAAAAATAAGCATTACTTTTAAGTAGTCTTCTTTGCACTTCGTTACTTTTTATCAGTCTCAGTTGTTAGAAGTGATCGTTTTGTTTTTGTAGGATATGCCCAACACATCAGAGATGAACTCGGTGAAATAAACATTTTTCAAAATCTACAGATGGCGAGACTGTGTGACATAGCTGGTAAGATCAACACCCATGTCAAAGTTCATCCCAAGCAGATGTACCTGAAACAATGGCTTGCTTTTCATGATTTAAAGACAGTGTGATATGTTTGATCACATCCCGCTCTCAATGGGGTAGTGTGACGGGAATTTTGACCCCTTTTTTGGTCAAAACCATACTACAGCACCTTTACTGATTAACAAAATAATCCTAAAACGCCAAGCGAAACAGAAATCAACCAATTCTTGAAAGTGGAACAAATTATGGTCTGTTTTGGCCCATTTTGGAGATGAAAATGTGAGAACTTGAAATCTAACTTTTTTCAAGTTGCAGTAATTCAGTCCATCTCTGACTAGAGACACTCGTCAACAGTTTTGGTAGTTTCTTGGTGTTGCGGATGGTGTGATCACCAAATGACGTAAAACAAAAGATTCAAAAGACACTGAACAATACCCACACCACAACACAAAAGCTAACTAACAATGGCTTCCGCAACACCAAGAAACGCCCACAGTTTTGGTAAACTGGGATGGCAATCTATCAAACTGAACCATTATTTTTCAGTTTCTGTTAATACAAAAACATTTTTTGGTTTTTGAACTGACACCAAATCCCCTTTTAAAAGTCTTTCTATCGCAGTTCATATGAATTTATTTTCATATACACATTTTCATGATTTATTTTCTGTAGATCCTAAGGTGGAGGTTATTTATATCAGTCCAGTGGAACTGAATGATGAGGTGTACCAATACTACTCTAAACTTCTTGGTTTGAAAGCGCGGAGACCCAGTGACTCTGATTCCAAAGGAACTGGCGACGAGGAAGAAGACGATATTGAAAACCGCTACAAAATCATCGTACCTGATGCTGTCGATAGGTTTCCGGTAGGTTCAACACTTAAAAATACGCACGGCGGGTTATACTCGAGTCCTGCCATCTTTACACCCGTTACGACGAAACATTTTCTTTTTGCTAAAAGTTCAATGGAATTTCGATCATGTGTTTAACTTACGCGAATTTTTGGAACGAGGTGTTTCGAAATCTTACAAGGAATCAGAGAATTAACTCTGTGTGTAAATTATAGTGCCAAAGTCAACCCATAAATTTTCCTGTACTGAGCGTTAGCCCTAGTAAGGAAACGAGGGACCACACGAGGGAAAGAAAAAAATCTTTGACCTCGGTGGGATTCGAACCCACGACCTCCGGATTAGATCTTCCGTCGCTCTACCGCTTGAGCAACGAGGATTCCTTGTTTGTATCACCAGTGCTACGTGGCTCAACATTTATTCGTACCCTTCACATTCTCATTGCCACGAATTGCCACCTTATTACCCACGATCTGCTCCCTTACGGCCTCGTGGCTCAAGCGGTAGAGCGACGGAAGATCTAATCCGGAGGTCGTGGGTTCGAATCCCACCGAGGTCAAAGATTTTTTTCTTTCCCTCGTGTGGTCCCTCATTTCCTTACTAGGGCTAACGCTCAGTACAGGGAAATTTATGGGTTGACTTTAGCACTATAATTTACACACACAGTTAATTCTCTGATTCCTTGTTTGTATCACCAGTGCTACGTGGCTCAATATTTCTTTCGAAATCTTAGTCGACGTTGTTTTCAAGGAATATGCGAATATGCGTTGTCTAGCTTATAGACCTCGTTTAAAAATTAGGCCCTAAGTTTTTTTAAGATATTTTGAGTCTATGTATACGTATACATTGCGTGAGGTTTTGGCGGAGATACGCAAATCCATTTCCAATTGGAACTGTGAAGTTTTACTGTATTAGGATCTCTCCCCATTTCTCCCTGTTCTATCCACCTAGCGTTCTCTATTTGTTGTTTGACGCCCCGTTTACACGGGTCCGGACAAATTTTTGCACGGACGAATTTTGTTCCTAGACCACGTGTTTACATGGATCCGTGCAAATTCTGTTACAGATTGCAGTGGTGTTTACACGGAAACTTGCACACTTAGCCGTTCAAAAATTCGTCCGGTTCCGCCAGTCCCGTGTAAACACAAGGTGGAACCGTGCAAGTTTTTGTCCGTGCAAAAATTTGTCCGGACCCGTGTAAACGGAGCCTTAATTTCAATCTCTTGCTTGTTTATTCACCAGACTCACAACATGTGTCTATCATCCATCTTGAAGTACAGCCCTCAAACAGTTAAAAGGTATGACTAAACCAAATTTTATTACAGCTAAAACTGCTCAATGTTAACTCATGTCATAACAGACTAAAAGAAAGTATGCAATGTGTGAGCAGGCTTACTAGTTCGAATTGATTTTAACTCAATGGAATCTTTATTCGTTAGATCGTGCGCATCATTTAAAAACCTGTTCTCTCTTTTCATTGTACACCTTGTCAGATTAAAGAATTTAATCAAAGGACGAGAGGCGTATATAGTTCCAGGTGTGCTTCACAAGGACGATATCTATGTGGCAGACTTACTCGGTGAGTTTGAACAAGTGTCCTTTTAAAAAGGTAGAGTGCCGCGATAAAATGCTTCACTAGTGCTGAGGGCGAAAAGTAGGTATGGAAATCTCGGGAAATTATTCGCAATGTACCTGACGAACAACCTCGTTCCCAGGGCCTCTCTCTCTTCAGCTACGTCATCATCGGGAGAGACCCTGGTTGCGGCTGGTCACGTGCCACCCTGTGACAAAATATTTTCCATCGGGGTAGGGTCAATAACTACTTTCGTTCATCTTCTCGAACGAACACGAAAGAAATGCCATGAAATGCCTGTCAAGAGGCTCATTCGTTCAAACACACGGGCATTTTTGAAAGCCTCCGATCACCTTCTAAATTCAACAAAGGTAAAAAGAGCCAGATGTTTATTTATCCAGATTTGAATTCAATATTGCCTGAACAAAATATAACATCACGTACACATCGTTTGCTTTATAAAATGATGCTTTTATTGACCAGAATGTAATAATTCTTGAAGTTTGCGTGCTGCATTCGTGTCTAAATCTTAGCTTGCAGATAAAATATAAAATATAATCTGTATAATGTTGCCCAATGTAATGTATTGATCTTGTCAACAAAGTGTTGATTTCCATCGGTCGCATGCATATTCTCTGATTTTAGTTAGGTTTTTCTGCTAATTGGCCGTCTGACAGTATAAATTTAGCATAAAATAAAGCACAAGGATAAAGATTACCTCTGTATTCACATATTTAGGAGCCTGATACGGGCTAAATGTCGCATTCAGCTCGGTTCGTGGCATTTGTCTGCGCGAAATATTGACCGTCGCGGCGTTTGTTTCCATCCCTGAAGAAACGAGGTTTTTAACGTACTTTTCGTCGCTCAGAAACGTTTTGGCTGAGTTGACAACAACATGAACCGCTTACAGGTAAAAAATACTTATGTGATTACGAAATGCTTGGCTTTTAGCTTGTTATGATGACCGATAATACCTCAAAACACTTCTCCCCTTTCTCGGTAAAGCGACAATTATAAACTTTACTACCCCTCCCCTAACAAAAATATTTGTTACCACCCAGATTCTGGGTGGCACGTGACCAGCCACAACCAGGGTCTCTCCCGATGATGACGTAGCTGAAGAGAGAGAGGCCCTGGGAACGAGGTTGCCTGACGGAGTGATTATACCGTCCCAGTTTGAACACGAAATGCAACGATGTAACAAATTAACCAGGAAATCGAGTGTTACACTTCTGCAAGAAATAGATTGAAGTTATAGATCAAGTGAGTTTTATAGAGGTCGGAGTTACCATAGCAATACGGTGACGTCATTGTCATCAATGGAGCCACCTTAACTTCAATAACATTGTCTATATCTACGGTTTTTAGACATCCCAGTCTTGGGTCCCGAGCCAGAAGTAGCCACGCTATACTCTACCAAATCAGGCTCCAAGAGGATTTTTCTCAGTGCCAAGGTTGCAATTCCACCGGGACACTTTGATATCTACAGTCTTCCGCAGGTTGGTATATAAAAAATAACTTCCGATTTGTCCCGAGAAGTTTACCTTTTTCCGAGAGTGACCCTTGTTTATCAGAAACAGTTCGCTTTATTCTGGAGAAAAACTGAATGCGCGAACTAAAAAATAAATTTTTAAAACTGGGATATATAGCCTTGGAAATATCCTAACTTCAATGTCCCTCCCCGTTGTTGCCTCACGTGACACGTTTTGACCAATAAGAAGTGACTATTTTTGAGTCATAAAACGTGCATGGGAATCAGTAGGATGTGTACAATGATGCCAATTTGGTTATTCTTTACATCGCGGCGTTTTTATTACTTAAAAGCATACATTTTCGGTAAAGTCTACCTGCTATAGCTTAGAAGGAGGTCGGACACCTTATAAAGAATTATATAACGTAATGTCGACACTTGGAATTTTATTTTCAATAAATTTTTAAGTGTAAAAAAGAAAATCTAAAATCCCCACTCAGGATTGAACCTGTGACCTCAGCTTGGCTTAGGCTTACATAGCCTACCGTACCAGGGTACCACCTAGCTTCTCGGGTTCTTTAGGCCTAAATTTAACTAAATAAACTGCTAACCCCAACCCCCTCAACTGAAAGCTAACCAGTTACTCCGTTATATATTCTCATTAAAGTGTCCGACCTCCTTCTGAAAAATAAAAATAAATAAACAACTATATTTTGAGAGGAAAGCCACATCAGCCGCAGCTGGTTTTCATGCAGGTCCTCTATCCAGATCGAATTAGAATTTAGAATGTTGGTTTTTGAGGAGAGGGGAAAACCGGATTACCCGGAGAAAAACCTCTCGAAGCAAGGAGAGAACCAACAACAAACTCAACCCACAAATGATTCCGGGTCCGAGGATCGAACCTGGGCCACATTGGTGGGAGGCGAGTGCTCTCACCACTACACCACCCCTGCTCCCCCTGAGCTATAGCATTTAGACTCTACCTACATTTTCATGCCCAGTTCAGTTCATTTGCCAAGGGTGTTTAATTGCCAGCTTGGCACAATCTTGTGCAAGTGAGCTGAGTAAAAGTATACAGTAAAACCTCTACTAACAGCCACCTCCCTATAACGGCCACCTATCCACAACGGCCATGTTTTTTTGTCTCGACTTCTCATTCACTCACTCAAATGCTCTAACTGATAACCTCTCCGTAACGGCCACCTCTCCACAACGGCCATGTTTTTTTGTCTCGACTTCTCATTCACTCACTCAAATGCTCTAATTGATAACCTCCCCACAACGACCACCTCTCTACAACGGCCAGAAAGGTCTGTTTGAAGGTGGCCGTTGTAGAGAGGTTCGACGGTAGTTAAGAGGCAGAACGAGACGGTTGTACATGTAGCAATCACAGCTGGAACCAAGCACTTAAATGAATGTTGTATATCGATATAACAACAGTAGCATCACGACACTCAAGAAGAACAAGAAATTGCTCGAGAAGTAAGGGGTTTGTGATAGTAGTTTATTTCTGTGTAACATTCAAGAGAAACGAGACAGTGAGCGAAGTTTGAGTTTATATGTGAAATGTTCTTCATTGTTTTCAGCTGCAGGAGAGCCTTGCTAAGTTAGTGACAGAAAACCTGCACGTCAAAAGATGGCTTTTTAAGATGGACAACGAGTTTGATGGCAGAGGAACAGGTGGGTTGAACCAACCAAAGCTGCAATATTCATGTTTTAATACACTGAATCTAATGATTCAAACTTCTCTCTCTCCTTACAGCATTCTGTGACGTCACACCGCACTTGAAATGCTACTCGTGGGCTCAGAAGGAATGTCAGCGGTATGGCGAGAAATGGAGCAAAAAGTGGGCGCACGAGCCCACGCTGATCAGGGTGTCAGCGGAAATCCCCGAGATTATGGCTGACCATGCCACTCCAGTAAATAGCGAGCTGTACCCAACATGGGAAAAATTTCTGCAAGATTTTCTTAAAAGAGGTGGATAATCAAATATCACAATCCTTAAAATCACTTTTAGTTTGAATTACGTGTCACTGTCACCTAGGAACACTCAGGGCCCAGATTTCTAAAGGATGAACAGGGCTTCTGACTACTGCCTCAACTTGACTTGATATGCAAAATTTAATTCAAATATATTTTGCCCTTTTTTAAATAAGCTTAAATTTCAAACAGCTTTAAAACAATAAAAAAAAAATATTTGATTGACATTTAATCCTGGATTCGTGTTGGATACCAGACCGGACCCAGTTTAGCTGAAAAAGTGAAAATTGTTTTTAACTGTTTTCGAATTGAATAATTTAAATGGGGAATTCCGGCCCTTGTACAATACGATAGTCGGTGGGATACTTGTTGAAAAACCTCAGTTAAATCATGGATAAAGCGGATTTCAGTAAACGTCACGTTGTCATCGATTAACTCTATCAAGCAACGCCAACAGCTTTTTGGTTGAGTTATTTTTACTACATCCCAAGAAACCATCTTTGCTTGTTCGTTAGAGCACATTTTGTCAGCTTGTTGTATTTGTATTCCAGTTCGATAGTGACAGCACATTTATATGTGTTAATTAGATACTAAATGGAAATAACTTTGGTTGTGTTTCAGGAGGGGTAATTGAAGCGTGTCCTCCATCTGACAGCGTCACAGCTTTATGTGTTGACGTGTTAATTGAACCGACTGGCGAGTCAACCATCTTGTGTATGGGAGATCAAGTATGAAGATATTTTTATCTGTGTTTTATACCCTTTCTTAACATCCAACGAGTCTTCGTTCGCACTCTAGTGAGCTTGGCATTCACCATGTCTCTGATCACGTGATTTTCCACAGATTCACGCCTCATCCCGTTTCAGATGCTGGGGCTACTCTGTGCCCCAAACCTCTGTGGATCCTTCGGTTCTCTGCACGGCTACCGAAGCTGTGTCCAGTGCCTGTAAGCTGCGTGGCATTGTGGGATATTTTTCGATTGACTTTGTGACATTCATTGATCCTAAATCGGTGAGTATATACTATCGTCACATGTTGTAGATCCTTTAGTATATTTTGTTTCCACTATAAGAGCGATAAACATTTTATGCACAACAATTCATTTTGTACGTTAATTCCTTGGCTATAAGTATTAGTCTTTCTGTTTTACCTTGGTCCTCTGTGGCGCCTCTAGAAAAAGACAAGCTAAACATAGGCAAGGAGCTTGCGTTCGACAGCTTGAAGTTTGTTCCGTGAAGGTGTGGTTCATTTTGTTGCAGAGAAACGCAAATTTTAGAAAACTGGCGGTAGCATCCTTCAAAGTTTCAAATACTGGGAGTAGGATTCTTCCAAGTTTTATTTCAATAGTCCGCGTGTCGTTCTCATTCTTGTATCTAACTCAAAACTTTCTGAATCCCCCAGAGCGGCTTTCATTGAGTGGCAAAAGTATCTCGCGATTGCTGTGGTTTTGCATTACTACTGCATAACTGTTACTAATTGTGATTGGCTGAAAAATCTTGCGCTTCTTTCTCAACCAATCAGAAGTAAAACCAAAACCAATTTTCCCGCGCTTGACGCCGACTTCAAGTATTTTCGTCGAGTTCGTTTGTTTTGATTGGCCAGCGTTATAACTTTGGGTTTTGGTTTTACGATGACCGCTCTAACCTTTCCAAACCTTTTACTGTAGAAGCAATGTATACTTTGGTTCCACCAGCAATTGTATTTACGCAATTAAGAACCGTTGTTGCAGTTAATTTGGTGTAAATTTTTTATAAAGATTTGTGGTTGTCGTCACTGGGATAGAGAGTGCTCGAAATATATAGTATACAGCAGGAATGTTTTTTTTTTTTACACGAGGAGGGGGTCTAACCGAAATAATGTCTTGTTACCGAACTATAATGAACCAGAAGGGCATATAAGCGGAATTTTACAGTATACAGATATATATAAAACGTCCCAATAGTTTCTAGTCGGTTCAATAGTCATTAAATCATTAAAACACAGTACTTTCTTGTATGTGTTGTAACAGTTTGATCAGGTGGTGTGGGCAGTGGATCTGAAGGTTAGATACAGTGACAGTATGGCTATGACAAAACTCTTGCTCTATGTATCCGCTGGACAGTTCGAGCCTGCTCTCTCAGCATTTGTTGTACCAGTTAAAAAGAAACGCGAGGAAAGCGGAAGGAGACGGAGAAGAAAGACAATTGTTGAAGATGATGAGGTGTGTTGTGGTGGTGTTTGAACTATATTAGTAATTTTTGCAATTTGAAACGGGTACAGGACTATAAGACCCCAAAGAAGTGTAAAGAGACACTGTGCCGACGAAATAATAAAATTTCGCTTAGTTTATTTCCGTGTTATATCGCCAAATGCCGCCAAATATACAACTTAGTTGGATAAAAAGATTCCATAGAGTAAAACAGAAACATTAGTTTGGAGATAAAGTGCAGGATTGCAAGGATTGAAGTGGATTACAGTTCATGAAATTTGATATATTGACAGGCGGTCAAGAAATCAAACTTGCTATTCTTACATTAGTCAAGAGTTTCACTTGCCTTAGTGCCTTGCTAGAGCACCGTTCCAGGGCACTGTCAGCTGAACGGAGCCTTATGCTGACGTTCTTTCTAACGCGTTTTGATATCTTCAATGGTTTCATTTTCAGCCGCCGCCTAATCCTAACCGTTACGCTATTATCAGCACCAGACTCCTGCACAGTAATTTAAGTGTGATTCACTATAGCGTGTTCTTCCAGATGTGTCGTGCGCATGGCATTGGTTTTGACGTGAAGGTAAGCAAGCCTCTTTGTTACGTAAACGTCTGGAATAAACATCGCAGGCACAACCCCAATTATAAACTGAATTGCATAGAAACTCCAATCATAACCTTAAAGATGGTTTCTTTAAAATCTGACCCATCTATCATTTCCGATTACACGAGCTAGTCTTGATTTCAATAAAGTGGCAGCATCTTTGTGTTGTGGGTGTTGTCATCACCAAATAGCATAAAACAAAATATTCAAAAGAAGCTAAACAATATTCACATCACAACACAATAGCTAACCAACAATAGTTTCCGTAACACCAAGAAATATCTAATAAAGTCGCCCGTTACTGTCGTTACCCTAACTTTCAAAGCGGAAACCAGAGGCCTTCGTTTTTATCTCGTGAATACGCGAAGCGCTAAACGAGATATAGTATACGGGGACAGCTATGGAAATTTTCACTAGTTCCATCTGTAAACTTTTTTAATTCTCCAGTGTATTACGTGTTAAAAGATGATTGCTGTAATTGAATAAGTAAACTTTTTTAATTCCTCAGTGTAATTGCGTCATCCAGTTGTCTAGACAGTGTCGTTTCACGCAATGCATATTTATGTCACACTAAGATGTTTTGGTCGTTTTAAATTTGTTTTACTCTTCAATGCTTTAACTTCAAACTCAGTATGGAAAATTAAAATCGATCTGTGGACTTAGACTTAACCTTACCAGGGCGCGACAAAAGCGCTGTCCGATAGCCCGGGGCTAGTGAAGCGACCCGTCGGGCTAGCGTCTTTTTGTAGGAGTTTGCCCGACGGGCAAGCAATATTTGTTGCCTTTTCTCATCATTAAGTTAAGAATTAAAATAAGAAGTGTGTAATAAACAGTTCTCTAGTGAAAGTGAGGAACATTTTAAAAATGTAAGAAAATATCAACAGGGAACAAAAGAAATGGAATTGCATGATGCGTTTTCGTAAATAATTAAAATTTACAGTAGCAGCCGTAATTGTGTTCTCACTCCTCTGCTTTTAGGTCTTTAAAATCGCTGTTGTATTAAGTTCAAAGTAAACCAGTTAAGGGGTATAGAATGGTCTATCGGAAACGATGCGTCTCGGAAAATATTCATCGAGTCTCGAATTCTCGGCATTTGAAATTGGAGTCTCGGAATCTCGGGCTCGCTATAATTTTCGAAGTCTCGAATTTTGATAACTTGGATCTCGGATTCTCGTAAATTTTTCTCGTAAATCTCAGCTTCCGTTGGAGATTTCAGTCACGTTTAAAGCTGTTTTATTACTATCAGCCCGACATTTTCTAGCAATTGGAGTCTCGGGCTCGGATTTTTTTAGAGGTCTCGTGCTCGGATTTGATAGAAACGTTAAAGTCACGGTCTCGAATTTTTAAACAAGGATCTCGCAGTCTCGCAAAGTCTCGAATTTACCATTCTATACCCCTCAGTTAGGATCTGTCTTGTCGATTAAGACCGTTTTCTTTTACAAGCTAGACAACTTGAACATTTGCCGACACAGTCATTGCGTTAATTAATACTGGATAGATTGTTTAACCCACGAACGGCAAATATTTTTGCCGTCTGCCGTTTGCCATTTCCATGGGAAAGTGAGTAGTTTCACGTTTCTCAAACTCATGAACATGTGAACTAACTTCAATTTTTCTAGTGGATTTATTTTACGATTCGAGGAAAAGTAAGGATAATAAACTGCAAGCTGCCGTTTGCCATGTACGCGTAAAACGCCGTAATTTAATCTCTTTTTGTTGTATCAAACTTCCGGAAGGGCTTGCAAGATATTTTACGTTATCCAAAGGCGAAAGACTTCGAATCAGAGTACTAGTTTCATTGATCAATTGATCATAACTTTAATAACCAGCGCAAAAATAAGTTTTTCTCGTAATTTATAATTTATTCCGCAACATTCGCCGTCGGGAGCGAACACAGTTGGAGATTTTTTGCCTCTTGGTGTAATATTCATCCCTTGTTTAAATTTGTTTGTTTTTAATAATTAATTTACTTTTGGGCTAGCTCTTCAGAGCTCCGGGCTAGTAAACTAAAGTAGCAGCTTGCCCGAAGGGCAAGCTGATTTTTTCATTTTCATCCCACCCTGCTTACGTTGACTTGTTTAGTATTCACAAGATGGCTCTTAGAGCCCTTTGATTTGCTTTTGTCAACAGGCGGGTCAGGTTATCAGCAAAACGTGTTATCCAAACATTTATCAAACTTAACGACCTTATGTTATGAGTTACAACGTCCCTGCGCAGTTATCACCCTTCTTGTTATGTTGTGGTTAAAAGTTTTCCCAGTAGAGTAAACCTGCCGTTTCTTCGTCCTTGATTAAAATCGTGATGCAACAAAGCGATAATGAAACGGGCCTATTTTTTCTTTCCATTTTTGTTATGCGTTTCTAATTTTTTTAGGAAAAAGCTGGAACGATTTTCACATTGGTGGATAGCTCAAAGCGAGAGCATTTAGGAATGTTGTAAGTATTCTTGCTTCTGTAAACCCAGTCAATTTGGTCATCTTAAATGTCCAAACCAGAGAAAAACATGTAAATCAAAGGACTCCGAATTTTAGTTGAACGTACAGATCCGTGATTTTGTGATCTATTTTACTTAAGCTCATTATTTTTTTTAACACACAGTAAGACCTCACTTTTTACAACTAAACCGAGGTACAAGTGTACTACAAACATATACATACCATGCGTAAATTTTTCATATTTTTTTTTCAGTGTAATGAGTGATGATCTGCAAGGTTCTTTGTCCACATTTGCTCGTAATCTGTCCGTCATCCATCAGGAAATATCAGCTCCCAACATGCAGGGGGAGAGTAACTTTCAGGTGAGTGGACAGTAAGTCATGCCCCTGTCAGCTGTGAGTGGACAGTAAGTCGTGTTCCAGTCAGCCGTGACTGGATGGTAAGTCATGCCCCAGTCAGCTGTGAGTGGACAGTAAATCATGCCCCAGTCAGATGTGAGTGGACAGTAAATTTTGGCGCAGTCAGCTATGAGTGGACAGTAATTATGCCCCAGTCGGCCGTGACTGGATGTTAAGTCATGCCCCAGTCAGTTGTGAGTGGACAGTAAATTATGCCCCAGTCAGTTGTAAGTGGACAGTAAATTATGCCCCAGTCAGCTGTGAGTGAACAGTAAATATGGCCCAGTCAGCTGTAAATTATGCCCCAGTCAGTTGTGAGTGGACAGTAAATTATGCCCCAGTCAGCTGTGAGTGGACAGTAAATATGGCCCAGTCAGCTGTGAGTGGATGGTAAGTTATGCCCCAGTCAGCTGTGAGTGGACAGTAAGTCATGCCCCAGTCAGCTGTGAGTGGACAGTAAATTATGCCCCTGTCAGCTGAGTGGACAGTAAATTATGGCCCAGTCAGCTGAGTGGACAGTAAATGATGCTCCAGTCAGCTGTGAATGGACAGTAAGTCATGCCCCAGTCAACTGCGAGTGGATGATATTAAAGTCATGCCCCAGTCAGCTGTAAGTGGACAGTAAATCATGCCCCAGTCAGCTGTGAGTGGACAGTAAATTATGGCCCAGTCAGCTGTGAGTGGACAGTAAATTATGCCCCAGTCAGCTGTGAGTGGACAGGAAATCATGTTCCAGTCTCAGAGACAATCTGAGGAGAACTACAACTGTCATACACTCGACTCGATTCGTAGTTTGCTCTTCCTCGAACCAAAATTTTACCTTGAAACATTTGTCTTATGGACACACGTTTTGGGATCGAAGTTGCCAGTCCACAATCGGAAGTATTTTCAAGATAATTTCTTTGTGAAAAACTGTACATGAGGATATTACCCCAAATTAAAAATAAAACTGTGGATGTCGCTTGCAGGATGTCGCGGTTTTGTACATACCAAACCGGTGGATAGTGTATTTAGCGCGCTATGATTGGCTACTCAAACTGGGATAGTATTATCTCCAGGCATTGTTCTGGATTTCGCGCGCGAGTTTTTTCTCATTTGTCAGACAAAAGTAACCATTTTTGGCTGGCTATATAATAAAATAATTATTCACCTCAGTAATTGAATATTCCTCCGTTTTAGTTGGAAAATATTGTGCCTGGCCAATGGCGGGTGGGAGAAATTGAAAAGATCTGATGGATTGTTATCATTGACATGGCTTCCTTAAATCGTTATAATATTCAAAATTTTCCACTTGCATATTCCTCAGCCTGCCATTGATGATATTGACTCAATTTTGGGAACAACTGAAGAGAATAAACAGCACCCGACCACCCCTCCCACAAAAACACCTCAGTTGCACGCGCCACGGCCTAAAGAAATGCAGCGAATCCTGCAAGAACACCAACAACAAATGCACACCATTGAAAAAGACAAGAAAGAAATGAAAGAAGAAAAAGAGAAGCAAAGACTGGCAGAGGAACATAGAAAATCGAGTCAAGTGGAAGAGAGGGTACACACTGGGCAAAGCACTGCCCCTCCTCCCTCCCCTGCGGCTGCTATGTCGCCAGTTTGCTCGACAGGTCCCCTCGAAGATTCGCCGCTAGTTACCAGGCGTGCATCTGTTGCCAGTCGCGCCGGCTCAAACGTAGCAGGTCCTAGCGATGCAAATTTTAACCCCGCCGAACCTGCTCATGCTTCCCCCGGGAATAATGTACCAGAAAAGAGCCATGAGGTTACGGAGGACTCAGCCACCCCGTCAGGGGAAGTTTTGGATGACAATAAAGATAGACCCAGTTCCAGATCAGAGGTCCAGACACAAAGGTCTGTTTCGCCTAGTGCGTCTCTGGAACAGAATCTCGAGAAGAGAGCGAGAGCTTCTTCCCTGAAAAGCGCTCCTCACTCAAAGAACAAAAGTAGAACGCCATCACCCAGGGAGGGTGGGAAAGGGAAAATATCTCCTTCTGCCAAAGATTAAATTTCATACAAATAATAACACCGATCTGTTTGTTGTACTTTGGTGTAGGTGTACTTAGAATAATTTATAAATACTGATCAAGATACCGCAATAGCAGAAAGGTCTTTTAATTTTTAATTTTATTTTTGGTTATGTCTGCAGAAATCATACGTTATTCCAGCTAAAGTAGAGAACAATAGACACGTTATTTATTATTCTGTTTATACAGTTGAGCAGAAGTTTTGTTATTCAATTTTGTACATATATCTATGGAATGTTTTGTGGCAATACCTACTTTACTGTAAATATTGTGTCAACTGTCATCTGGATTGCATGAAGATAAAAAAGGAAATAAAACGATATAAACCGCGAATGAACTGTAGTTTTTGTGATGTTTTGGCTCCAGATCAGCGTTTGTGTTTTTCGCATAGGTCTTTTACATTTCATCCTCAATAATCCAAAGAAGATTGTAGCGGAGCACTCGCCGGGCCGAAGGCCCGGCTGCGCAGCCCCATACTCATAGAACCTAGCCCGTCATTTTTCATGGTCATGGCTAGCGGAATGTTTCGCGGGCGCGCGTGTGCCCTCCGCCCTCCGTCGCGCAGGTAGCTCCGTCGCGCAGGACTAGCTCGCGGGCGCGTATGACGTCGCAAAACATGCGCGTACGACGTCATGTTGAAACCAAAGCGAAGCTTTTTTTTTCGCGCGGTTACACGGCCGAATATCACGTCAGCTGGGAAAACACTTTGATGTTTTGCTGTGTTTACTGAGCGGAGAAAACGGTTTAAATTAAAGTCGTTATTTTCCTGCATTTTTTCGTGGTTTGCTACTCAAGACAGGGATACTAATTAAGGGATACTCAGAAGCCGCTTTAGTGGAAAAAGAAGAGCTTTCAGAGATAAAATCTTGCTTCGAGGAACTATATACGTTTTTAGCAATGCGAGAGATGGGTTCGTTTTACGGATTTCAGCACCAAAGCGGAGATTTAAAGAATTTCCAAGCACAGTAGTCGCCGGAGGGACTTAAAGGTAAAACAAATTACATTTTTCGATGGGAATTTATCTTGATATCAATCTGTGATTGACTTTTTGTTAATGTGTTCTCGTTAGTTTTGGAGAATTGTTTTTAAACGTGTAGCTTAAATTCAGTTGTATTAATTTCTTGAATTTCATCGAAGACACGGCTCGGCCTCGATGCGCGTTTTGCGTTTTGCTTTTAAACATAAACTAATGGAGATTTGAATAAAATTTTTCGAAAGAAGATTGTGTTGACCATTTTTATGTGTTTGTTCATTCATTACATAGATTGAAAAGCGATTTTATGTAAACAAAACAAGACTTAGATTTTATACTCGCGTCGCCTTATGCAAATATGTTTGTGTATTTTTGCAATTTTGGTTTCCAAATCAGTTTCTCGGGCATTTTGTGACAAGCAACAAGTGTATTTTATTCGGAAAATAGTCGTAATAGTTATTCTAGACGGAGAAAAAGTTGTTTTTGTGAACTTTTGTACGGTCTAAATGTACTGTGCAGACGGTCGGGTAATACTGTTTTTGAGAATTGCTAAAATTGAAAAATAGCCCGGTCGTCAATATTAATCTTAATTCTTGTGCTTCCGACCTTTCACCTATTAGTTAAGTTTCATCTTAGTTAAGCTTGTTCAGAGGGTCTTCAGAGGGTGCCGCTGTTAGGCTAAGCCTAACTATATATATTATGTCAAGGTTTGTTTTGTTATGTTTTGCCGCGTTTTTAAAGATAGTTCAGTGAGAAGCATCTATCTTTATTGCCTACAATTTTGGATGGTTGTATGGTTCCGCAAACGTTCAACTGGAACAAACTGCTTACTAGGGTAGGGTAATGTGGAGTTAATGTAATGTGGAGATAATGATAATGTAACTTGTAACATAAGGGGCACAATATTAGTTTATCTAGATGTGCCCCTCTCCTCTCCTTCCTATATATAATGTGACTTAATTTAAGTATTATCATCTGCAAAGGTTTGGAGAAAATAATAAATGAAAATGGATGAAATGTGGAGATTGAAATCACACCATTTATCAACATTTTTCATGATTCATTTATTAATATGAGATAAAACTATAGCTGGTTGATTTACTTCGGGCACAAGAAATAAATTTTTCCGGGGGTGGAAAATGTTTCATTTTTTTTTTGCCAAGGTATTCATTTCCCAGTGGGTGAGGAACAAGCTTACTTTTCGTCACCCAAGCACTGTGTTGCTCGAATTGAGATGGTCAAATTCGCAGTTCTCTTTTTCATTCACAGCGACAATATTTTATTTACGCGAAAAGGAAAATCTTGGGGATCTTTTATAGATTTTCGTTAAGTGTATTTACGACCGTATGTGAGTCGTTCGAGCGTACTGCGGGCCAGTAACTTACGCAACGATGATAATACCAACTTGGTTTACGTTGTGATTGAGATGAAGATTCTTACTTTTGGGTGTGATGCCTATTTCGAATCCTGCTCTCTGAGAGCTTCTTTTATGATTATCACACCCCTCCCTCCTTTTTGTTGTTCTGTTACGGGCTGTTTACAAAAGCAGACAAGATTGAAGCAAAAACCTAACTACTCCCACATATCAATAATATAAACAACACAGAAAGAAGGGAAATCATCTTTATTTTAAACACTTTCGTTTTCCTGGCAGTTACAAAGTCTAGTTTATGTCGTATTTCGATACAAACTGTTATATTTTGCTGAACTTATAACATACATAACGTGGAACAGGATAATATCTGGCATGGACTGCTCCATCATGAGCTTGGGTTCCTGTGGTGAGAATTTTGTTTAAAGAGCAATGCATTTTGCATAAAGCTGTAGGCATGCGGCCTCTTCTATATCCCTCTGCAATTAGTGTTATTAGTATATAATAAAACAGTGGATAGCGTTGTTGGCGCGCTCTGATTGGCTACTGAAACTCGGAATAGCAAGTGCTATTCATCTCCAAGCAATTTGCGTGCGAAAATTGTTATCGTTGACAGGAATAACTGCATTGCAGCTCGGTATTTCACCACTAGCCACCCACATTGAGGTTATCTATAGTTGTTAATTATAACAGCGTTATAACTGGCTCGATATATTGATTATGAAACAAGTTTTCTTTATCAGGTTTTAGTTACTTGACATAACATAACTTAACTTATACACGACGGATAAGAATGAAATCTGACATTATTTAGTAACTGATTTGCGAAAGCCAAACAAGTTCAGCAACAAGACAATTTCTAAGTGTATTGAATGTGATGCACTACTACTTGAGCTCATCACTGGAAGAAACTTATTGACCATTTTTTGTCACCTTACAGTTGATGTGTGTGTGTCTCTGTCCTAGTTTTATTTCGTCATTGTTTTGTTCTAAGAGCTTCTAAGATGAGTTTTAGTTCCCTTTTCAATTCACATCGGTATAAAAAATTACCAAATGTATATCTCCTATCAGTAATTCATTTTCAGACTGGGAATAAAATCAACCTTTATACCTTTATGCCCGCGTTTATGCTGTTGAGAGTCTTTGAAATAACACTGTTACAGTTTGAATATTCCGCGAAATATAAGAATAGCTCAGTAAGTTTGGAGCCCAAGTTTTTAAACTGTATAATAACTCTATACAAATATGCAGCGGTTTAACACTGAGAAATTTTCTTAGAAGCAGTATTGATCTATAAGGGTGGCAAGACTAGCTATGAAAAATATCTACTGCAGAAAATTTCGTTTGCTATTCAGTGAAAATGTGACCTCTATTTACAAGTGCAAAACGCGTGTGAATCTAAAGCGTACCTGTACTGTGTAAAGGTAGCCTCAATATGATCACGGTTGTACGGATAATAAGAAGGTATGAATGGAGAGGGGTAATGGGGATAAAAAATACGGCTGATGGGGGGAGTCGGTGACCTCCTGACGATTTGTTTGCTCCCATTCCTCAAACGCTTTTCTTTGGATCGACGGTTGGAAAACCAAATCTATGAAAAACAAAAGGAAATCAAAGGTACGGAATGAGTAACGAATTAAGATTCACAGTAAAATCTCTACTAACGGCCAACTCCCTATAACGGCCACCTCTCTACAACGGCCATGTTTTCTTAGCCCGACTCCTTTATATTCATTCACTCAAATCCTGTAATTCTCTACAACGACCAGAAAGGTCTATCCGAAAGTTGCCGTTGCAGCCAGCATTTTCGCAGCTATCTTCCTTGACGGGGGTGGGGTGAGGGTTTGGCTTTGGGGTGGGTGGGAGTTATTTACCTGTATTCTTGATTCACTGATGTTGAGTCTCTTTCCCAATTCTTCCCTCATCAGTACATCCGGGTACCGAGTTTTCTCAAACGCTGCCTCCAGTTGTTGGATTTGCTCGGGCATAAACTTGGTTCGGTGACGGCGGTAGTAACGCCTCGCCTGTGTTTCCGAAGCAAAATCATCAAAGCTCGTTTCCCTGGGAAATCGTTCTGAAAACGACTGCTTTAGCAATGAACCTGAAAGAGATACATCAGCAAATCCGTAAATTGAAAAAAATAGGTTAACTTGTATCGTTGTTGTCAGTGCAATTGCGGTGTAAATGAACCCCATGATGACGTATTGTTC
>JAJLRJ010000003.1:18968551-18984630 GCA_024195265.1 Dendrophyllia cribrosa | reverse complement strand
TCATGATATGTTTCCATCTTATGGGTTATTAATTTTAACCCCAATTTTTCCCCGGCAAAACCATGTGACTCAAGATATGTCTTTGCATACCTCATAATTTCGCTGGGCTGCTGGAGGTCCACTTCTGAGGAACTTATGTTCAAGGAGGTCGCTACGAAGAAGCGAGAAATGGTTTCGTGAATGTTTTTATCACTTTGAAGTTTTGGAATAAGGGAAGTGGTCATAGCAAGTATATTCGAAGAGGACACACTTTGTGAAGTGGTAGGGGTCTGGAGTATACAACACACCACCTTTCTGTTGAGACAAATGATCATAGAAGAGACCGCTATCTTTTTGGTGGAACGATGGGCCCTGTCCGAGTACAATAGTTTTGACCATTTCTCTAATTGTCATTACGATAAAAAATTTTTGTTTCTCAGACTGTGCTAAACGAATGGTTGAACGTTTTTAAAGGACAAGTGCTGGTTAAAATTTGATTTGGTATCATCTGAGTTAGTTTAATCATAAAAAAAAAAAAAAAATTAGCCACTGACGTTTCGAGCGTCAACCCTTGGTCAGGGTGAAGGCAAGGGATAGGCAATTGGTGAAACATGGCAACATGAAAAAAACAGATGACTGAATGATAAGAGTTCGCTGATTTTCATAAGGATTGGTTGACCGCGTTACCCTGATGGAGAATGATGGCAAGACTGAAAGGTTAGAGAGATTGAAATGTCGGCCGACTGGTTAAGATGCGTTTTTGTCATTTCTTTTAACATCTCGTAGATGTTGCAGGAGTGGTCGCCTAGCAATCAAATGTCCCACAATTCAAGGATTTGCTTTGACGAAGGGCTACGGTGGCCAATTCACCTCGTCAACTCAGTTGTTTCTAAATATTATGGTTTCATCGCTCTACCGACAGCTTTACAGTTTCGTTAGAAACGAAACCTCTATATCCATGCAAAAGTAGGTTAATATTATGTCACCTTTGGTGTGCGACCGAATGAATGGAACATTACTTCTGTTCTTCGCCCGAGATAGCATTTCCAAAACTTTACATTCATTGTCAAATGCACTCTTCTTCCTTGAAGAAAAGCATTTCAGTAACAACTTGTCCTCACTTTTATTTTCCTCCTCACCAATGAGATAAAACTGTAAAAAGACAAAAACAAAGGAGTATTTAGAGGACAGGGAAATATCACCGCTCAAGAACCATTATTTGAGAACCGACTTGGGTCAAAAGTGACGGAAAGACACCCCACCCAAAGAAAAATAATAATAATAAATAAATAAAAATAAAATATAATAGACTTGCTTGGCTATCGATGACATAAAGTGAACTGAAGATAAGAGGGTTCATAAGAAAGGGAAATAAAAATTGATAGAACTTGTGAAGTTGTTAAGAAAGCGGAAAGCAGGTCCTTGAATTATTAAATCCAATGTTATGTTATGGTATACGTTGTACGTTGTTTCTTTCCCTAGTGGCACTCCAGAAACTGTAATGGGAAGTTTAGACCAGTGTAGTATCTGATGGTTTACATGTTATTTTTTTTTAGACTAGTATACATTTCATAGTTCAGAGTCTAGTTCAGTAATACAATTGTCCATTATTGTAAATAATAATTTTCAAATATCACTTTGACTTGGAATCTTTTCGTCGGAACGCCTGTAGAGGTTTCAGGAAACGTCTTGCCCAAAATATAAGAAGTAACTTATTGTACTTATGGAAATTGAATGTTAAAGATCATGTCAAAGACTGATTTATTAGAAGAAGTCCAAGTTTAGGATACGAAAAATGTTGTTAAGAATTATAATTTACGAATAAAAAAACCGTGAATACTGCGATGTTACTGCATATGTGATTTCACCAACTATTATAGCTTTTCAAATCGTTGATCGTTGTCTGCTTTCATGACAAAAACGCCGGTGAAAATAATGAAATGGTAAAATGTAAAACGTAATGAAAAGCTGCTAAAAGCAAAATCACATCGCCACTGGGAAAATCAAAGCATTCGCGGTTTCTGATCAGCACAGAATCGCAAACAAACCATATCAGTATCGCAATGTAAGCCATCAGCCCTGCTTAAGATATGCAGCTTCCTCCGCGACCAATCAGGTGACGGGTGCAGTACAGTGTCCAGCATGGTACCACTGGCAGGCATGTCTCAGCTCTGATGGCACTTGTCGCCCGCTTTATTGTATAATTAAAGCAGTTACAAGTTAATCGTAAGGCACAGCATGGTATACAGACTACTAAAAACTTTTATCCACGACATAACAGTGCAAATATCGAAAACAATGCATGCATTTTGTTCGCAGTATCTCAATTTATCTATGGCAGAAAAAAAAGATGTGGAACAAAGTGAAACGATACTGTTTTGACTGAAAATTATATAATTTATACCGATGTTAGCGAGGTTCTCAAACGATATTCAAGAATTCCGACGATTTCTTTTTCCCAGAAAAATACCAAAACCTTTTTTAGAAACGATAAAGGAAGATTTATTCCAGAGCAGAAACAAAATAATAAGCAGTCATCACATTGTCCGGATGCTGTACATAGCAATTTATCCCCAATAAATGACACATCTTGATACGGTAAAACTGATTATAGTTATTCCAGTTTCTCGTCTTAGGTCAAGCCGAAACAGGTTTTGGAATCATTAGTCATTTTGTAAAAGCCGATTTTCACTGCCAAAGTTTCGTTGATCAATACATACAAACGAACTGTTGAATGGTGTAAACTGCTTTCAAACACTTTGGTCAGACACTTTGATGGACTTGAAGGAACATAAAAAATATCTTAATAGTCTTCTTTGATCTTTGAGCAAAGTTCTTCGCACAAACGAACTATCGGACATGTTGGCGGAGGAAATAGACCCTGGATAGATACTGGGAATTAGTTCTTACATTTTCACCAGGTTTGGTCTGTGATCATCTGCACGATTCAATGCTTGACATGTATAAACAAACTACAAACTTTGATGATATAACTTTGACTGAAGAAACGTTGACAGAGTAAACCGACTCCAAGAATAGCATCGATGACAAACTTATATAACTATAGACAAATGCTTACAGCCCAAGCTTGAAGCGACTCTCTTTCTGAATGCTGCTTGTAGTTTCCTTCTCACTCCAACAGTTGAAAATGTATAAAGGATTGGGTTGATGGACGAATTGACCGGAAGCACAAACACTGCTATCCATACTTTAGCCTCGTGATTTGAATCGTGAAAATTACCAGTTAGAGATAAAATGCTGAGAATAATTACAGGCATCCAGCAAAAAAAGTCTGTCATCACGATAATAAATAGTCTTGTAGCTCTGGTGGACTCGGCTTTTATCATGTGCTTGGCCGATGAATTACGAATTAAACGCAAGGCGGTGAAAACCATTAGGACATAAGCGGTAAAAATAAATAAGAATGCAACGCCATTCAAGGTGATGAAAAATGCCGTTGCGTATTCCCAGCCAGCATGCTTGTGATCCGAGAACTGCAGCGGTAGACATACTGCAGAACTGCCAAAAAAGCCAATATTTGTCTTTTTATCCCAAAAATACGAGATCTCTGTTAAGGGAACAACCGAAATAGTAATTCCAATTATCCATAGACAAGAGCAGAGTATACGAGCTGACTTTAAAGACATTGGACGCATTCGGAGTGCAAATACAACGCATATGAGTCTGTCTGTTGTTATGGCCAATAACATGAGAACGGACACTTCACTTGAAAGCATGGAAAGCGCGCCCGCGATTCGGCAAAGAACATCTCTCCTCCACGTGACGTCATGTTTGAAGTATTCGCCTTTCCACTGGAGATCTTTAATAGCGATAATTAACAGGTAGACACCCATTATGAAGTCAGCACATGCTAAATTGGTAAGCATGAACGACTGGACTTTGTTGTCGTCTCTCATTTTTACCCTCCAGATTATCACAACGATGTTGCCAATGAAAGCAAGCATCCCGAGGATCCAAATACACATGCGCAGTAAGTTATTTTTCATTAGGTCCTCGCAGCTTGAGAAGGCACTATCAGCTGATTGACAGTTAAGGTTTTGAATGGCTTTTTTAGCGTAACAGCATACAATAAATTGGTCCAGTTTCCTAAAAGGTTAATACATAAACCGTTTTAGCTCCTTTAACCGACCCTTGATTTGTTTGAAGTAATATATCAAACACGAGTAAGAGTGTGTTACCAGGATTTCCAAACACCCAGAAGTAGGTTGAAAAAACGAGGCACAGCCGAGTTTTTTTAACCAGCGAGGCGTTTGCATACTTGATGAAACACTCTTTCGAGTATTTTATATAACTTCTCAAACTGGTCATTAAAAAGTAATTTTAATACAGAGAAAACGAAGGAATAAATTTGCCAAAATCTCTGTAATTAAGATCGGGTTTCCAAACCACCATCACGCCATGATTTTCTTTGTTCAATATTGATGAATTATCAAGCCACAAACAGTACACTCGGAGAACCAAAACTAAATACTGTGAGAACGAGCTGGATACCATCATGATGGCAATTCCATTAAAGGATCTGCAAACATCGCCAAGAAACTAAAATGCCTTAGCAGCAAAATTGGTACACGCGTGCAACCCGTCTTTACAAGCCAAAAGATCGGGAGTATCCTTATAATAATAGAGCCGAAACCTAAGATCATTAATGAGCAATGAGTGGTCTATCTTAATTTTTCAATGTGATTTGGACTATGTTGGTTACACCAACCGACACCTGCATCAACGCGCTGCCGAACACAGCACACGGAATTCAGCCGTGGGAAAACAAATTTATCTTAGAACTTTTCGGTACTTAAAATGCACCGAAATAAATTTGATTGTCTCATTCATGAGATGCTTTTAATCAAAATACTCAAATCAACTTTGAACGTGCAATCAGACTTTACCCGCGCTAAGTGATTCACACAACTATTAAAGAACAAAAAAATGTTAATGATCTGTTTCTCACTTATTTATATTCACCTTTTCTTTCTGTCATTTTCTACTTGATAATGATGTCAGAGACATCGAAACGTTGTATCGCGTTTATTTTTGTATTTCTACTAAAAGTTTTTAACAAACCTTGAATTATTAATAAGTTTGAGAATTTGTTTCACAATACTGAGATCATTCCGGTGGTGAAAAATGGTCTGGTAATACGTGTAAGTGCATCATTTCAAAATGCTTTCATTGGACGAGTAAAGTATCAGTGAAAAAGGCAGACCAGAAAAAAAAGTCATTCTAACATGTTCTAACAAGAGGGTTCTAATCATTATTGATATCCAATGGATCACTTACAGGAATTTAAGGTTTTTTAGCTCGTCGAAAGCATCTGGAGGAACGTCAGATTCTGACAACTGGTTGCCATGAAGAAATCTAAAAACAAAGAGCAGAAAAAAAAAAGAAATACCGAGGGATTCTGATTTGGTATTCCTTACTTTTTAAAAAAGGAAGCAAGTTTTTTTGCACCGTTGTAGTGTTACAGCAAACATTTTTATGAAATAAATTAAAGTTAATTTTGATTGGCTAGTCTTTACCTAACTACTTTTGCAACTATTTACTACTCCTACAGTAAACCGTTGATCTATTTCAGATGCACCACGTGGTACATTTGTCTGTACCACATGATGGCATATAAAAAAAGCTCGTCACGCGGTACAGAAAAATCCCGATCGTTACTCTGAATGCCGTCATAAAATTTGTGGGTGTCGCGGTTTTCTGGGAAGAGTAGTAACAACTACTTCACAAACTCTCTGTTAATTGAAATAGTCACCATGCTCTAAACCAAAGAATGCACCAGGATGCTTACAAAGTGTGTAATGAGTTAAGTCCTCTGAACGAAAACCGCTGAATGCTTCTTAAATTATTATTATGAAGATATCTGAAATATAAAACACACTTAATGAGCCTCAGTACAGAAGTCTACACACGAACAGTATTTTTCAACCCATTGTGAAAATAAACCTGCATTGAAAAACGCCTTGCTACATTACCATATTGCCCCTCTAACTACCAAACATGGCGCGACAGGAAGTAAAACTTTAATTTCTTTCTCATTTCGTTTTGTTCATAAATAGGCATTGGCAAGAATAGAAACCTGATATAGTTTGTTGAGGGTTGTCTATAATACTGACTCACCACTTGTTCACTTCGTCAAAGAGAAGATTCAACTCGTGCAAATCGTACCATCCAGTCGTCAGACAAGGATCACCGCTTGCACGACTGGTACAAGTGGTGGATGCTACACATTTCAGTGACCCAACAGAAGTGTACAATCAAAACGGCGTATAGTAAAGGAAGGGGCCTTTTCAACTTGTACGGTTATAAAACGAGGAACATTTATGTCATGTTTTCTCTCTCACGGGCCACGCTCATTAGCTGTTTTCTTTTTCATGGCGTTAACGAGATACAGTTTTACTCGTACGAGTTCTAAAGTTAGCAAGGAGCATTTCTTTCAACTCTACTTACAGTCAACGTGGCTCTTAAATGGAGCGGCGGGGGGCTTTTCACAGAATCCGAATTTTTTTAAGTACTGCCGCAAAGTCAATATTTTTCTTAATGCCTAGAGAAAGTCGTTCTTAAAGTTATTTTAGTTACCGATTCAGAGATACGTTTTGATTAATCACAATTCTTTTCAAAAGGAATAAATACTCACAGGAACGTTAAATTTCCCAAGCCTCGAAACGCATCTGGTTCAATTGTTTGAATCCTGTTAGAGCGCAAACTTCTGCTTGAAAGAACAAGTTACAGAGAATCAGATAATATTGTTATTCCGGATCCCATGCGACAATACGAGCTACTCAAATGTGATATACAAATGTTTCTGAGGTTTCTTACAAAACTTTCAAGTCTGTGAGATATAGGAATGTTCCAGCTTCAATTTTGTCAATACGGTTTGCTCCAAGGTCCCTGTGACAAAACAGAAACGTGCAACTAATAAGGCGAAGGGAAATGTAAGCAAAACAAATCAGTATCAATCGAAGTAAATAAATAATTAGAAGATATGTGGGGATCTTCCTCGTTCGATCTTCCCTTAATGCAATCCGTTATTAACTGCAATGGTGTCTAAGGTTAACGCGTTAACTCTCAATGGAAAAAAAAGTTTATTAAGAAGGCCAGCCTTCACTAAAAACGCTCAATTAAAAAAAAAATATGGGCTGATATCCCTTCGCAGGAAAATGAAGGTTATACACAATGTACAAATATTGAAGCTATTGAATTGGAGATATTTTTGTATCATTGCAAAATTTTCAAAGCTTCAGTGTTTTGTTTTCAACACAACAACACTTCTAAACGTTTTCCATTGCTTGTTTTAGGACCTATGAGAGGTTTGGTTATGGCAGCCAGCACTTACAGAATACGAAGATTGCTCAATCCTTTGAAGTTCTCACTGAATACTTGCTCAATGAAATTTCCATCTAGTCTTCTGGAGGAAAAAAGTGCAGGCATATATCAATGACACCAATTCAACAATTAGGGCGTGTTCTATTGGGGACAACCGTTTCAACCTAAACCAGTTTTGGTTGATTTGGTTGAGGTGTCCCAATAGAACACTTTTCTGACCTTTCTAACCGTTTTTGGTTGAAACGCGGTTTGGCCTGGGGATAATCATTACCAGGCTTTCTTTATCTAACTCGGATTAACTTCGCCAAGATGGCGGCCGGAATCCGTGAAGTTGCTGCCCTGGCCCTTGCCGTATCCGAAGTTGTAGAAGACGTTGTTTTTGAAGTTCACGGCGAATTTGTGTTCATGCTCGTGATGCAGTGAGATTAACAATTTGACGCTTTCATCCGTCCACCGCAAAAAACCCTCATCTCCAGTCACTAATAAATTAGAGCCTGCAGAGCTGGGTTCGCTTTGAAGCGTAAACAAACGAGAAATTTCACCAAAATCTAGGGTTTGAATGTCCTGATTCAAAACAGCCGCCATTATGCCAGCGGGCGCTACCCATCGTTTTCAACCAGGTTCTAAGCTGGTTGAAAAAGTTGATCAACCAAACCAACCAAAAACGGTTTTTTTCCAATAGAACACGAAAAATCCCAACCAACCCAAACAACCAAAAACGGTTGTCCCCAATAGAACACGCTCTTAATAAATCATCCGTTTCTCTGGAGGCTTTTGTGGGGGCAATTGGCCGTTTCCATAATGGGTTCATTTACTACTAACAGCTACCAGAATCGTTCAGTTTTTGTTTTTGTTTTCACATGTCAATTTAGGGCTGTTGTCATTTACGCTCCACTGAGATTCAAAATTTAAATAAGAAAGGAAAAATGAAATGAATGCTGGTTGTAGTATTTTGTTCATTTCACATTATACCAACACCTTACATTGTTGGTAGATCCGGGGGATGGCTCGAGTGGCCGCTTGCTGTCCGTCAACTTTGTTTACTGTGCTACTAACATTCCGTCATGTGAGTCTCATAAAACGTTGGGGAAGGAAGATGCACAGAAGGGTCTGCATAGTTCCCTTAATCTCTCTTTGAGGTTAATATGAATGGACAAAATTGTTAGCTGATGATGTATTGTAGAATCATAGCATGGGCAAATATTAAAATACAAACATGTCAGCTACTTACAAGGTCTTTAAAGAAGTCAATGTATCGAAAGGTGATTTTTCCAAGTTCAGGATAACATTGCTGCTCAGGTCCCTGAAAACAAGGTGCGCAATGAAACATTGATGAAAAATGAAATATTTGAGGATATCAACGATAAATAGTAATAATCATGTTTCAATCTTACAAGTATTCCATAAGCTGAAGGTTCCAAAAATCACTGTATCCGATACGATGGATCCTGTTGTGACCAAACAGACTGAAAAAGAATGTAAATTCTTACTAAAGGATTTTACCTTATATAGTGTTAAAATGAACTGGCTCCTCTTTTTTAACTCTGTTTTAAAGCCACATTTATTATTTCATTATGGCACCAGTAAAAGATGACGATAATTCAGCGAGTTGATAAAAACATGAAAACAAAGAAATGATCCTCACAGTGATAATTGCAATTAATGCGATTGCACACTTGAGTGTGACAAAACCAAAACAAAAGTAATCACTCTGGCCAAACACAAGAGACGCAGACAATCCAATGAACCAATCAAAACTCTAACAAATACATGCAACCGCAAATACATGGTTTTACTTCTGATTAGTCGAGCTTTTAAATCACAAAGCGAAGCAATATAATGCAAAAATTTAAACAAGTGCACTCAAATGAAAACAGCTCTAAAACCTGAAGGTGTGTGGCATTTGTCACAGAGTTGAACTGTTACAAAATGGCTACAAAAGGATATCATGCACAGACAGTTTTATTGTCACTCACATGACTGCGGTGGTTTCTGGCAAATACCCTGGTAACGATAACAATGAGTTGCTTTTCACTTGCACCCTGACGTCACTTCCTGGAAGCCTCGTACAGGTACAAGAACGAGGGCATCCTAAAAAAGAAACAGTGAACAGCGTTAAGATCAGAGTCAGTATCAGAGGAAATATGACACAATTTGATGCACGTTCAAAATACACCTACTTACCTTGAATGCAGGATGTTCTTTTCCCTATAGAAATAATTTGTGATTTAAAATTCTGTATAAGTTTTAAGTTAGGTAAAAAGGTACAGTATACACGAGCCAACAGGCCCGGTTTCTGCAGCATAAAGCGACCGAGAATATTGCTTCTCCCCCCTGGCATAACTGCAAGATGCACCCCAGCATAACGTAATCGACTAAAACTTGTCGTTGGTTTGCCGTGAGAAGAGGAAAAATGCAAATTTTGACAAATCTTCGCAGATGAACTGCAATTGTTCTGATAAAGCAATCCTGAACTGAAGTGAGCAGATAGACTCCAGGAGCCGTATTCACGAAAGCATCCTAAGTCCAAAGAGCCTCCTAAGATATAACTTAGGCTATGTTCACACTTGGTGCCCGAGCACGGTTCCCGGGTACGATTATCGCTGGGCACTAATGTGAACACACCATTTTTTCAAGTTCCCACGCCAGAATTCGGGCACGGGCAGTACAAGGTCTCGACCTTGTACTCGGGCACTAAAGTGGGTACCGGTTCCCAGTGTGCACGCATTTTGCGTTAGTTCCGAGGCACTACTCCCACAAACTACTGCTTTTCGTACCCACAATTCCTTATTACACTCAGAATGTGAACATGTTGATATCTTGAGTACCCAGTGTCTGAACGCAGCACCATTTTGTGCCGGTACCCAGGCACTAGTCCTCGGGCACCAAGTGTGAACATAGCCTTAGGAGATCACTGGTATTCACAAAGACCTCCTATTTTGAGACATGTCTTATTTTTTTCTCCTAAAGTTAAGACCTCCTAAATTTTTAAAACATGTCCAGGCGCGGAACTAGAATAAACGGTGACCGATTTTTGGATTTTAACTACCTAAAGTCCTCTGTCCAGGGTTTCTGAGTCATTCAGACAGGATATTGGATAGTTCCATTCTCCTCGGATGAAGCCTTGTGAATCGGCGGATTATTTCATCAAAGTCAATTTCCACGTTGTAGTGAATATGTAGCAAGGCAAGTCCTGTCAATCTCGTCTGTGACATGGTGCTTCGCAAGTATGTTTTCAGTCGCCTCAAAGCTGACACATTTCTCTCACACCCGCATGTGGTGATTGGTAAGGTGGCAAACATTTTGAGGCACTCGGCGATGTTGGGATACAGCACATGGTCGATCTCCTTTAAAGTTGCCAGTGCAGTTGTTGGGACAGTTTTAAGATCTTGTCATTCCCACTTTCTTTGCCATAAAGTCATCTCGGCATCAAGGCTCAAAGGCGGGGGCAACGAATCTGCATTGAACGTGAAAAACCGGCGAAAGGACGTCATCCATGTTTCCTTTGATGCCAGTAGAATTGATGGAACAGCTAACAGGCATTGCATTGCTGTTTCTTGGTCACCACTACCAAATCGAGCTTCCAGTTCATTGGTCAGTTCATTATCCAAACCATTTTCGAGATTTCAACTTGGAAGTTTACTTTTATTAAAAAAAAATATTCATCATGAAAAATCTGGAAACCGGTATGGATCCGCGCCTGATGTCTTAACTGGTATTCACAAAGACCTCCTAACTTAAGATGTCTTAATTTTTCTCCTAAACTTAAGAGGTCAAAATTCACCTCCTAACTAATTAAAACATGTCTTGACGGGGGCTAAATTCGATTGTTGACGAGTTTTACGTCGATTTTCAGCGTGATTATTGTGTATCACAATGGTTACCGATTAGATAAACATTTTAAAGCATTATATTGCTTTCCTAAGAAAAATTAAATATTTTCTAGTAATGTCAAACAACACCGTTAGTTACGTATAGGCCTTCGTGACATTAACGGGTTCCACATTTCTTTCTCATTGCAGAGTTATATTTCCGTTTTTCGTGAAAAAAAAAGCCCTTGTACAAGAAATATCGATGTAGACCCTTTTGAAATAAGGTAGGATTTCGTAAATACGGCCCCAGTACTTTTATCTTTTTATTCAGTGGCTAAGGATGATTTCCATTTTAAAATAATTTTATGTAATTATGTCAAAACAAGTTTAGGGCTAATTTTAGGTCAAACGGTTTTGTACTAAACAAGAAATTTAAGCAAGGAAAGGTGCGTACGAAACAGGTTTTACAGTCGTTAAATGCAATTAAAGGATGGAGGTTATTTTGAGAAGTAATTTACGGTAGAAATAATTATATTTATAATTTTGTTATTTAGAAGAAATACACATTAAGAGTAATATATGTTCAACTCACCTGGTGTAGTACGATAATATGCCTTGAACCCTGTTCTGATGTTAATTTCATTTGAACTAAAGATCACTGTTAACACGTTTGATGAGGATTCTATGACTGGGGGAAATGTGTGACCACAATACTTCCCTATCGCACGTGACCTGTGATCATGACCGCCTCCGTCAAGCACTTCTACGTAGTCATTAGCACACGTGGGATGATACTCAATGGCGAATGACTGAAACTCTAGGCGAATCACGTGAGTCTCTGGCGCAGTCACGTGCCAGGTACACGTCACGTTGTTGATGTAATATCCCGGATAATACGGCGAGGTAATCAATCCGGAGCTGCCGCTGAGGTTTTGATTGCAGGCTAATGTGTGAATAAAAGTAAACGAAGTAAACCTGAAGCTTGGGTTCAGTTTAGACGCCGATCGTTTCATAAACTGACTTGGCAGCGTTCCTTTTAGCCAATCCAGTTTCCGATAGGTAATACAGATTGTTTGGATTTTAATATTAGCTGAAACAAACATTCATCATCCCCAGACCCGTCTGCGAAGGGCCTATCTATCTAGCCTCTTTGTTTGGTCTGAACGACCACGTGCTGTCGGTCTAAAACTGGTTCGCCAAATAGAACACACAATCTGAAACCAGATTCAGATACCAATCTGAAACCAGATTCAGATACCAATCTGAAACCAGATTCAGATACGAACCTGAAACCAGATTCAGATACCAACCTAAAACCAAATTCAGATACCAATCTGAAATCAGATTCAGATACCAATCAGAAACCAGATTCAGATACCAATCTGAAACCAGATTCAGATACCAATCTGAACGATCCACCTCCGGACATTGATCGTTCAGATTGTAATCTAAGATTGGTTTGTCCTTAAATGGAACAGGAATTCGAATTTTCGATCGCAGAATTCGGATTTATATTGGTTAAAAGGAACGCAAACCTATTAATTTCAATTAAATACATAGCCGTTAGTATCAATTTAATGCGGCTCATTAAACTTGGAAGTTAGTAGATTGGAACAGCTACGATTCGGGCGCCAAATAGTTCAGAAAAGCTCAGGTAAATTAAGGCGTGGGCCGCCAGTTATTTCGCCCTAAAAATGAGGGGGTAGTCTATCTTCTGAGGATTAAGCTATACAAACGTAAAACATTGACAATGCTGTCATATTGGCATCCATGACGTATGCAAATTAAGTTACGTGACCTGTCAAAGTTATTTTTAGCCCAAAATTTTATTAAGCAAAATGCACCGGTTTTTCTTGTTCTCCGAAAGCTGCCTTAAAGATTATAATGTTTTCCCAATTAGGTACATCATTTCTCTGCCCGGACAAAGTGCCCATAACGTTTTTTTTTATTTTCTCATCTGAATGTAAACACTACACAAGGAACCTCTGCAAAACAATTTCGCGCTTTGCACAAAACGCGAAATTTTTATGAATATTTCAAATTTTAAAAATCCTAGTTTTTTTGCGGTGTACCCGTCTCGCTGTTAAGAAGGCCAACGGGCTCACATGTTCCTTAATCTACGTCACGTCCTTTGTTTGAAGTCACAAGTTCCTTTGTTTGAAGTTATGTGTCCCTTAATCTACGTCACGGATTATTAACCAAGATTGTTAACCAAGCGGGACCGAGAGAAGACTAATGCGAATGGTGGACCAAAATGGCGGCAAATTTCGAAGACTTTAAAAAATCATAAAAAATTCACGTTTTGCTGAAATGAAATTTTTTTTTCGCAGATGTTCATTACGTGACGTGTAGATTTAGATACGAAAATAAAAAAAAAAGGTTATGGGCACTTTAAGATAATAAAAATAAAAGTGTGAAAAACTTAAATTACTTGTATGAGGGGACTGAGCACTAGTACAAAATGTCGTTTATTTTCAAAATTAATAAACTATTTCAAAAGTTCAGGTCACAGATCCTTTGTTGCTGACTTTGTAAACCATTTGGAAGTAGGAAAAATAGATGAATGTTTGTATAAACTGGTGTCATTTTTGTTTTAAGATTTTAAAGACTTTGTGGACAAGTTACGTGACCTCAGTTGCATATCACGCGCATGTCAAAATGACAATAATTGCAACCTTTTAGTGTTGCAAAGTTTTACGCTGGAACAAATAAAGCCTCAGAAGATAGACCACCCTCTGACTTTTTGGGCGAAATAACTGGCGGCCCATGCCTTAATTTACTTGAGAGCCATTGCGTAAATACGCATATAAAAAGTTCGTCAGCAGTCATCAGTATTAAATATTTTGATTTGTGTTACCCATAATAATTCGACAAAGGTTTGGGTGATGAAAACTTCGGCGCCTGAACTGGGCTGTAAGGACTATAAATATTAAAATCAATTGTCCATTGGTTCAATGTTCAATCATCAAATGTTCAAATGCTAGATATTTTTTTCCTCAAATGTACACAGTTTTATTTGCCACAAGATAAACGATTCTCAGCGATGACGTTTTGTCAGACAACGCATCCTACCTTTTTGAGCGGTCAGCGGTTGAGGTGAACAGTAGTAGTCTAGTGACATAAAAACACCACCAACAGCAAGGTAACCTGGTTTTCCGTCAAGTTCTCCAACAATGCTCAACTTCAAATGAAAGACATAGAAAACAATTTATATTTGTTACAGGTTACAGTTAAAGAGAAAAGTAATACGACGAAAACAAGAGAATTTGGGAGTAAAGTGTAATACCCTTAGATGTTGTGACTAGCATCAACATACTAATTTCTCAAGTTTCAAATGGCTAGACTTGGCGGATAATTTTGCATATATTTTATTACTCATAGCGAAGCTGATGAGTTATAAATTCGGCTGTGACTTTTTTTGTGTGTCACATTATTGCATGCAAATTTATGTACGCACATTTTTAATTAAACTGGTCTCGAGCTCAGATTGGTTGATAAGCGACCTCGTGATCTCGCTCTTGATTTTAAGATGGCGGAAAAATCTCTCCGTGTGTTGACTTGAGAAGCAGAAGGAAGAATTACAGCGTACAATGAATGCAGTGAATGTAGTTTGGTCTTACTTTATAGGCATAATTTCAAGCTTATGTTTCTCCGTAAAAGCACTCAAAACACTTGGAAATCAATAATGCAATGGATTAAGACGCCACGAGTTCAAGCTGTGTACAGCTTCTTATTTTGTTTCTTATTTTGTTTCTCCTTTAAAAAGGAGAAAATTTTCTCCAATCTTCCTGAAACAGTATATTTCTCGATCTGTCCTTTTTTTGATTCTGAGTTTTTTAATATTGAAGCAAACATCGCCAAACTTCGTAACTTTTCTCAAACTCGTTCCCAGGGTTTTTTTCTTTGGGACCACCTTTAACTGATTATCATTTTTTTGTGACGATTATTTAAAAGAATGGGAAGACTTTTAATTTATGCGCGTCTTTTGTTCAGATTATCCAATCAGAAGGCGAAGATACTTCCAGCCTACTCAAAGGTCAAGTCAAGACAACAAATGATGTTACAAGGGTAAAACTGCTGCTTCATGAATGCCATTTTTGGAAACACCGAAATACAAAATGTTCAAGGTCAAATTTTGGCAAATCGACATGGGCTCACCTTGCTGTAGCAAACGGTAAACGTTCCACCGGGCGGCGTATCAAGCTGTAAGAACGCACTTCCCACGGCCAGAAAAACATAATTGCTAACAAATATTTTTCGTACAAGTATTATTGGTGTAATAATTTAATAGTATCCTGAGATAATTGTGTATTTATTTTCCAATTGCCGTATGTTTGGCTATCTTATATATATATATATATATATATATATATATATATATATATATATATATATATATATATATATATATATTAAAAAATTCTTCACAATTCTTCGGCTTCTGAATTCTGATTGGCTATTGTACGAAATAATGCGCATAAATTAAAAGTGTTCTCATTTGATTGGATCATTGCGCGAAAGAATGCGCATTACGCAGAATGGCCATTGTTCTTGGGACATTTACCTACAGTTGATGAAATTTGTTAGATCTGTCATATTGTTTTATTATTTAAATAAGGGTGAGTGGAGCGAGTCTCATTGGTTAAGATAAACGGATGCTATCCTCCACAGGAAATAAGACTTTGCTTATTAACTTGAAGGGGGCGGATCACTGAAACAATGAAACTTTCGCGCTATTGTTTCGATATTGTTTAGCTTATTCGCACCTCAGTGTTAATATTTACCGCTTTCTCAAACAAGCATCTGCCTAGAAAAATGGGTTCTGTCCTTGTGTACCGGTTCACAAGGGATTTCACATTGTATTCCTTTGTTTATAGGGTATTATGTCAGTGTAGTCTATTGTTTAGACTTTTGTTTTTGTCCTTTTGTACCGGTACACCAGGA
>JAJLRJ010000003.1:18903551-18963551 GCA_024195265.1 Dendrophyllia cribrosa | reverse complement strand
AATCGGACCTGTGAGGGAACAACATCTGTTAGGAATAATGAGGACCGAAATGCACCATAACAACTAACCAACGTGCTACATAAGTGACACGTAACCAATCGACCTCATCGCCTGATGAAGAATAGCAGTAATAGCAGTCGAAACGTCGCGATCAACAACTCAAAGTGACTCCATCGTGAGACAAACGAAAAAGCGTTCACCTATCATACACACCACTATGAACAACAACCACGTTTTTAATAACAGGTTATTTTTTATTTTCCTTTTTCTCAGATTAATTGCCATAACCTAAGACAAAGAAAAACAAAAATCAAACTGGTTTTAAAATTTTCAAACCAAAGAAAAATTTGAACCGCAACATATACATTCCAAGTTAAGTCACACATTTTAGAAGAGGTTAATTTCAGTTCTATTTAAACGATTTTCAAAAGTCTGCGGCGATAAAAAGCGGCAGTAGATGCAATACTAAACAAGCTTACGTGATGAATGTGTGAAACTCAAAGGAATTCCTTTTTTGCTTGTTAATTCTCTCTTTAGGTTTTTTATTTTATTGGAAGAAATAAATATGGACTGAAAAACGGAACAACTGTTCTTCTTCAGTGCGTGAACAAAACAGTTGAGCTATTCATTGTGCTTTGAAGCTTTAAAGGAAAAATTTGCTTCTACGCCGACGGTGAGGGGTCTGCAAAATATCATACCTGAAAAATCGCACAATTTCTCGAAAAACTGTTGCTTTTAAAAAATGTAATTGACGGATTTAATATACCCATGCATTGCCCTTAGGCAATGTAAAAGACGTTTTACTTTTACATTTCCTAAGGGGTTTTTGGCCAAAACTTAAAGCAACTTTGCTAACCTTTTCCATTACACCCACAATATCGTTGACTGCAATACGAAGGGGCAGCTAGTTTGTACACGTAAAAATCGCCGCAGTTTTGAACTTTAATTTGAACCCTCCAACGACAGTGACTGTTACCCAAGACGAAACAAACGCTTCGTGACACTATTCCTTCTTCCACAGAAGGATGAACTCCATCCATCCATCCGGGATATCTAGCGCCACAGCGTCGGTAAGATACCTTCTTCTCGGGGAGCTGATTTCCAGCGGCGCCAGCAATCCTATACCAGCGGTTAAAGTCAAGGGCGTCATCACACTTGTTCGCTGTTTCGGAGTAATTTACGGATCGATCGGCTGTATTCAATATTAAATAGTTGTGACAATTTACGGAAGCTGAAAATAGAAAAGAACTTGGAGGTTTAAACTGAACAATAGGGACTTTAAGCACCGGGAACCGGAACGGCAACGGCGACGCGAAAACTGTCAGGGAAAACCCAAATGACGCATTGCGCATGTTTGGCGGGAAATATCTAGACGTTCTCTTCCCGGGCCCGACGTCAGATAGCAAGATTTGCCGTCGTGTGAAAACGCGAGTACATATTCCTCATTTTTCTTTGGTTTTATCCAGTCTTTTTTGATATAATACACTTAATGTTGTTTAAGAAGACTATACAGAAATAGGAAACGATATTTATTGCTTCATTTAGGTCAATTTGGTGCTTCTGTACGCTCTTTGAGAAAGAGGTGGTAATTCACTACAACTTGTAAACTTAGAACTACGTTTCTTTGCTCAAATTTATTAAAATTAACGCAGTGGCTATTCGTACGGCACCCGTACGCGGACTTCGATTTGCTATTCGTACGGGAGTCCAAAGCTTTCGACAATTTTCGAGGTTATTCTTCACTTTTGGTGGTCCACAATATTAAATGTTCGTTTAGTTTAACGAAGCGCTTCTGGTAAGCGATGTTGATTTGGCTCAGACTAATTTGCGAGCGAGCGACTCATTTCGTGACACTTAAGAAATTTTTCGCGTCAAAGAATACTCCCGTATGGCCAACTTCGATTTGCTATTCGTACGGAAGTCCAAAACTTTCGAAAATTTTCGATGTTATTCTTTACTTTTGCCGATCCATAATATTGTAGGTTTGTTTATATTCACGAAGCGCTTCTTGTGAGCGATGTTTATTCAGCTACGCGAAGGAATCTCGTTTATGTGACATTGCCATGTACTCTCGTACGCTATAAACTTGTTATTGTTATTCATACGGAAATCTTGTAATTGGGTTTTTTGTTTCCAACGCTTCTTCCATTGAGAGTACCTTTCCTTGCTCACAAGTTGTTTAGTTAACAGAGAAGAACTGGTATGTATCAGTATGTCCAGATATATTATAACAATTTGAATTAATCCCAGACACTCAAATTATTGATAATGAAACATATAATAATAAAAAGAATCGAAAAGAATCACTCACATACGGTAAAAGGTGTTCTTCATTGTGGATCAACAAAGTGGAGAATAACATCGAAAACTGTCGAAAGTTTTCGGACTCCCGTACGAATAGCAAATCGAAGTTAGCCGTACGGGAGTATTCTTTGGGGTTATTAAAGTGTCACGAAATGAGTCGCTCGCTCGCAAATTAGTCTGAGCCAAATCAACATCGCTTACCAGAAGCGCTTCGTAAAACTAAACGAGCATTTAATATTGTGGCTCAACAAAAGTGAAGAATAACATCGAAAATTGACGAATTAGTTTTGGACTCCCGTACGAATCGTCCACAAGAACATCGAAGTCAAAACAGTCGTAAGAATCGTACGGCAGGTCAAGTTTATTGGACGTGTTCAAATCGTATAAGAGCATATACTGCCCGTCGTTGATTATTTTATTGACACGGCTTATGAGAAGCATTTCCCTAACCTCATTTAGCGAGCACATTTCGGAAAAGAGCCGCCTCTACCGAGCTGCACATCTGGCAAACGTTGCGGTTCTGTAGCTGGTTTATTTGTAACTTCGCGCAAAGACCGCGTTCTCTGCCCAGTCTTTTCTCGGTTTCGACGTCGCCGTTGCCGTTCCGGTTCCCGGTGCTTAAAGTCCCTAATACATTGGTAACCCCCCCTCCCTCCCTCCCATCCGAAAAAAACAACAACAACAAAAATTCACTTCCACAAGTACCAAAAAGGAAAATTATGGTATGTTAAAAAGGTAACGCATTCATCGAAAGGATTGTACTCGAATAGGACCCATCGTTCCACAAAAGAAGATGGTGGTCTCTTTAAAGATGGTATCCTGGTTGTATAGGTGAGGAAAAAAGTTAGAAAAAGATTCCAGCCTACCTGTACTGTTTTACTGACAATGCAAGTTTCATGCAATGCAAAGTTTCACTTGGGCCAATAAATTTTGTCCAATATGACCATTAATTACACGACTTAAGATTTCACTTTGGGGGAAAAGAGGTAACAAGAAGAGCATTCGGACTACTTACGTGCTATTTTAGTACAGACTTCATTTGAAAAAGAAATGTCATCGATATTTATCGTTGGTTGGCCTTGTTGTTTGAATCCCACAAAAACGACCTGCAAATAAGTAACACAAATCACATTTAACGGGCAACTCCACCAAGAAAATTATTATTTCCTGTGAAGAAACCATATTTCTTGTTCCTGTCTAGTTCTAGCCGAAAGTGAAAAACTTTCTCTTGGTCGAACACTTTTTGTTAATAGCGAAGCTCTCGCGGACTGAAGGCCCGCTTGCGGAGCTCCATACTCATAGAACCAATGCCCGTAATTTTTCATGGTCATGGCTAGTGGAATGTTTTGCGGGTGCGAACTCGCGCAAGGTTAGCTTGCGGGCGCGTCCGTCCATCGCGCAGCGCTAGCTCGCGGGCGCGTATGACTTCGTGCAACATGCGCGTTCGACGTCGCGCAACATCCGGGATCTTAGCAATTTTGAAACCAAAGCGAGGCTTTGTTTTTCGCGCGCTTCCCACGGCTACACGGCCGATGCCTGTACGTCAGCTACAGTAAACACTTTTGTCGTGTTTAGCGGAGAAAACGGTTTGCAAAATGGTTTTTCCTGAATTTTTTCGCGGTTTGCTACTCAAGATAGGTTTCACATTTCTCAAACAGTGGTCAAGACCGCATATGAGGCTGCGTAACTCTGCAAGGCAAGCGTTTTTGGAGGAATATAGAGCTAAGTGCTTATTTTTAAACCTGATTTCGTCTAAGGACCGTTAAAGCTAGTAGATCGTCGAAGCATTTATTTAGAGCTAAACTCCTTTAACCCATTGACGGCCGTGCCGGCCAAAACCGGCCGTGATTTTGCAATAACATACATTTAAAATATTCAAAATAGCAAGAGAAAGCTTTAAAGAATACTTAGAAATAGGAGAGCTTTAAGCGATGAAATCTTGCTTCTAGGAACTTCATACCCGCGAAAAAGCGGAATTTTAAGGAATCAGCCGAGGGACTTAACGGTAAAATAAATTACATTTTGCTATGGGAATTTATGTTGATATCAACGTTTTCTTTGTGTTCTCGTTAGTTTTGGAGAAATGTTTATAAAACGTGCTCAAATTCAGTCGGATTGACATCTTGAATTTCGTTATGTGCTCAGCCAGACGGCTCCTCGATGCGTTAATGGTACGCCTTTTGCTTTTAAACATAATAACGAATATTTGAATAAAATTTTTGATAAGAAGATTTTTTTGTCCATTTTTATGTGTTTGTTCATTCATTACATAGATTGAAAAGCGATTTTATGTAAACAAAACAAGACTTGGATTTTATAGTTCTAACTTCACTCGCGTCGCCTTGCGCAAAGATGTCTGTGAATTTTTTGTAATTTGATTTCCAAATCAGTTTCTCGGGCGATTTTCGGCAACAGATGTATTTTATTCGGAAATTAGTCACACTAGTTATTCTAGACCGAGGAAAAGTTGTTTTTGTGAGCGTTTGAGCAGTCTAAATGTACTGTGCAGACGGTCGCGTAATACAGTTTTAGAGAATTGCTAAAATTGATTAATAGCCCGGTCGTCAATCTTAATTCTAATTTTTCTTGTGCTTCCGACCTTTCACCTAAGTTAAGCTTATCATCATCGTTTGTGCTCAGAGAACTCTGCTGTTAGGCGGAGCCTATTGTATATATTATCAGAGTCCATACATATGTATATATTTCTCAAGGAACAGGTCGACAGATGTTGATATTAGCCGCACAAGTTCGCATACGGCCCTATATGTTATTCAATTTTAAAAAAATACAGGCTGGGTGTAAAGGCAAGAGCAACCACCCTATAAGGCACCGTTTCAATTTTCATATTAACACCGAAATGAATCTTTTTCTAAATGTTTTAAAATTATTGGGCGGAAGTTCTATTCACGCCGTTCATTACCTGGAACACATCACTCAGGTTATGTAAAGGAAGTTGGATAAAGGTCCACTTCGGATTTTCTTCGTTCAAAGACCAAATCACTGACGAATAATTGGATTCCGAACTGTTAACGAACAACTGCAGTGATCTCTTGAAATACTTCCCTTCACTTCTGAACCAGAAACGCATACACTTCGTTGTAGTGATGTAAAGGAGTGGGCTTCTGAGAACTCTGTTAAATTCTTTAGCGCCACGAAGGTACAAGTATTTATCTGTTAGAAAAAAAAAGAAACCACCATAAGACAATGGTGGAACTTCACTGTTCTTGCTTCTTCTATCCAAACAATCAAAACAGAACATAAAACAACTTAAAGTCAGTGTTGAACCATCAAACGTAAGCTAACCGCTAGTCACAAGTAAGCCCATGCGTCCAACTTGGAGTCACCCAACGACCAAGGACGTGGCTGCAAAACCAGCATCCCCTATGCCCAAGCTATGAGACTGAAACGAATTATTTTGTTCCACACAAAAAGCGTTTGAAAGACGGGCTAAAGAGATGACGGAATTTCTAGTAGTCCGTGGTTACCACAGAAATATGGTACGAGAGCAAATACAGAGAGCTAGCCGAGTGGTACCAAGAGAAATAGCTTTGACACCTAGAAGACGAGAAAACGGCAACAGGATACCATTTGTGATATCGTATCACCCTGGTTTGCCAAATATCGGAGAAATTTTGAGAGAACTTCAACCCGTCTTGGGGAGCTCAGTCAGATGTAAACAGGCTGTAAAGGATCTACTTGTTATGGCTTTCCGACGACCTAAAAATTTGAAGGACTACTTGGTGAGAGCTTGACTGAAGCCCGCGAATTCAGAAGTGAGAGTGAGAGGAACTGTTAAATGCGGTAATAAGCGTTGCATGATTTGCAAAAATCATCTAAAAACAGGACACACGTTTTTCAGTCAGAGAACAAATAAATCCTACAGTATTAATTATAAATTAGACTGTAACTCAGATAATGTAGTGTATTTAATAAGTTGTAAGGTATGTTGAGTTCAGTTTGTGGGATCAACTGTAACACCATTCCGTTTTCGCTTCAATAATCGTAAGAGTAAAATTAACACTCACGTTAAGTCATCGAGGAATTACAAGGAAATGGACGATCTCATATACAAACATTTTTGTTCAAATGGACATCATGGAGTCAGTAATGGTGAGGTTATGCTAATAGACAGAGTTAATAACGAAGAGAAGTTAAGAGAGAAAGAGGGTCAGTGGACCTATAGACTCAAGACAATGGCTCCGGATAGATTTAATGCTAATGATTTCAGTCTATTCTCTAAATCTCAGGGCGCGCGTTAGCCATTGATTTGTTTGGATGCATATGCTATTTTGTATTCTATTTCACACAGTTTCAAATGTGTGCGCAAAACAGTTTGGTTTTGTGCGCGCATAGACTGTTATATTTGTGTGCGTCAGCAGTTTGTATAAGAACACGTGTAAATAACGATTTACTCCAGTCACCCTGATGAAGACCACTTTAAGTGAAAGTGAATAAAGGCCGCTGGTCAGATGTAGTCGCTTTAGTATTTTTTGTTTTTGGTTAGAACATTTTCAAAATGGCGGCTCGTCCACGTGAAGTATAACAACAGGAGAAGCTCTCATTGGCATTTTCATTGATCTAGACTGCGATGTTTGTGATCGATTTAAGCGATGAAAATGATTGGTACGAGACAATAATTTTGAAGAAGATGAGGGTAAAGAATTATGACCCACAGCCAAATGCACATATTGAGGAGCTGGTCCAGGCAACCTAAAACTGAGGAGAACGTGGAGGAGAAAGAAGCTGAAAGAGGACGAAATTTCTAAAATGCTAAATCTAGCTGCACTATCAGCTGCACTATAAGATTATACTGAAGGTTTTTTTGTTATTTAGGAGATGGCATTCATTTGCTCTGGCCTGCCATCGGGCTTGAAGGTGAGTTTGACAATCTTACTAAAATAAATTGGATCATTGTTTTCAAAACCAGAGTTGCATTTTCAGACTTAAGTAAACACAAACGCGCATTTTTAATTTTTATTTACTACGGTGTGGTTTTTAAAGAGGAAGAAATCTCACTTACCTTTGTGAATCCTCCAGTCACGATGTCCATTCCAGCTGCACATATTTCTACTGAAATCACAATCAGGACTCACTGGAAAAGCAATTGGGTAGCCATATTGACAACAATGTTAAACATTGGCTTGTAAATACTTGGTTTTTGACTACGGCAAGGCCTAGCAACAGTGTTAGACAGTGGCTTGTTAATACGTGATTGGTGACAATTGCAATCCCTAGCATGGCTAAATAATAATTATCACCCCCACTGGATGTACTATTAAAAGTACCTAAGTGCGCATTACTTGACTAGATTAACAGACCTTGGCGTGAAATGAAGCTGCAGTTTCCATCTAAAACAGCGAGGTCATCTAATGCGATGTCACCTTCAAGACCACTTCCCACAACGCCTTCGATAACAAACTAACAAAGTGAAAAAAGTGAGACGAATTTCGTTATTGTCAGTTTGAGGCACCTTACAATTAACGAAAGTTGATACGTAGCGACTTATTTAGAGGCCTAATTCCATGCAACACATCTTGAGCTTTTGATTTGATTACCCTAGATTGGTATGTTCGATTTTGACTGCGTTTTATGCGCATTTATGTTGCAAAAAGATTTACTGAAACTTAGATAAGATATTGCTATAATTACTGTTAAATACTTGCCTTGTAAGCTTTATCAACAGGAATGGAAGTTTGCGCCAAGATCCACTTATCTCCGAGGTCTTCCATTCCTTGTTGCCAAACCAATGTTTCCGAATGATTTGTTTTGAGTTTAATATTTAATGCTCCGATTTGTCTTCCATGCATGTGGTACCAGAATTGTAGGCATGCGGGCTCGTTTGATGCCAACCAATCACTGATCAGGCGAGCTCGGTCGCCAGGGGAGCGCTGCGAAGCCTCAATAAAAATGTATGTACCTGCCGCAATTGGAAAATGGAGTTACCTTTTGTTCGTTAATATGTTATCACATAAAGTCAGTCTACTTTTTTGTAAGCATAAGTGCCATAGAGAAACAACATTAGCGCTATTTTGTTATCACGTTCGACGAGGGAGAACGCATTCTAATCTCGTGGGCATCCTGTGATTTCCTGAGTGTCCTTTGTTCACATGCGAAAATATTTCTGAATGATTCGTTCGATCAATCTTTGGACCTTCTATTTCGGCACCATTTTGAATAATTATCTTAGCCAGGAAACTGTTACGCACTCTAAACCTACCGAGAAAACCCTGTGTAAACAACTAACATGACGTACGAAGTTTCAAGTTTTTGGAATTGAAGGGAAGTTTTTGTGTGGCCTATTGAAGAAACTTTATGTTTGTCAACGGTAGCAAAGGAAGACAGTTGGTCGCTTTTGTCATATGGCAAGTGAAATGAAGACTGAAAGAGGTTTGACGAGAAAATACACCAATTTATTTCACTGTTCGGTTCCAACAATCGATATTGTGCTTCGCATTTTTGCTATCTGTTGTTACTGTTTTTGGCCATCAAATGACTACTTCACGGTGTTCCTGTTGCTTTCCACGCCACTGTAAGTGGCATAACATTTGTTGGTATTGCGTATGATTTTAGTCAGATTTATTGAAACCCGAGGGTGCACTACTTCTGTGCTACTTCATTTTGAACACACTTATTAATCTTTGATTACCACTACTATGTTTTATCTCACTTATCTTGGCAGCAGAGTGCTGACGCGGGAGATGTGAGGAATCATGTATTATGTATTGACAAATATCGTTAATATTTTTCCTTCAATTGATAAAGATTTTTAAAACGTACTTTCTATTTTAGTGAAAAACCTATTTTATTTCTTATTATAAGGACGAATAGGTTAAGTGATCATTTCGTTCATTTACCTTTGTCTGTAAATGTGGTGTGGTCAAATGAAGGACCAGTGTTTTCAGACGGCGTTTTTGCTGCTCCGGCGGTCCACTGGAACTCTGCTGTGTCATCACTAGTCAGACCACATAAACCATTTTCAAATCCACAGTGGCCTAAATGTGATAAGTTCAGTAAGACAAGATTTACCTTACATTTTATTGAACTGCAAAATATAACTGTCCAAATCAGTTAAAGAAGATGTGAAGGTAGAGAATTAGAATCATATACAGAAGTTGTATTTCTAAACCGACCCCTTATAAAGGATATTCGGAATGGCATGATGTATGTCTGCTATGCCAAACCTGTTTGTTTTCCTAAAAATTTATACAACTCAAGTTTAAATCCACCTGTAACACGATCATCAAGTATTTCCATCCTGGATTTGTAGCGTATTCTCTTCTAACCTGCTTTTTAGAACAGCTCTAGTCCATTAACTCAGTTGAAATTTAATTTATCTCAAGAAAATGTGGCCTTGACCGTGATACAATCAAATCTTTTAAGCTAATGAGAGTGTTATATCCACCAACTTTATATATAACAACATATAAATAAAGTATATTCGCCTTTCCTCCCCCATTCATTCTTTTATCCCTTTGCACACAGCTGAATGTTATATTAGACATCATTATGAATTTTAAAATACCGCGGAAAGAATTGCATTCCAGCTTGATACTTCTTTGCTGTTTACAGTCCAGCTGATTCAACGGACATTCTTCTGAGCCTGTAAGATGGCACGTAAAGAGGGTCAATAAAGCAGATATCGAATTTATATTCGATATCATAGCCTGCCGAACAGTACTGGCGGCGATGCAGAAACATGACTTCAGAGATTGCAAATGATTTAACGCAATTTGGAAAATGAAAAGTTCACGGTTTATTAAAAGAAGTCCAAATTTTCTTTTATCATCATATCGTTCTAGAATACACCTAGAAATAATCAATACGTCAAGTGATCGATTTGGAAATGGTTACCATTTTACCTTGGAGTTTGTTATACACATTTATCCATCATGCTGAAACTGAATGTAAGATAGTTCTTTCGTTTTGTGATTTCCTTGGTTTTACCGTGAAGTGGCTGCTTTACGCGACGTTTTCATGTAGAGGTTTAAAATTACGAATAAACCACTAAATTATTAAAGTAACCAGCTTACCACAAACGGTTGGGAAGTGCGTGTGGTCTGGGCACGAGTTTCCGCTCATTCTGCAGGTGGAGGACCACGGGATACATCTCCCATCAGTACACTGGAACTCAGAGCATGGCTCCTCTGAAACATTTAATTCAACTATATTAATGCATGTCAACTTTATGTGATAAGATTTAAGGTAACTGGCATTATTCTGCTAAACTGAGAATCGAACATCGTTAAGGATAATCGATATACCACGAGTAAATGAATAAATAAACAAACAACGAATATTTACTCTGGAAAAGGATAATTTAATCTTACACATTTATGATGTAAGATAAACTAAGGCATCGCCAGTTTTCTCCTCACTAGTGTAATTTATTTGCTTCTTTTCTTTCCTTACCACAATTTGTTTCATCGGAACCCTCTGCACAATCCTTGATACCGTCACATAACTTGGTCACATGAACACAGCCTCCACCATCACACTTGAATTCATCCGACAAACACGCACAGTTGTTTTCGTCTGATTTATCAAGACACACCAGGTCTCCGTCACACCGTAAAGATGACGCTACACATTGTCCATTTTCGCATTGAAACTGGTCGCTGTTGCACGTATGATCTAAATGTTAACGAAAGCACTGATTGGTATGCCGTCAGATAGTCTTAAAATTGTCTGAAAATCTGCAACGGCTTATTCTTTGACCAGGAAATCCTACTAGTAGATAATTACTAAGCTGCTAAAAGTAGAACTGAGATTAAAACAAATACGAAGAAAGGACGAGATGTTTTAGTCAAAGATGAGACGGTTTGAGCAAAGGGAAAAACAACTAAATATTTACTCAATCTATAGAAGCAGAACTGCGAAAAAAAACCTATCCGAGAATTGGAACTAGAAAATGAAAAAAGAACATTGAACCCAGCATTAGTACTCTTGTAAAGTCAGTTATGATAATGACAATTATCGTCTGATTATCAAGACACGCTCTGTCTCCATCAAACCGCTCAGCCCCATCGTGGAAAGCATTTCAAAGAGGATTTGATTTTGATAAGATTTTTGCTTAATTGTGTCCACAATTAGAAATCCACTTGTTGACAGGTAGTGGAATTGACACTTAAAATACGTTTATTGATTGATTGTGGAAACCGTTTTGCCTTGCTACATTTCTGGAACTACAAATGTGATCTTTATAAATAGAGTTAATAACAATGTTATCTTACTTGGAGAGGAAAAAGCAGGAAACACTTCGCAGTTGTTGGTAGAAATTTTAACATCATCAATACCAATGGCAAACGTCTCGCCACCTTTTGAAAAGCCTCTGAAGATAATCTGCTCAGTTGTAAAAAAATTGACCTAATATCATTTCACATTCAGATTTTCGTATTAACTGTATGTTATTGTAAGTTGTATTCCTGTAAGTTTGATTATTTAATATAATTGTATTTTCTTGGTGGAAATGTACAGTCAACAAAAATATGCACATAAACAAAATTTATATCAGTGAGTGACATTGGTTGCTCAAAGCGAACGAAATGTTGGATTAATTTGATAATATGCCGTAGTTTCCATTTTGGTGCGGTAACATTACAGGAAGTCACTAAAATGATGTATACCTTAGAATCCCCTTCTGCCATCCAGGATACTTGACCCTTGAACCACGTGTCTCCATGATAACCAATCAGATTGTAAAGAAGAACCTCATTTTCATTAAGGGCCGATTTAGAGCTTATGTTGAGACTGGCACCAAACTGACTTCGCATGGAATAGTTGAATGTAAGACATAGGGGCACAGAATCGCCTGCCAAAATTGGTACCAAGGGAGTTTCCAGTTTGGCAGCATGACTTCCACCTGTGTAAGCGAAGTAACCTAAAAGAAAGGAAATTGATGTCGAATCGATGTATGCAAAAATGTAAAAAACGCAAAGGCTCAGGCAGTAAGTAATGGAAAAAAGTAAATGTACCTTTGTGTCCAGAAAGTTTATCTTGACTAGAAAATTTCCATTTACCCTTCGCCTCACTGTTTGCATCTCCATTAATCCATTTTGGGCAGAGTCCTAATGAGTCATCAAAACTGCATTCTTCAACAACGGACTCTGGAAGGTTAAATAGAAAATAACTGATCAAGGTGCGGCGCAGGTTTCGAACAACACACTTAGTGTTAGTGAAGCATCTACATGCAGAGATAATATCAGCTAAGATTGTTTTTAATATTTTGACAATGCGTCAGTAAAATGAGTCTGTATACATGTTCATGCGGTTATATACCTGGCAAATATAGTCAACTACTAGAAAGTTAAAGCATTTCCCAATAACTACTTGTTTTACATGAAAATTGTAAATAACCGATCTTTACCCCAAAGTGATGTTTTTATTGGCAAAATGCCACTTGTTAAAACGGAATAATCTTCAAGTTGGTGCTGTAAAATTAATAATAAAGTACATTAGTTACCTGTAACCGTAATATGCCCCAGGTGTTTGATTTTCACACTTTCATTTGCGAAAAAGCGACGAACCTTAAAAAAGAAGAAAGGTCGAAAAGCAATGCTTACGAAGTACCAGAACTGTTTCTAAAGTTCTAAATGAAGCGGTCGAGTCTTAAATTTAGGAAATGTTTTTGGCTTATATTGTTATAATGATCAATTATCAATAAAGAAGGGTGGTAAATTTTAAGCTCCGTAACAAAATAACAAAGGTGTAATGTTCAACATAGCTGATCCTAGCAGTACAGGACGCGTGTTATATGTGAACCTAGCAAATAACTTAGCTCGCCTGTCCGGGACTCAGATGGTTTTCTTTAACTACGCTCGTAAAATAAAGACATTACATCTTTCTCAATGCTACATTTGTTGGACGCAATATACAGCTTATTTACTTGCGTGTCATATCGTCCTGGCTGTACTGCTGCTGATACAGTCATGTTGTATTGTTTCTCGTCACACGTGATCTCCAGAGACCTGTCCATAATGTGCACATGCCCGAGGATGTGGATATCCATCTGCACTGGGCACTGAGGACACCACATACCAACACAGCATAGCTTATACGATCCTATGAAAGTATATGAATAAAAACCAAGTTAGAAACATTCTTAACTACTCGTGGCAGAATGCCAACGAGTATTAAAATGAGCAGTGATTCTAAGTCACAAATGGACACCTCTTCTAGAAAATTCTAGAAACTTCTTTTTGAAGTGTTTTTGAGATTACACATTAGATAAGAATCAGACCTGAATATTTGGCAGGTTGATTAGTTAAATTATTGTGCAATGTGTTATTTTGCTGGGTGAAAGAATAGACAAAGATTTCGTAAGAGAGTGAAGGTGTCGTAGATTCTGTAAGGTGAAGGATGGAAGCCCACATCGAAATGAACGGGTTATCAGTAACGGAAACAGATATGCAAATAAGCACTAACTCACTCACTCACACCATTTTGTCACGTAATGTTTTAAATTAGTTTTGTTTCGAATGCGTTGCGGAACAAAAACAACGTGAATCCAGCGATAACAATAACTAAGGTTTTGTAAACAAAAATTGAACAACAATAAGCTTAAACATGTTTTTCATTTGGAATGAATTAACACAAATTCGCATTGTTTGAAATAGGAGAGGAATGGACATGTTTATGCGCTAAAGGTCATATGTTGTCAGTGGATCTGTTCCTCAAGTGAAAATATATCCTTGCGATTTTCTACTCGGAACAGTGTATGTAGACCTTAAATATCACACATATCATATCGCGGATTACGGTATTTTAAAAGATATCGAGCCGTGTTTATAATTTAAACATACCGTACATTGCGTTACGCGTTAAAAGGGTACATTTGGCAAAGTGTTAATTGATACAGTCTGCAAAAGATTGTGTGCAAGCCGTGAGATCGATAACGTGCTCTTATCTCGCGTAACTTTACTGCTTCAACCTCCGGTCTCTTATTGACTCATGCATTTTAGCGAGTGGATTCTACATTGTGAATCTTCGATTGTGGAGAAATTACATTACTAGCTATACTTCGAATTCTTACTTTCTTATGTACCTACACAGCCCGATTTCACTACTCGTAGCGTTCTTGTTTCCACATGTCTTCATCATTTCTAATTGTCAAGAGTTAGTTTGTTGTTGTCCATAACCTTCGATTGCATTTGTCATAAGGGCCGTTTGATATTGTGTTCGCCGCTTATTGCTGTGGGATTTTTGTTCCGGCAAGTTTTGTGTTTTACATAACTTTGCATTTCAGTTAGCGATCGTGGTTTCAAGTGTCGGCTACTGAATGTAGTCTCACTTTTCAGATATAATTTTATGTTTCTCCGTAAAAGCATTTTAAGCACTACTGGGTTTAAAATAAAGACGCCACTAGTTCAAGCCGTGTACAGCTTCTTGTTATCCTCAATTGTTAATATTTCATTTTTCATAAAGCTGTATGATACATGGATTATCCTAATAGGAAGAAGATGCGCTGGATTCGATGCGTGCTGCGTAGAGAAGCTAGTGACATCTCTGAAGTGTTTCTCTGATGGACTCCACGGGGCAAAAGGAAAAAGGGCCGTCCCAAGTCCACCTGGCGAGGGACTGCTGAGGCAGAACTCTGGGCCATAAAGCTTAACAGGCAGCAAGCTTCATGGCTTCTAATAAAGGGCGTCTAAAGGAAAGATGATGATGATGATGATGATGATGATGTTGATGTGTGATACATCAGGCTTTGCTAGATGGGTTTTGTCCGCATTGATAAGCCGCATGGGATTCAACAAGAATCAAAACCCGTGAGCTGATTGTTTTGCTCATATATATAACTGGCGAGTTCCTCTCTGATACTTTTTACGTTTTTTACGTTTTTGGAGTTTTTTAAGTCTATGTTCAAAATACCCTTGTCATTATTACTGAGGGTTGAGATTGGACGTCAGCATATGAAGACGCCTAAAGCCGGAGTACTAAAGTGTGACGTCACAAAAACTTAAATTTGTGAAATTATGGGATTTGATTACATATTTGGTCAGGAAAGGGCATGACGAAAAATGCCCGCTTGCCAAAAATCAGCATCTTATTGCAATTAGAAGGGTTTGTATGGAGTCATCAGAGCATAACGTTGCCACTCCCAAATTGCAATAAGATGCTGATTTTTGGCAAGCGGGCATTTTTCGTCATGCCCTTTCCGAATATCAAATCAAATCCCATAATTTCACAAATTTAGTTTTTGTGACGTCATCACTTTAGTACTCTATGGAGGCGGCTGTCTTTGTTACCCCAGCCAACCACCCAAGCCATGAATCAGGTATCAATGACTTATACAAACCAGAAATATAGAGATTTGATCCAAAGGTAACAGATAAGTCTTGTACATCCTGGTTTACTTTGAAAGTGAATATTTCTTCACCTTTAAAAGAAAAGAAAATTTGGATTTATTTGTAACCAAATAAAGATTTTTATGTCTCCCCATCTCTTTATTGTAATGTGCATGATTTGGGGCTAAATTGCTTGTTCAAAGGATTGAGGTTCCCGTATGACTTTGAAGGGTTCACAATCACATGTGAATCACAAGACATGCTGTAATAATCACGAGGTCCCCCTCATAGCCTCGCTCTCATAACCTCACGGAGATCCTTTATGAGTAGGTGTAACCCTCACTGAGTTCATCCTCTCGGTCTGCAAGCTTAACACTATCAGCCGTTACGTTCTATAACCTTAGATCAAGCAATTAACCCGCCTCCACCCCGATCACCCGCCTACTTTACTATCTGTACTCTATGTTTTGTAGTCAGGGCCTTTGTTCTGGCCCCCACCTTTGCTAGAGGTTTTAAATTTCATTTTTTATCATTGATTAGCTGATTTTGCAGTTTTAATAAAACCGCCCATTAACTTGGCCTTAATTTTTATCCGAGACCAAAGTCTTCGTTTTCTTTACTGATCAGTTTATTAAGCGCTCTAGCAAACTGAGCTCGGTTGTTGGCATAAGGCAGATTTTATTTTTAAGGTTGAAAGTAAACTCAGGAGGGGACATAAAATTAGTCATATAGTACCGTTACGTTCCAAAAAAATGAACTGTCATACTGTGACTTGTTGGTCAGCTGAGTTTTCTTGATTACAAACCTGGAAGGATCCATGTCGTACGGTTTCCAACTAGAGGCCGTTCAATAGTACGAGGGTTACCCGGTAGACTCCAACCTACAGACAGGTGGCCACGCCGATATGCTTCTCTTGAGAAACCCTCCAGCAGATAAAACAAACAACTGCTAAGGTAGATGTTCTTAGATTTTTGTGTTGACCTCCTAATTATGACAACAAAGAAAAAAGACTTGGAGCAGCTTTCTTCTAAAACGTTTAAAACAATTCAACTTTAAGGTGTTCTCAGCATTTTCTCTTTCGGGGAAAGTGGGAACTTCTAGTTTTCACGATGGGTCAAAATATACGGCAGGCTGTAAAAGACAGAGTCAATTCTAGTTAGTCCAAACAGCATATGCACTACTTATAAAGTGCAGCACGTAAGATGATTCATCAAGTGTAACTTGATTTTATAAACAATACGGTGGAACACGAATAGAAAGTAAAAAAAAATGAAATGTATTTATTTACTTACTCGTCCCACATCAGTCGTCCAGTTTTCGTTGCTAGTTTAGCTCTTAGTACTTCCTTTCTGTTATCAATGTCTTCCTCGTCACTCACTGTTGGTTGGCTTGCTTGGTCCAGCCACAGCTCACATTCGTCTTCACATGTTATGTAAAATGTGTATAACCCACTTACTGGGGGCTTAAAAACATCATATAGAACTGATCAGTCAACAAAACTCTAAAAATGTCGCATCGAACAACATCGGCGTACGGGAAAAATTTTGTCGGGAGTGCTGAACTTTATTTTCCCGAATGAAACTCATTTATTTGTCATGATGATGATGATTCTAACACTCGCTGACATTTTACTTTTCTACCGCTGTGAACGATCCGAGAAAGAGCTTCTACATGTCGCATTCTTCGCACTTCACACGGTACCGATAAGATCTTTTACGAGACTTTAACGAAGACATACTATTTTAATCGACCACGACCAGATACCAACCACGCATACAAGATGGTCGTCAAATGTTATAATTAGGGCGCGTTTTTTGGGACATATTGTTGTCATTTTGAAATCAGAATACGCTAACAAAGCTATGTTGTTTACATTCTCACACACGAAAATTTTTCCAGGTACACATAGTCAAAGTAGCGACTTCTTTCTATATTTTACAAGAGTAATAGGTGCAATAGTTTGGAATGGGCAGAATACGTAGAAAAGAAACGCGCCCTTAGTTTCAATCTGCGCGGTCTACATTATCATTCCCACCCAGCTTGGCGGACCACAACGCAAATTTGTCGTTCTATGCCTGCTCACGCGGTGAGCATCTAATGGAGCTATCACACGAATGACATGATCAATGTAGTATAGAGCTCGGTTAGAAAGTTAAGTGAGTAATGTGAGTTACGAAATAAAAACAAAAAAATTAAGACATTGAATCACAAAATAATTCAGTAATTTTACTGTGTCTATGGTACCCGAATAGTCGCCCAGTTTTGCCCGAATAAAACTATATTTTTTACGACTGGGGGGGCTGCAGCCCCCCCGGCCCCTCCCCCTCGTACGCCTATGTCGAACAAGACAGTCCGAACAACAAAAATACTACTGACAAGTTTGTCCAGCAGCTCGTAGGAACATGTCATACCTGAATAAATGTTGACAACCGCTGTCCATATGTGGTGGAAACATCTGAAGCGATGTCAAAAGCATGAAGCACCGACAGTGTGTTAGCAGCTTGCTGAAATACTTGATGATACTTCAAAATTGGATCATCTTGGATACTAATTTCTTTAAACCATACTTCTTTTAGAACTCCAAAAGACTCGTTAACAGATTCTAGAAAAATAAAGAAACAAAAAATGCGTCCATTTTTTTACATTTCAGATGTAGCATAGCATGTCTTGAGTGCTTTACTCGGTAACGACACTTTGAAGCATATCCGGTGACCTCCCATGAAAATTGTAATATTTAAAGCGATGTCAGAAAAAATGTAAATTTTAACCTCATTGATTCGTTGGTACTAATGTATTTAGGCTGAAAGAAAAATTTCAGGTCATCTTGGAGATGAGTGCAATTGGTTCGAGTACAGTTGAACCTCTCTAATACGGACACCACAGATACGGAGCCAAGGGTTCGTATTAGAGAGTTGTCCGTATTATAGAAGACTTGGATATGACGTCATTAAAGGTTGTAGTATACTTCCAAACGGCCAAAACTCGTCGTTTAGTTATTGTAGCATTAATTTGAATGTTTGGTTTGCCTAACGCTCATAATTATTGAAATCTATTAAATATTATTCGACTACAAAGAAATCTGTAACTATTCAAAACTATATATCTAAGGCATGAAGTAAAATACATAAGGTTTTATATTGACTAATTCACTATTGGTAATGGTACTGCATTTGTATATGCATGCAACAGCCGTGGCGCATTTTTCCGGTAGGGCCTTGCTGGGATTAATAGGCGCCAAATTCACCGATTACGGCGTTGCATTCGGCTTGGTAACCTTTTTGAGGTGTTCCCTACGAGTTCAGCCATTTGTTGTTTCAACGCGTTTTGCTCCATTGCGAGGCCTTCTAAATGGAGCATGCATAGCATCAAGGATGGCTTGTTGGCCGAGGGACTGTGGCTGGACTTGTGCTGCGTTTCCAAGAGCTGCTGTAGACTGCGAGGCAAGTTTAGCACACAGTGGCGAAATAGCGTCTTCGAACTGATAAATTATCGGTCGATATTTTATCTTTTGTTGGGCATCCAGCGCAATATTTGCCCGGGGAGGCAAAGGTATGATTATTTTTTGGCGTCTTGCTGCCAGGACGTACGAGCGTTTCGGTTTGAGTATAACTAAGATTCGAACCAAGATTGAAAGTCACGAAGCAAGTTGATAACGCACGAGGCGAGATATGAAATCCAATCCTCGTAGAAATACATGCTACCTATATATTAACTTATATAAACTAGTTAATACCAATTAATGAAGGATTACTGTAAATGTAGTTTGTTGAAAAATTTTACCCTAATAAATCAATGGGTGGAAACGGTCATGAAAAGTGAACAGTCAGGGAAAGCCATTTGATACTTGTGCTATGTAATTTCCAGGTCCAATAAACAAATCCCTGATCATGAACAAAGTGATTGTCACAACTTACCGAATGCTTGCACAAGTACTTCACATAAGACCAGGGCTACATCTTCTCCTATCACGCTAAATGTCACATAACGACCAATGGCAGGAGGACTGCAGCGAAACACACGGAAATCGTTCCTTGGAAAATCGGTCGGCTTATTGCACAAATGGCTTGGAGATATTATATTCCTTGAGCTTTTCATGGCGATGCTTAAGTCAGTGTTTGAACAACAATTAAACCCGAGAAACACTTGTATTGTGTGTATGTAGTAATCTTTCAATAAATCAACTTGGAACCAAGGATTGGTTGCCTACAGAAAAGATATTAACGATGTTAATGATCTTCAAAACTAACTTGTGCGTATATTATTGATGCTACAAAACGGCTCAGTGCACAAAAAATGAATAGTGTACCTTGAGTTAATGATGAATTGAGTATCTTACTTTAGAAGGCTGATTGTCTTTCCACAGTTAATTTCGACGTCATTCACATAACTTTAATTTATTACTTTTTTATGTTTTTATCATAGAAAATAAATATGATATTACCGAATGGAAAGTTGTGCAAGTGTTGAAAAATCCATCAACTGCAAATGCTGTTTGTGGTGTTGGGTCCAATTGATTTACAGGCAGATGACGGGCAACATTCTTCGCCTTAACTAGAATTCAAAGAGCAGGTAAGAAGGTAGATATATTACATGAGTGATAATAATTCGTTGTATACATATAAAACATTTAAACTGCTAAAAATGCCAACTTTTTCATTTAAAAATTATAATCAAAAGTGATCACGTGTTAATTTTCTCATAACTGAAATTCTTCTTCTTCTTCAAGGAACCTTAAATTTAAGTATAAGTTTAATAATTTTAAAAACATTCACAAGCAACTAAAATAATATATACAATAACCAATAGAAAATAAATTAAAGTGTGACAGGTGTAAGGAACAGAACTTTCGTTCCAATTGCAACCGAATCCCTCCTGATACAAGCGATAAGATATACTAAGCTCTACATGTAAGCTCTACACCTTGTTGTTATGGCTGTACCTGATGGTGGTCCACAGACAACACCGGAGTCTTCGAGATGAGCACAGTCCTTTACACCCAAATCTGCTCTGTTACAAAATAACAACGAGGTTTCATTCCCAACGCATTTCACGTTATCCAGCCATATAGGACCAGTGCCACTGGCAAATGAACTTCCTTTGGTGGCTGCTGTAGCCTGGGGTAGGCCAAGCATTCGACAAACGACCTGAGCATCCTCGATACTCCAGTAATCATCACAGACTGTTCCCCAGACTCCGTTGACGGTCACTTCCACTCGACCTTCACTGGACGTGGTGCCATCCATAAGTCGAACATCAAAAGCTGGAAACAATCAAGCATGTTTTACGTCGTTTGCCGTCTTTATGTAAAAGATATGGTTTGTGCCAAGATTTTTTGACAGTACGATTAAAATTGTAATAAAGCCATTCACGTGGTAAACAACAACAACGACAAAAACAACAACATCGTAGCTCTAAACAATATATAACATGTCCAAAGTACCATACTCACTAGTAATGTTTCCGCAGATCACACCAGCGTCTTCAGTGTGCTTACACTGAGTGGAGGCTCCGAGTCCCAGATGATTACAATCCATGATAGATGCCTCGTTGCCGTTACATTTTACCTGATCTAGCCAAATTTTCCCAGTCCCCGCACCAAATCCCGAGTTCCCGGGAGCCGCATTTGCGCGAGGGAGACCAAGCATGTTGCAGATGACTGTGGCACTGTTCAAATTCCAGTTATCGTCACAGATGGTTCCCCAAATACCATTCACTGAGATTTCTACTCTACCTTGCGTGGAAGAGTTATCTCCTACTAAGCGGACTTTGACTGAAATAAAACAATCGATATTTAAATGGTACGCGTGTCTACACAACCTGATGCAAACACGACGAGAGGGAGTTTATGTGGCGAACGTTTACATTAATACTTTCGAATTCTCCCAAACTCACTCGAGTGTTTGCATCGAGGTATTTAAACACATAGCAGCCATTCAGTATTTTTTCAGTTATAAAATAAATACAATAACAAACACACAACATGATTTGATAAACAAGGTTTTCAAATCCCATTGCAAAATGACGTAACTAATCACAGGACGCCGTTTGGTGGACCAAACTATGGTTTAATAAGCTTTAAAAAATATTCTCCTTCGCCGTAAATGTTGAGTCTTATCTAGAACTTGGAGCTTTTTCAGTGCTTCAGTAGAACTATTTCTTGCAAGACATCAAGGAGACTCGACTCAATTTTTTTTGCCGTGGGGTATATGTTTTGAAATCACAATTCGTAGGGAACGCTTCGATTGCTTTCATACTTCACCAAGGTTTTGAAATGTGTTCAAAGTTTTGTGATTGCAAAGTAAAGGAAAATCATTATTATAACGGCTGGCTGTTTTAAAATAATATGTAAGGGCATTTTGAAAGTATTTTGTCTATGCAAATTTTTTGCTTTATATATTACTGTTTTGCCTAAAAAATCCCTAAAATGATTTTTTGATTTACTCAAAAACCGTCTTATAAATTTTCTTGAAACTATGTCTGCTGCTCACAAGTGTTACGTGCACGTGAGTACTACAAAATTTGAAAGTTTCATTGTGAAGTGTCTGACAAAAAAAACGACATTCTTTAAAACAGAGGACAATCAGCTGGCGTTGCTATAGTAACCGCTGTCGCTTGGTAACCAGAGACACATAATACTTTGATCACATTCCATTAACTTGGTGAAGTATAAAAGCAAACGAAGCATGTCTTCCCTGCGAAATTTTGATTTCAAAACATACTATACATCCCTTAAAAAACCAAACACTATTTTAAAACTGTTTTTAATGTATTTTAATCTATTTTTGAAAAATATATGAAAAATATGTATTTGAATCATTAGCATCAAAAATTCTCAAACTATTTGCAAACTGTATGGAAAGCTATCTTGAATGTATTTGTATTCAAAATACGTTTAAAATACCTGCTTAAAATATAGTTTTTAAGTAGTTTTTGACTTACTTTAACGATATTTAAACCTGTTTAAAACACTATTGTAACGTATTTTAAAACGCCTCTAAGAGCCTTTCAAACTACCTGAAAATACACTCAAAATAGATTTTAAAAGATTTTAAAAACAACATGGAGTCGCATTTGCAATAAATGATTTATTCATAATTATGTTTGTCAAAATACAATAAAAATATATTTGAAATAGTTTCTAAATTCCTTACAAATAATTTTAAAACATTGTTCAAACCCTATAACAATATATAAATATACAATTAGAATTTATCAATTCTTTCTTAATATAAAAACAGATGATAACTGTATGCATGTAATTTGCTGACCCCTAAAAGGGTCAAAATTCAAGTATTTAAAAGTCAAAATTTAAGGATAAAATATTGTTTTTGTCCTTTGAAAATTAATATACTGAGGATTGACCAACTTTTGGCCAAAAGTAAAATCACTTGAAAAATTTATATCAACATGAAAAACCAAATCATTGAACTTATTTGTTAATTACTGGTGTGAATTCTTGATTATGCAATTATTCGCAATCATGGTCATAAGAAAAAGAAAAGAAAAAAAACTGAGTCGAGCCTCCTTAATGTCTTGCACGAAATAGACCTATTGTAGCAAAATGCAAAATGCGTTACAAAATTAACCGTTTAAAGCGACCGCCATTTCAGCATAGGCTAACGGAATTATCGTAAACACATAACCTCATGCAAAAAAAAAAAAAAAAACTAGACACAACCAATCAGAGCACGCGTCATATGACCGAAATGTTATTATAAATATATAAATGCTTGTAACAGACAGTAAAATGCTGTAGATTATAGTTATTATTGACAACTTTTTTAAAGACCTGGCATCGAGAAATCCATGTTCGAGATGACTTTGAGTTAAACCCTAACCCTAATCCTTAACTCGAACTCGAACTCATAAATTTCCTTGTCCCTAAAGACCTGTATTACATCCTAACATTGCACTCGTTGGACTAGCATAAATAACTTTGCCAGAAATTAATGAAAGTGTCCCTGGGCTGATGCACGGGCAAACAGACAGCGATTAAATGGTAGCATACCTTTTACGCAAGATGTCAACATTTCCGACCAGACTCCTGACGTCAGGCATGTTCTTGAAGAGGACCCAATAAGACGATAGCCAGGTGCGCATGACATGTTACAATGACTTCCGGTCAAGTTTCCAGATGAGCAATGTGTATTTCCGTTTAGCAAAATTGGAACTATCGGACAAGACGAAACTGCAACATCAAAAAAATATGTTTCACTTATGAGCCCTATTTCTAGGTCATTTTTCACTTATTTGTTTATATATTTATTTTTTTATAACTTTTGGGTGATTTTCTATCGTCAGGGAAAAATTTGAAATTCAAGATGGCGTATTTGGGAAATCATGACATAATTCCCAATTAATGAGAAGTCTTAATAGTGAAGTTCCTCTTTAAAAGTAAACACTTCTTCTCAAAGTCTCATTGTCATATATAGGTTATAAAAACACTCTTGGCCGTGAGCACTTCCGCTTTCCCAGGTCTCACAGAATTGAAGACAGAAAAAAATGCCAGTTTGAATAAGGATAGACTTTGATAACACTACTTTCAAAGCCGCTAGAATTTGTGAGCTTTTTGTAATCGATTATAAGGGAAAGTAAATGGTTAGAAAATTAAATTAAAGTTATTGACCTAGAAACGCATAACTCAAAGCAATTTAGGTAAAGCATCGTCCATGACACCAACTTTATGACATCACTGAGGTTACCTTCAAGTTACCCAACCGTCGTATAAACATGCCCTTGGCGGACTCTTACGAAATAAACGCGTTCATACTAATAACGCACCATTGCACGCCGCATCGGACACTGATATATCATCCAAGGAAATATCTCCTTGATTGCCGGTTCCAATCACTCCCTCAAAAGCCAGCTGAAAATACAATGAAGATAATTAGTAGATTGTTGCATTATCATTTATCATTATTATATATAATATGTCATTCGATCCGTACGACATTAAGACATTTAAAGGGACGATGTCAAGGTGATTGTGCTGGTTTCAAAAATGGTTTTGACTCAAACTATTAAATATTGGACTAAGCATCTTTGTTTATACATAAAGTTGTTCTAGAACACCAAGAAGAAAATATCAAGCGACAAATATAACCAGTCTTTAACTATTTTACCAAGGCAAGAGAGGAATTTGAAAAAAAAAGATGACTAATATTTTCAAGTTGGCCGACACTGACCCTTTTATAGTTTCAGTGCAACGATATAGTAATTTTTATGGTTCCATTGATACAAATATGTTTTTGGCTTGCCAAAGTGACACAATGAAATTACATGACATTTTCCCCAATACTTTTCTTAACATTCAAGATTTTGGATGACTCGTCAATTTACTGTAAAATTGTCTCCAACTATGTTTTAAATTTTCATTTACATGTTATATACGTGCGGATTAAAATTACGATAACATGGGGTAATTCAACAAAACCGTGATCAATGTAATTGTTGTTCTCAGATAACTTGGTAGCAAATGGTACTGTTAAGGACATGCAATTAAGAAACAATCAAAAAGCATAGGCAATACTTTGAATCATCGATAAAAGTTGCTTTACAAATTTGGTTGTTGTTTTTTATTGTTATACCTTGCTGCTTGACCCGCTTACAAAGACTTGTGCTTGAATCCAGTCAGGTCCTTGCTCTCCCGAAATTTTAAAGATAACTTTACTGTCAAGGGACAACCGAAGCTCACCAATGGCAGCACCATGCATGAGGTAGAAAAACGACAGACAAAATACTCCAGTAAAATCTCGAGAAACTAGATGAGCACGGTCGCCTTTCTTCCTTGGATAGTTGGCATTGGTGTAAAGGTATTTCCCTGTTCAAAACAATTAAATATGATACATGTAAATAATTTATTATGTACATGTGCTGACAATAAAACACTATTTGTCCTGCCGCTATTGGCGTTTAGAGACGGTGAACGATGCAACATGACTGTTATATAAGTGCATTTAGTGTCCGAAGTTATTTCCTTGATCTGTTAGACCAGTGTAAAAGCCAACACATTAAAACCTCTGAGCCTTTAAATACATGTATTTTTTTTTTTCTTTTTTTTTTTTCAAATTTTTAATCTTTATTCTTCTTAAATAAAACAGAATACAAGGTTTTACAATTAGGTGCATAACATATAACAAATAACAACAAGAAAAAAAGAAGTGGTTACTTACATGTTTTATAATTGAAATCTGCTTAAACTATTTAATTACGTATATATATATATATATATATGCTAAGTTTAGTCAATAGCTGGGATAAAGTTATTTGAAATAAAGGGTTTCCATTTTTCATTGAAAATATTTTTAGTTTTGTTTCTTACAGCTATATATCTTTCAACCATGGTGTTGTCATGAAATTGTAATTTGAAAACCTGAAAAGTTAGAGGTTCTTCTGTTAAACTACATTTGTAAATAAAATATTTTGCTATCAGCAGTGCTACGCTTAGCACTTGTTGGTACTTGAGCGGATGGATAAGTCCATATAGAAGGGTAACTTCAGGCAGGTGTATATATTATTTTGTAACCACCATAAGTGGAAGTTTTTCCAGAAGGAAACGACTAGGGGGCATTTTACAAACATATGCACAATTGTATGTCTTTCATTTTTACAAAGATAACAAGAATCATCTGATACCAAGTTGGCTTTCTTTAGCTTGTCTTTAGTATAAAGTATGTTGTGATTTATCTTGAATTGGAACATTGCTAGTTTTACGTTCTTTGTGACATTAAATGGCCAGTTATATATAGCCGACATTTCAGACTGGTCTATTCCATAGCCAATAATTCGATTTTCAGTGTTTGGTGGTTGAAGCTTACTTTTAACAATGATTTTGTGAAGGGCAGCGTTGGAGAGATTCTCTTCTGTGTCAAGCCAACTTGCGTTTGTCGTTTGCGTTTGCGTATTAAGTGTTGTTTTTTTCCATCTACTTTTAACTGCACGTAAGAGTCCATAATACGTTAGAAAGCTAGTTTTAATTTTAAACTGCGTAGTAAATTCTTCAAACGACAAAAACTTGTATCTATTATGATGAAGTAAAGACTTCACTTTTGTAATACCACTGTTGTACCAAGACTGATAGAAAATAGGTGTTCCCTCAACTTTGAAATCTGTATTATTCCATATGATACTTTCGCGCGCATCCACATCATTTTGAATCTGTTCCCAGTAATTAAGTACTTTTAGATAGAAAATGGGAATATCGTTTGCTTGTAATTCTTTTGTCTTGTAATTGCAAGACAGTAGGAATTGAAAGCCGCCTGACTCACGTGTTGTGAAATTTGGAATAATTTTCCAAGGTGAGTCAGCATCATTATTGAATCTTCTAACCCAAGAAGCTTTTAAAGCCTTATTTATCGAGTCGAATTCTATCATCTTTAGGCCGCCATCGCTTTTTTCGCCTATGAGTGTAGCTTTTTTGATTTTGTGGGGTTTACCTTCCCAAACAAAATCAAAGGTGATTTTGTCTACCTGTTTAGCGAATTCCTCTGGTAATGGTAAGACCGAAGCATTATATATGAGTTTAGAGAGGCCCAACGTCTTAACAATATTAATTCTTCCCAGGAGTGTTAACTTCCTTCTTTTCCATGAATTTAGAGTTTTTTGAAGGTCTTCTAGTTTCTTTTCAAAGTTGAGTTTATCGTTTATGCATTTATCGTTAGAAAAGTGAATTCCTAAAGCATACACAGAGTTTTCTGGCCAGCGGAAACCAAACGGTGTATCTTTCCTGTCTGCCCACAGGCCGAGCCACATGGCTTCCGTTTTGGAATTATTTAGCTCCAAACCGGAACATTTTTTGAAATTTTCTAAAGTGTCAAGTAGTGCTGTTACCGAGCTTAAATCTTTGACAAAGATAGTAGTGTCATCTGCGTATAAGGTAATTTTAATTTGTTTCTTTCCGACATTAAACCCTTTAATATCAGGATTCTCTTGGATGGCCAGGTTTAGCATTTCTATTCCTAACACAAAAAGTAACCCTGATAAAGGGCAACCTTGTCTTACTCCATGATTGAAGTTAAAAAAGGGAGAAGCGAAGCCATCGTTTATTACACAGCTTCATATGTCTGTATGGAAAACCTGTATCCACTTCTTGAAGTCATCTTTGAAATTAAAGGCGTTCAGTATTTTATTTAGGTAGTCCCATTCGATTGAGTCAAACGCTTTTTTGAAATCTATAAAAACGGCTATTCCGGGTAATTTCTTTATTTTTGCATAATTAATAATATCAGCGATGAGTCTAACGTTTTCGCCAATGTACCTCTTCTTTACATATCCAGTCTGATTTGGACTTATGATGTCAGGCAGGACCTTTGCTAATCGATTGGCTATCACTTTCGTTGCAATTTTATAGTCGATATTTAAAAGAGTAATTGGTCTTAAATTGTTTAGTACGTTAGTCGGTTTATCTTTTTTTGGTAAGAGGGTTATGACGCCTCTTTTTTGGCATATTGACAATTCTCCTTTGTCATAGGCGTGGTTGATACTTTGTACTACATCGTCGCCAATTTCGTCCCAAAAAGCTTTGTAAAACTCGGAAGTAAAACCGTCTGACCCTGGTGACTTGCCATTTTGCATTTCCTTCAAAGCTTGTCGACACTCTTCTTTAGTTATTTTGCCTTCGCATATATCCGCTTTTTCAGAGCTTAGTGGCCTAATTAGTTTATTTTTAAAGAAAGCTTCACTTTCTGGACTTTCTGTGTTATTATCTCCTGACTTATAAAGAGACTTGTAAAAGTTCTCCGCCTCTTTTAATATGACATCTCGATCTTCTGTTTCGGAACCATCGTCTTTTTTTAACTTAACGATCCTTTTCTTTTCGGCTTTTCTTTTTTCTAGATTGAGAAAGTATCTAGTATTTTTTTCGCCATGTTCAACCCACCTTGCTTTACTTCGAATCATCACGCCTTTTACTTTTTGTTCTGTTATTCGTTTTAAACGCGTTTGTAAAATTTGTATATTTGTTCTGAGCACAGGGTTGTTTTTACAATGTTCAGCCTGTGTCAACAGGTCATTTAATTGTTCTTGTAGCTCTCTTTCTGTGTCTCTGTTCTTTTTGGCTTTCTCTTTAGTGTAAGCAATCGTGAATCCACGTAGTTCCATTTTTATAAGGTCCCACTTCAGACCTTTATCTGCCAAATAATCATATTTGTCTCTATAGGTTTTAATGTTGTTTTTAATCTCCTTAGTATACACTTCATCCTCAAGAAGCGAACCGTTAAACTTCCAGAAGCCAGGCCCAGGTTTTTTGTTTAGAACTTCGGATTGGATAAATAGCTTAACTGCGCAGTGATCAGAACTTGGTGCATGAATGATATCGCAATTTCGAGTGATATTAGTAAGGTTTTTAGATGTTAAAAAGTAGTCTAGTCTGCACTGCACTTTGTATGCCTTATCCCTCCAAGTAAATTGCTTCTTACCGGCATTCATTTCACGCCATACATCTTGTAACGAATAGAGGTAGGAGAGATTTGCAATTTTGTCAATGACACATTTTTTATTTTCTATTGGTCTGCCACCTACTTTGTCTGAGGCAGTTAAAGCGCAGTTAAAATCGCCACCGATTATAATAGGTTCATCTGCATACTTTGAGAGTTTGTTCTTAACATTTTCGAAAAATTGTACATGTTGCGAGAGATCATTCGGCGCATAAACATTAACGAGAATCAGGTGGGAACCATTAACTTTCGTATCGAGAATAATCAATCTTCCGCATTTGTCTTCCTCAAAACTTTCAACCTCAATGTCGAATTTTGGATTGAGTAGAATCATGACTCCTTTACTATGTTTTGTACCGTGGCTACAAAAGATTTTTCCACCCCATTCTGCTTCCCAAATAGCTTTTGAGTTTTCGTCACTATAAGTTTCTTGTAGAAAGTGGAAATGCGCATTTTGATTGTGTAGCCACCTGAAAATTGACCTCCTTTTAATGGACTTATTCATACCTCTGACATTAAGTGTCACCGCTTTAATTTGAAATGTGTTTGTTTCAGAGATAATAGATTTAAATTTTGTCATCACACCATGGATTGACAAAGACCGACACCTGCAAGAAACTAAATTGCGTTATTTGTCCTATAGTGGTTGCTAGGTTTGTTTTTTTGATCCCTAGAGGCAAGATGTTTTTGTAGGCAGCCAGTGTATGAAAAAAAGCAGTAGAAATTGAATACAGAGAATAAGTGTAATAAACTAAAAATACTGGAACTAAGAGGCAACCTGAACAACTAGAAAAATAACTATAAGGTCCATAATGACTTGCCCATGTTGAGCGCTTACCTGCTTCAAAATATAGTAGTATTTGTACAGTCATAGTAGTAATACATCCGTTTACAATGAGACTAAATGAAACAGCTACAAACATTAGATTGACAGCGCTTATATACAAATACAGAAATACAAAAACAGAAAATACAAAAAAGTAAAATCAAATAGGCTCCAGGGGCCTGAACGCAAGATTGAAAGTAGATATGCGTATTAACTGGTCACTCGAAAGTTATCTTAGTGAACTGGAGCTCCGTATATAAGAAAAAATATGTAACAAATCTTATAGCTAAGGAGAAACCTTTTGGAGCGATCGAAGATTTTTGCCTACGGGAGGTTTACTCACTGGTTTCAGCGGCGTTATTAAAGCTGTCTGCTGAAGGCTCAGTGCTCAGCCATCGATTAGGAATGTTGTGGTGTAGATAGTATTTTCCATTGACAAACAACTTGTCGCCAATCACTGAAGCTCTATTTCTTGGATTAATGTTTCTTGCTTTCTTCATCGCTGGAACGAGAATCTTCTTTCGGATTTCTTGAACGCGCTTTGGTAGGTCTTCACCAATACTCACATTAGAACCTTTCAGGTTGTGACGAAATCTCCATACTTTGTCGCGGTCACTTCGGGAAGTGAAGCGAGCTATTATCGGTCTTGAGCGGCCTCGACTTTGTTTTCCAAGCCGGTGCACACCACAGAATTTAAACTGCTTGACTTCCTCGCGCTCTATTTTGAGGTCGTTGACCAGGACATTTTGGATGACTGTAGTGCAGTCTTCGTCAGAGCGTTCCGGAATTTTGTAAAATAACATGTTCCATCTGCGGCTGTATAATTCTTGTCTTATGAGCTCGTCGTCTTGTTGAGCTTGTTCTTGTTCACATTCTGCTAACCGTTCGTTGGCTTCGGCTTGCTCTTTTTGAGTGAATTCGAGAGAACGTTGAAGGTCACTTGCGCTGGACTTTAGTTGTTTTATTTCCAACTTTGCCTCGGTTAGTTGAGCTTCTAGCTGGGCAATACGTCCCTCTCGTTTGACTGCCTGCTGTTCAATTACTTTTATTCTTTCTAGAAGAGAGGCAATGGCGACGTGTTCTTCGTCTGCCTCGTCGCCATTTGCTGATGTAGAGCTGCTTACTCGAAGCCTTTTTTTTTCCGCCTTGGTTTTGTCGGTGCTAGCCATGCTTTTAAACGACGGATTGAGGAGTAGAATGGCTTTAAAGAGGAATTATTCCTTAGTTTTTTCTATTGCTTTTTAAATACATGTATTTTAAGACATGAAATTTATGAAACATTGGCCGAAGGCCACGCGTGACAGCCGCGTGGATTACGGATATCACTGCTACCCACCAAGTGACCTAGCGACCAACTTAAACTATAAGGGACCGGTAGACCCGGGTAGACCCCAAAATGTAAAAAGAAGAAAGGTTGAATTAACTGCAAATACAACAATTTATTAGGCGCGTACAGTAGACACATGCTCCCCAAAGGGAGCCTGTTTTTTTTTTCCGCTGAAGAAAGAGGAAAAGAGGGTTCGGAAATAGGACAGTTACTTTCGGGACACTTTAAATAGAGGTTCGTTACCAGGCACGGCCGAGTCTTTTGTCGTCGGCCATGTTTGTTGTTCTGGGATTTTTCACGGATTTGTTCAGTCTGGAAATCCATTAAATCTCTGTAAAGTTATCTTCGTTTTTCCTTGGACGAGTGCCGAATTTTAAAATTTGTCTTAGTGTTTTGTCGTCATTTTGGTTTTGCAAAACGTCCGGGGCTGGCGTGACTCTCACAACCTTGGCCACGTATTTTGACTCGCCTCTGTCCGCGGTTTAACACAGCGCTCGTTCGCCCCCCAAATACGCCTGTTTTGCAGGCTAGGTGTGCAAATTTTGATTTCACAAACATTGGTCTGACATTGTTGTTGCCAGGTAACTACCGCACACCTTTAAAAAGAAGACCGAAACTCGAGCGTGCTTGTACACCTGCGACAATTTCGCGATCCAAGCGCGACAAATTCCGCCAAATTTTTAAACCTCGAAATCTGAACAAACTATGTTACAATATCATGATAATTGGAGAAACCCTAACCCCTTTAAAGTTTGTGAAACATTTTCCAGTTGATATTCTAAATATCAACGTTTAGCAGTTGTTTTGTTAAAGGGAACCTCCATTGTCAGAACAAATTGACGTTAAATTGTTGGAAATAAAGTCGAAATTTAAAATTTTTAAAAAGCAGGTGCAAATATAATTTTAGTGTACAAATAAAATGGATATAAATATCGCCTATTTTCGCTTTTAAATTTCCCCCGCGCCGCCATTTTGAATATTTATGACGTATTACGGTTGCCGCTATTGTTAAGAATTGAAGTTCTTTTGTATGCAACATTTAGACAACCGTAACACGTCATAAATATTCAAAATGGCGGCGCGCGGGAAATTCAAAGCGAAAATAGGCGATATTCATATCCATTTTTTTGTACACTTAAATTATATTTGCACCTGCTCTTTAAAAAAAAATTTAATTTAGACTTTATTTCCAACAATTTAACGTCAATTTGTTATAACAATGGAGGTTCCCTTTAATGTGGACAGTAAAATTACCTTTTCCTGTAGTATGATCTGTCTCGGGACCAGTGTCGTTGGACGGTGTGGGCCCGGACTGAATAGTCCATTCAAAGTCTCCATTTGGAGAATGATGCCAACCGCACAAATCAGAATCAAAAGTGCATGCAAGGCCTTGAAAACAAAAGTAACTATGTCAGTTATTATCGTAATGTTAAAGGGACACTGTCCCGGCTGATATATCGTGTTTTCATGATTATGGCCAGGAGTTTGCTTTAAGCTTATTTTATTATCTTAAAATGGGAAGAAGAAATCGCCAAAAGCGATTAAAATGCTAATAAATTATGAATTAAAGGGAAACTGTCCCGGCTGAAATATCGTGTTTTCATGATTACGGCCAGGTGCTCGCTTTAAACTTAAGTATTGTTCCACATAAGAACGATAGCAAACTTCATTGTTCTGCGGCATTAGCTCTTTCCCACATAGAATATCTTTGATTTCAAGAATAGAAGAGGAGGAGCTGATGGTTAATAATTATATTTCATTATAAAAATAAAGAAAATCCATTTGCGTCAAATAAATTTTAGGAAATGTTCGTGCTTAACCAATCAGAATAGCAAAAGACAATAGCTAATAATTTTGCTTCTTTGATGAAGTTCCCCAAATACAATTTCTTTTAAAAATTGTATGTTGTGCGATTGGGTCTCAAATTACTTGGAACCTTAAAAAAATTAGACAAAATGCACCTTGAACCTTAAATTTTTAGCGGTTTTTGAGTCTAGGCCAATGAGATCACTAGTTGTAACAATGAAAAATCTTGACATTCCATCGTGTTTGACATTCCATAGCCGTTCAGCGCTATCCTTCTTATGCGGATCATTACTTAATTTATTATCTTAAAATTGGAAGAAACCACTAGTAACTAGTAACCTCTATGTCATCACCTGTGTAAGGAAGTCCGACTTTCCGAAGCGCGAAGTTGTGCCGAGTTCACCCGAGTGCTGTACGATGAGACAGTTCGGATAGCTTCGGATTAGACGACTCGATTGTCAAGGCAGTTCTGTTTGTACGTGCGCGCTTTGGATCCGTGGTAAAGTAAACGATGCTTTCTCGTTCTTTTTACTGCTTTACCAAGCACAGCTTTCACCAAATGTGGCCAAGTATTGTTTTCAAAGATTATTTTAAGTGTTTTCGTGGTTTAAAAAAAGGTTTTAGTGAAAAGACGAGCTGTGAATCGAAGGGTTTGTTTGCAGATCATGAGCCATCCAAACACATGATTCAAACGCCGCCTTTGACCATCCAGAAACTGCTTTTTTTGATTAGCGAAAGCATTATACGAATCATCTTTACGGATAAGAATGGCATTCTATATCCACAGGAAAAGTCGGAAATTTTAGAAAGCATAATAAATTGAATTATTTTGTGATGTTTATTATATTTTCGCAGACGCTAGAGTTCCGCGCCGTAATTAGGATAAATAAATTGCCAAGACTTCCAGAAGCAGAAAATCGATGAATTCTGATAAGTGTTTGACTCTTTTAATCAAAGGAGAGACATTTTCATGCAAGAAAATATGAGTTTCATTCAAAAGTTTCGACCTTTAACCCATTGACACCTGAGGATTTTGACGTTTTTGAGTGATTTTCTGCATACACACGCCCCATAGGATTTCGTGACTTCATATTTGGAGTTACCTTTGAAAGTGCTGCTGTTCTAAAACACTGAAGGCTCGAGTTTACTGGAAACGGCATTGTGACGATCTCATTTTGCTTGGTTGATTTGCAATAAAGGGTCCAATATGAATTATCTACGATTTTTGGTAAGTTCACAGCCATTTTTCATCTTTAGTAGCTGCCTGATGAGCATCATTAAGCTTGGAGGTAGTTCAGAGTCCACTTCTCAATGAAGCGAGTTAGGTGTTGTACTTCGTTTACGAATTTGGCTCGTTGCTCGTTGAACTGGAAAAATGGCCGCCTGGAAACGAAGTAGCTTTGGGACTCGACTCTGGATGAATTTCTCGACCTACCGCGGCATATTTTGGAAGTTGCGACCACAGGAGAACACAACAAGCGCGAAATTTCGGCGGTGGGTCAGAGTGGCTGTGGACTTAGTATATATATGAAAATTGTGGAGGACGGAATGGACGCTGTCAAAAAAAAAATCTGTTTATTTCCCAGCATGCAGTGCGGTGGTGATGTTGAAAATCGAGGCAAGGTGAGTATGCACTAGTATAAGAAGCTGTAGCTAGGCCCGAGCAACGAATAAGAGCAAAACAATTCACTGCTAAGCTAGGACTAGGACTGAATTTTGCTGTAAATGTTGACTTTTGGGTTTGCCACGATGATTTGAATAAAAAAAACTAAAGGCAAAAACGTGATTTTTGTTGTTTTTCTATGACGTTAAAAACGGTAATTTTTGTTACTGTCCAAATTCAAACGCTGATATTCTGCAAAAATCGCTGACTTTTTTGTGTTTATTGGGTATCTCAATTTGAAAGACTTTCTAGTCAATGCTCACAACTGCTAGTTAAGGCAATGTTCGCACGATTGAGAAAGTTACAATTTTTTAAAGCAGTGCACGCCGAGCCAGCGCGCGTCACAAAGCTGCATTGCAATGTTTTCAAAAATGGCGGCGGAATTCGGAATTTTCGAGAGAAGACTGGGGATGAGTAGGGTTTGGTATAAATAGAGGGTCCTCATGCCTTCTGGGAAAGCTGTGATGCTTCATTCACAAAAGAATATGGTAGGTTGTTCCATTAGCTTTCAGAAGATACCAAACATGTCATGGTTTTGCTATCGAAGGACGGACTTTCTACGGGTGACTTTCTTGGTCTAATGGCGTGGACGTGCTCGACATTACAAAGGTAAGTTTTTGGCTCCGAAAGAATTTAACAGTTTTCCAAACAACAGCATTTCAAGGAAATATTTTACATCTTTAAGACATAGAGAAGAATCGTATCGTTTTTGTTTTGCTGAATTTTAGCTTATATCTGAATACCCGGGCCAAACGCATAACAGTGTCTTGTATATTGCACTAGGTGAACTGTTAGCATTATGCCACACACTAAGAACAGTCGATTCGATGTTAATGCCTTTATGAAGGCCAGAAAGGAAATGAGGCAGAAAGCAGTGGAACAGTGTAGAAGTTTGAAGGCAGAGATTAGCAAAAACACGAGGAAAATTAATAGACTTAAATCAAAGGTTAGTTAGGTTAGTCAGTGAGGACATACATGTAATTATTGAGTTATATTAATTAACTGATCAAACACTGACACATGCTGTTAATAAGCAACAAGATATTCTGTGTTGTGTTTTTCAGTGCATTAGGTATAAATTAATAGATTACATGACTGCAGTTAGTTATTTAGGTAGCTGGTTATTTTGCTTGTTATATATAATAAGCTTAAGTTAATTAGTTTTTACAGGTAGTTAACTTAAAGATATTAGCATTAAACAAGCTACTCTGTTAGTTTGAAATTAAAGGAAGTTTATTTTTCCTTTTATGTATTGATAAATACTTCTGATTTGTACATCATTTCTGGAAAATGCTACATCTATCAATTGCCACTTATAATAATTAATTAATTGCTGTTAGCTTTTGTTTTATTTGTGGAATGAACATTTTTCAAGTGACTGATTAATTTCATTTTTTGTTACCTAAAGGTCAGTGATTCAGGGGAAGTGTTGAGAGACTTGACAAGTGAAACTCAAAATGTTCAGGTTAGTATAATAGTCTTCACTATAAGATTATATTTTTTAGTGCCGTATAGAAAAGGGGGTAATGATGTATTTTTCGTTGCAGTTACAACCAGTTAACACTGATATTAGTTCACGAACAAGATCCCCAACTATTTTGGTGGATGGGAAATCAAATATGCCACCAAGAACAGCAGCGAAAAGACGACATGAAACAATGATAACTGCTTCCACGATCCATGGAGGTTCTGAGAATAACTTAACACCAGCCTTTGATGGGATGTTTGACACCTTAGCAAAACGATGTAAAGTAGACAAAATGAAAGATTATGTTTTAAGTCAGAAAGTCTTACAATGTAACAAAGAAGGTAGTCTCAGCTACATTTAAAGAAAATTCAAAAGCTTTTGAAAGCTCGCCAGAAAATGTAAAGAGAAGCATTGCAGTTTTTTATAGTAGTGGTGTAATGGGCAAGCGGAAATACAAGTCTGTAAGACTTGCATTATCAATGAAAAAAAAAAAGGAAACAATGGGAAACGGGAGGTCAGCTATTACTATGATGCCAAACTGCCCCATTCCAAAATTGCTGCCCTACAACAAGCTTGTCAAATAAATCAACCAAGTCAGCATTGGAAATGTGTACAAATTAGAAGAACAGTTTCAAGTTGTTATAGAAGATGAAACAACACAAGGTTGCTTTCGAAAGTTAATTGAGTATTTGCCCCGCTTAGCAAAATTTTATCTCAGAAATAACAGAACGCAAACCCTTCAGTGGTTTGGTAAAACTGAGGGTACTTTTTTATTTGCAGTGGGTGGGGATGGCTGCCCGTTTGGGAAGAATGAAAGTGCATGTTCCTTTCTGTTAAGTTTTATTAATGTTGGTAAGAGGGTTGCGTCAAGCAATGACAACTTTATTATTTTTGGGGGTAATTGTGAGGAAACTTCGCCAGTTGTGCGCAAGTACTGTCAGTTCTTGTGCAAAGAAATTAGTGAGATAGAGAAAAAAGTCTTTGAAATTGAGGGCTTCCATGTTACCTTCAAATGTTCCGAATTGCCAAATGATATGAAGATGTTGGCTATGCTGGGCGGTGAACTACCCAATAGTGCAAGATTTTTCTCAACTTTTGCAGATGTTTCAAAAGACAACTGCACTGACTTAAAGGGGACATTTTTATCCCACCTAAGTTTGTCACAGAGAAGTACTATCCGGCCACCAAGGACACAGACCATGTGGAAGCCTTGGAAGTATGAAGAGAGGATCAAAATTGCAAATGAGGTTGACAAATTTAAAAAATCCTTGTCTGAGAAGCAACTTAAGGAGAAACAATTTCGAAGCAAAGTCACAGAATTTATTGCACGTAAGAACAGTCGCCAAGAATTTGTGCCTTTAATTGGGAAATTGATTGATCTCGCCCATGTAGAACCTTTACGTATTAAGAATAATGCCTGGCAGTATTTCTTTAAGGGGGTTCTGAAAGAGGCAGTTGGAAAATCAAATCTTCCAGACAGCTGCAAAAAGTTTGCAGACATTCCAAATGATAGCATTGTCTCTAGAGTTGTAACTGCACTGAAGTTTGAGGTAAAGGCCAAATGTTTGGCAAGAAAGGTAAAGAAGTGGTACGACGAAACACAGGGTAAGGGTCAGGATCTCCAGTATAGATTTACTGGAAAAGATTCCAGGCTACTTTGCCACAATTTTATGAGATTGATTAAATGGATTAGTAGTGAAAATGATTCTCACCAACAAAGGAAAACAGTTCTGATTTTTGCATACCTTGGACTGAGACTAAGGGATTGTGTCTCACTCTTCAGTAGGTTTGATATTACTGTTGAACAGCTTGCAGAACTGAGCACTAGTGCTCGTGACTATTATCGGGTGAATGCATTGTTTCTCCCTACCTCAGTAAATCCTACTGTGTGGACAATTGGACATATCATTCCTTCCCACACTAAAGAGTTACATGAGAAATATGGACAAGGGCTTGGTATTGTAACAATGGAAGGGAGGGAGGCAAAACATATTGCTTTGAAAAAACTAAGCGAAAATACATTTTATAAAAGGCGCTGGTATGAGATTTTCAAGCACGAGTTTGTAATGTTAGTGTGGCTTCCTGAACAAGGGTTCAACCTTAGTACATACAAGCATACTGCTGTATACATCCCAGACAGGGTGTTTTCTGACCCACGGTTTTGCTACTGCAATCTAGAGAAAGCTAGTCCCACTGATGAAAAATGTACATTCTGTGGTGATCCAATTATGAAATTTATCCAACAAAGTGTTGAGCAGGGAAAAGTTTTGCCGCAGCTGTTAGGTGACACCAGGACATAGTTAAAAAAATCAGAAACATTTAATCACATGCAGGACTAGAAGTAGGCTTGTAAAGCAGTAGGCATTATGTGGCTCAAATGTGTTGTGGGAAACATATTTTTAGTTTATTTAGAGTGGTTTTCAATTTAGTGTTGCAAAAAAAACCAAACTGATCACTTAAAAAAAATAAAAAATTATTATAATAAATTATTTATTTTATTAGACTACTCGGCCAATCTCAAACCATAGAGAAACCAAAACCAAAGTTATTGATTGCTGAGGGCATCAGGGATGCATCAGGGATTTTTAGTACAATGAAAGTTGTTGTTGCTGTTGATTGCTTTCGACACTTAGCTTTAATTAACATAATTGCCTGTAGTTAGCACTAATCCGGCAATGGGCAGCGGCAGCTATTTACAACAACATACTACATACATGAATAATTAACTATTAACAAAATGAGGGCCTTGAAGTGGACAATAAACAAACATTTCTTTATTCGTGACGACCCATTATGTTCACTTTCATAATTTTTTAAAGAAATGGGCCAAAAGTTGTTACAGATAACACATGAAATGCATTGTAATGTGGGAAACATGTATATGTTTACTTAATTATAAACATACATGTACATTTATTTATAAGGACCCATAAATGTACACTTTCATAAACTTGTCAAAAAATATTGGGTCATAAGTTGTAGCAGATTACACATTAAACAGTAAATTTAAAACTTGAGCAATGAAGTGTCAGTCTATTAGTTTTACAACAGTCTAATTCAACTTTCAAAAATATATCCATATGCATTTGTAAACTTGTAGTAGCATTTAATTACAACAGATGACCCTTTCCTAGAGTAAGACAAGGTAAATGGCTTTTGGGCACTCACAACCACCCTTGCATTTCCTTTCCTGGGACCCTGAAATGTCTTTGTAAAATGTTCCAGGATTGCTTCTCGGTTGACGTCGCAAAGTCGAGATAAATCTCTAACCACTCGATTCTCTTCGGTGTAAATAATGATATCCAGGAATCTGCTTTGCGAATGGGCGACACCGTAAGTTGACCTTGCCTTCTTAACCATATGCATAAGAAAAGCGAACAATTGCACTGGCAAATCCCTTGTAACTTGGACAGTCCAAGGATTACGGGCTTTATTCCGGGAACTGACTTCATTTTCAAACAGGACAAAGTTATGAACATCATTACGCAGAGGGCGTAGGATCTTCGTGGCTTCATTTATCACATTAGCCGCCATTTTTAACTTAAATTTCATATCAATACCGCTGGCTGAACATAGAGCTACAGCAGGCGCCTAACTGCACCTTTGAGACGCGCGCTGGCCCGGCGTGGTGGAGTCTTGTACGGGCGGTTACGGGCGGTTCAGGTGTCAATGGGTTAATAGAAAATATATTTTGGATTCAGTGGTCATAAAAAACAGCTTGATATCAAATTACATTTCACAGTGCATAAAACAAAATTGTGTATTTGCGACAACACTTTGAAGAAACTGTGAAGCCTGGAAAAAACGTATTATATTATATAGATGGCAAAATCAAAGCATTTTTTTAAAAACCAGCTTTCATTTCGATTTGGTCTTGAAATCAGGGAGAGGTTTTAGTGAATGCTCACACAACGTTTATTTAAAAAATGTTTGACAAATTTATAGCAATTATCACCAAAGATTTGAAAAGTTAAAAAAATATACCGGATCTCCTGAATGCGATTTCATTTATTTATTGTTTTTATTACCTGTTAAGGTGGCTCCAAGTAGTTTTTGTTAGGTCACACTTCCCTTTTTTGAATGCGCCTATACATAATATTACTTAAGCTCAATGAATCTGAATTTGAAACCAGATGTTAGCCTTGGATGAAAGTTTTGGATGATGCTCTTTTTATGCTAATCAACGTTTCCATAGCAACGGTAAATAAACATGGCGAAAAACAGTTTTTCCCAATTATCTTTCGATTTTGGGGCTACCCGCGACAAGCGAATAAATGCGCTATAATCTACACAGTGTAGCACACTAAATGGGAAAATTTCAAACAAACTAAACTGTTCGATTTTGAATAAATTGCTGAAACATTTTTAACACGTGTTTTTTTCATGTTTGAAATATAAGTGGTCAAAACATTCCACAGGTCTCACAAATTATCATTAAATTACCACAAAAAGTTTCCTCAGACTTAAATTATTACTCCCTGCAAATAGCTCTGATTTAATAACTCCTCGGCAGGAAAGAGATCGAGCTTTTCATTCAAATGCAGTTTTGCTTCACGTTTTCACTCTTTTTAAACTACATTTGAATGATAAGCTCGATCTCTCTATTGCCAAGGAATTAGTCAGAGCTATTTGCAAGTCTGAGGAAACATTCTGTGGTAAAGTAATAATAATTTGTGAGACCTATGGAATGTTTTGCCGTTTATATTTCAAACATGAAAAAACACGTCGGTTAAAAATGTTTTAGCGATTTATTTAAAATCGAACAGTTTAATTTGTTTGAAATTTTCTAATTTAGTGCGCTACACTGTGTAGATTATAGCGCATTTATTCGCTTGTCGCGGGTAGCCCCAAAATGGAAAGATATTTAGGAAAAACTGGTTTTCGCCATATTTGTTTACCGTTGCTATGGAAACGCAGATTAACATAAAAAGAGCATCATCCAAAACTTTCATCCAAGGCTAACATCTCGTATCAAATTTAGATTCATTGAGCTAAAGTAAGATTATGTACAAGCGCATTCAAAAAGGGAAGTGTGACCCAAAAAAACTACTTGGAGCCACCTTAATTTAGGGCCTACAAAAAGTTAATGGCAATCTGGGAAGGAGGGGGTCTCTGGGTCAAAAATCAAGGTGCGAGAGTGGGTCTAGCTGGCAGAGAAATCCAGGCGGGGGAGGAATAAAAAAAAAATCTTGCATCCGTCGGGGGGGTAGGGATTTTTTCTGGAATAACCTATTTTACACAGGTTGCATGCACTTTAGTAACACAGGAATACCAATTCTTTATCTTGATTATCAATTTTCTTTTTACAGCATTAACCACATGCAGTCCTCGACTACCTATTTTTCTCCAAACTACATTGTACTGCTTCTGTTTTGCTCTGCAGAATCTTTTTATCCAGTTTAGTTGTACATTTGACGATATAACATGAAAATTAAGTAAACACAATTCCGTTATTTTGACGGGACAGTGTCCCTTTAAGTCTAAGAAAACAAACAATCCAACTTTTTTCAATTAAAAAGATATTTTTTTAGGACCGTCAAAGGATCATTGATAGTATTGCTAACTGATACCATGAATGGTATCGTGATAATATTATCATGGGTATACAGAGGAGGAATTTCTATTCAGAATATAGGCGGATTTCAATTTTAAACACCTTAGAGTCTTCAATCAAAGAAATCTTTGTCTTAACCCTCTAATCAAGGAACGCCAGACTCATTAATAACAAAAACTGAAATCCTCTTCAAGGCAAACAGCCTAAACAAAATCTTCAAATCGCTTAAATGCGCCTTTTTGAGCCAAAACGACACAACGTGAAAGAAAACTGTTTACTTTTAGCCGCAATATACAACTTATGATATTTCATGATACCAAGGCCGGTAATGAATTTCCCAGTTATGATATAAGAGATAATAAAAAACCAGACTCTTTACAACAATTAGGGATTTTCCTTAATTGAAAGCTGTCAAATAAGCGAGCGTTTGGTACCAAACACCAATAACTTAACATTAAATTAAAGAAAAAAGAAACGTCAAAAGCTAATTTTGAAAATGGTGTAGTTGTGTCAGCAGCAAGAAACCAATGTTGAAATGAGCCTGCAGTGAGTAAACTACTGTTTCAGTCTCTTTCTTTATTTGAAACTGATCACGTTTCGGGAACGAAAGAAAGGCTAATTGGGATCTTTACAAACGCAGCTGCAGTAGCTCGCATCAAGTGTAATGAAATATTCAGCTAGAGTATCCAAAGCCGATTAAATCGATCGATTATAAAACGAAAAGACTTCTCTTACATAAGCATTATGGTTTGAACAAGAACTTGCTTTGTTCTATTTTAGTTTATATATTTGCGCCTTGTTAATAATATTTTACTGATATAACGAAGATAAAAAGTTAACCATTAATATTAAAAATGTTGGCTAGATTCTTTCAAATTTAAAGCGGAGTAGATTGGATATGCACTTTATATTTGATGATACAATATCTACAGAGAATTGAACGTTCTAGAAAGCCTAGCAGTTTTCTTTTTACCAATAGAATTTTTTGGTTAAGCTTAAAACGTTTGCCTTTTCAGGCTTTAAATTCAATGTATATCCGTAATATCTCTCTGCGCTATGCGTCATATTTACAAGTGAACTTGTAATAAAAATACAATGAGATGTTTTTTTAGTATTGGAAAATCACTAACAGACCTTTTTAAGTTCACATTGACAACGTGGAGATTTTGTTTCATCATAAAAAGGGAAGTAAATACAGTAACTTACCTTCTAATGAGCTTGCAGAAAATAGATGAGGGTATTGCCAAAGGAAGAAAATGAGGCCAAGACGGATCTTGCAAGATATGTAGTACATCGCTTAAGTTAGGACAAGAAAAGTACGCCCCTTAAGTGCGCCGATTTGTTTGTTCTGAACCTGAAATTGAGGAAAAGTTAGCGTTATTTTGGACAAAGACCTACATAATAGTTACCCAGTATGTACACTTTATATACGCATATCACTGAAAAACTTACTTTACATTGTTTGTGTAAGGTATAACTATATTCATGCGAAATAATACATTTCAGCACTTGCTTGGCAAATCAATCTTGTTACCTTGATTTGCCAAGACGACTGGACCTCGACTTCACAAATCGTATGCCCAATATACACAGCTACAATATTAGTTTAGACGAGGTACACGAGGCGAATAATGAGCTAAATCTCAAGTATTCATCTGTATCGAATACACTTTGTTTAGTTTCTATGTTTTTTGTTGATTAGCATGACGATCCCTGATAGGCAGCTGCACCCGGATTTATACATTATAGATACTAAATTGCTTCCTAGCGTCATATGAATTTTCTTCTGTAAATCGAACATTAAAAATTAAAATAAATTGTTTTTACGTCGTAATGCAAATATTCTACTCTAAATTAAAAAAGGGAAACAACATGAACAATAAAAGCAAAGAAAAGATCCATCGCAGGGATGAACGTATGGCAACTGCGAATAAGGCCTATATTCTGGATCGAAGCCATGACCTCCGCGATACCAACAACCTTCTACATAATATGAGATGGATTTCATGATTTTTTCTGAAGGGATTTTGTTCAAAATTAATTTTAATTTTTTTTATCTGCGTACGTTCACAGTAATTAAAGTTTTGAACATACTGCTGGGGTGAATATTTCGAGGCAGCATGTGCACATGCCCAGTGTGTGTCATGCTTATGACCACGATCATGGTTATATTTGTTTACGTTTTAGTCCTAGATGCTCTAAAGATTGAAGCAGAGCCAAAAACTTTAATTTTATGTTGAATTATGTGATTTCATAGTTTTGTAATTTCATTTGATACAAGATTTAATCTTTCGGCATGCACTCTTGTTCATATGCCATCCTACAGATCTGAAGATTATGCCGCTGCTAGAGTACGCATGGCCGATCTGGGGAGGGTTTCCAGCTTACCTTCGGACAAGAGCTTCAACTGGAGAGTGCAGATATAATATGCACGGCTGCCATTAGCAACAGAGTATAGTCTCTAGCAGTTACAGTCCGACGATTATTCATGCAAATCGTATCGTTGAAAAAGAGAAAAGACTGTAACATTTGTCTTAACTACTGTGGACGAAGACTAAATATTGAATGGGTGTTCTGTTAAAATAATTGTTTTCCTTTAATTAAGAAAAAAAGAATATTTCATTTTCATTTTTGTGAGATCTAGATTAAAATAAACTACTTTGTTTGCAGCATCTAATAGCGGAAACGATTAAGTACAAGCTAATCAGCTAAGCGGAAGGGGACGTTAGTATCCTCACTGCCATAATGACAAACACTGCATTAACCAACCAGGTAAAAAAGACCTTTATTTATTTTCACTTTTGCGAATGAGACAATGTTTACCGTAATTGCCAGACTGCTCGTATACTTTATTGTTTTTCTCATTTTGAAATTGAAACAATAAGTGCAAGTGAGAGCTGCCAATTAGACTTTGTCCAAAAGTATACATGGAACCGCTTTTTATTCTGACAATATATTGAACCCTTACACAGTGCCCGAAGCCCAGCTACATAAAATAACTCAATATTGGGTGGGATCTTCTGCAACCGTTTCCTTAGTTCCGAATAATTTTCTCCCGCTCTCTTTGTGTTCCTATAATCATCAGTCAATGTATTCGATCTTCAGCCGAGTTATCCATGATGACAGCGCGCAAGAAAATCCTCCGAAACACAGGGAATGGTTGTAAAAAACAATTGCAAAACACTTAAACTTAAGTTGCTTTATGCAACCGGACCCTGCACCACGGCATACGGTAGTGATACGTCTGGAGAAAACCGACTAGTCGCTTTGGCTAAAAGAGACGAAATGGGGAATTTTTTGGCAAAATAGACTGGGGACAAATGAATAATTTAATTTATGGTTTTTATATTTGAATCACTGAAAATTAAGTGGATTTCAGACTGATCTCTTCTAGTCATGGAGTTAAATACAATCGCTAACAACCATATTTACCAGTTGTACACACTTGCTCTTATCCGCGAGTGCCAATTCGTTAATACAACATTTTCCAGTTCTTTAGCAGTTTTGAACTGTTTCTATTTAATTATTTACCTTTTCCGCATGTAGAATATGCTCCACGAAGTCGCCAGTGATATTTTGTTCAAAATTTGCTTAGCTATATTAAATATATCCAGTGATCAATGTAAACTCAAGTCAGAAATTTTAGTGGATATGATAAATAATTGTGTTTCTATGTGTGCGGATTAAATTAGATGTAATCCAATTAGATATAATGTTTGACCTTATACATGTAGATATTAAAGGATCCTCGCGCTTTAAAAGGCCTTGGACTTTGACAAGCTCCTTTGCCCTTAATAAACGACCTGCTGATTTTTTAAATTGTAGAGGCAGAAACCAATCCCACAATTTTTTGTTCCGTCAAACAGAAGATAAAATAGTTTTTACGTAATTACAGTTTCATTAAATTAAACGAATTGAATGGAATCAAAATGAAAAAGGCTTGGTGCCCTCTAGGGAGATAACAATTATATTCACAATCATAGCCAGCAAAAGAAATCATTTCGACGACAACAGCTTATTCTCCTAAAAGGACGCCATCTTGGAAATGACTCTGACCGGAAATACTGGGATGTTGGCCAAAAAACAATTGATCATTCACGTTGCTATAATATGATTATGTCGTTAAGGTTTTCGCAGAATTTTAAAATTATTTATAGGCTGCCTTAAACAGATCTATTTGTATTCAACAATTTTGAGTGTCTAACTAACGTGGTATTTGCATTTTTGTACCGTTTTTGTTGTTCTAAAGGTTAGGTTTATCTGACTTACAGTTTCTGGCAACTGACGGTCCGTAACAGTACGACAGTATTGTGTGTTTGGTTATAGGCTTAGGAGATCTGGTACCGAAAAGAAAATTAGCAATTACCTAACAAGGTGGATCTTCTTTTTAAAGAAGAACTGAAGTAAAAAATCGAACTTTCTTTAAACATTTTTTTTAGATAGTCTGACATATCTTTAATCACGTTTCGGTAGCCATTTTTGCTCGTTTATCATTTTTGGCAAAAAAAAAATAAAATTAGGTTTGTTTGAAATGAAGCTTTTCCCGCTTTTAGGCCTTACCATTGCAGGTTCAAGGTAAGTGTCAGCCGGCGGCGGGTCATGACGAAGCATGTTGTGTGTTCGTGGATAACGCTTTTTTTTTTTCACAAGTACGAGTGGAGTACAGCCAAGGTATCCTCCTGGCGAAGAATCAGACGATTCAGAAGAAGAAAGCGACGTAAGCGACAGTGAACTCGATCTCAATAGAAGCGGAATCGGGAACAGCGAATAGCGCATTTGTGAAGGATATAAAGCAATTTCAAAAATTTCATTCGTGTGGTCTTAATTTCCTAGTTCTCAAAAGGTGATTGAGCTGAATTCCTACAATGTGTATAACATCTTTAGTCGATCGATCGCTATGTTTACTTTTGTATACTTGCTTTGTCGAGTCGACAGGAGTCGTCGTTTTATATGGCTCTCCGTCTTTATTACAAATCATGCCAAGTTCAGGATTGTTTGCCGCGATACTGATGTATTAAATACTGCTCTTGAAGCAATTCACAATGTACGCTGCAATCCCTTGCCAGACCCCATCGAGAACAGTTCAGTTGTTTTAAGATATTCCAGTGATTTTAACATGTGTTGTGCAGAATATTTGAAACGAACTTCCGGAGGAAAGTGCCAATATGCCGGATTTAAGCATGCATAAATCGAAGTGTATTAATTTTTCGAGGTAAACAATCCAGTTATTGGCATGCCCACGGAAGCTTATCGGATTGATCAAACTATTGATTCCTCTCCTCATGTTCTTGACAGAACTGAACATCAGTCTGGCGCAGTAAAGGCTCTTCACCTTCACAAATACACCATTGGCAAATTATTATTCAACCCTTGCGAAATAACTCTTGGAATTCCTAGGAATTCCTAGGAAAACATTCCTAGGAATTCTTAGGAATTTCTAGGAATTCCTAGGAATATGAGGTGTGAATTTTCACGGTAAATTCGGACTCATTTCCTAGGAATTCCTAGGAATTCCTAGGAACATCCCAGCTTGAATGGAGCCTTGGAATCCTAGAAATAACCGGGAACAGGAGCCTATTAATTATTGGAATATCTGGGAATTTTTTGTAACGTCTGAAAATAACATTCAACTTCTTGAAATAAAACTGTGGATTAGAAATCTCTGAGATCTTAAACATTACACAATAACCCACATTATAATTATTTATTAGTCAACTGCAGACAAATTTGAACTTTTACAATGTTGAACTTTCTTAGTTTATAGTACATTGCTTATCTACAAAATACAAAATATATACAGTCATATTTTATACTAATTTTCCTTCATACATGTAGAAGCTTCAATTAATAAATATAACTGTTATTAAATGTTCGTTTAGTTTTACGAAGCGCTTCTGGTAAGCGATGTTGATTTGGCTTAGACTAATTTGCTAAGTCTCTGTATACTACGCGAGCGACTCCGTCATTTCGTGACACTTAGACATCTTTTGCATCAAAAAATACTCCCGTACGGCCAACTTCGATTTGTTATTCGTACGGGAGTCCAAAACTTTTGAAAATTTTCGATGTTATTATTCACTTTTGCCAATCCATAATATTGTACATTTGTTTAGATTCACGAAGCGCTTCTTGTGAGCGATGTTTATTCATCTACGCGAAGGAATCTCGTGAAAAATTTCTAAGTGTCACGAAATGGGTCACTCGCGCACACAGACTCGGCAAATTAGTCTGAGCCAAATCAACATCGCTTACCAGAAGCGCTTCGTAAAACTAAACGAACATTTAATATTGTGGACCAACAAAAGTGAAGAATAACATTGAAAATTGTCGAAAGTTTTGGACTCTCGTATGAATAGCAAATCGAAGTCCGCGTACGGGTGCCGTACGATGAATATAATAGCCACTGCTGCTCGTATCTGTCAAATTATTGCATGTTAAGTTGTAGTTTTGCTGTAATCTTAGTGTGGAAAAACAGTTTTCAAAAGACTAAAGCTTAAAATGCCTGCATCTGAGTTCATAATTTTAACGGATCAAGAATCATCTTATTAAAGACTTTAATACTATAAAGCCAAAGCTTTAAAATCGGTTGAGTAAGCTGACTGTGTTGCTTTAAAACTTCACCAACGATTCATTCTTTCACTTACCCAAATTTAAAAAGAAAGTTATCCATATTTGTGTTCTAAAAGGTTCTTTAGCCGTCACAGTTTTCTCCCAGCATTTGAATTTCTTGAAAAACGAACTCACTGAGTGCCACGAGTGCCTGCTCAAAAGGCTAAAACTGCTGACCGCGGGCTCACTTTCCCCAGATTCGCTCGGCCAGCTTCTCACGTTTCAAAAGCAAGATGGTGGAATTGTTGAGGCCATTCACCATGATTTTCTACAAAATCTGGTTTAAAAAAGTAACTAGGAATTGCTTAAACAAGTCGAAGGGTAAATTGAGGAAATATTCTCCCTGTAAAGGTTTGGTTGAAATGGATTTCCACTGTGAATTTGAAGTACATGTACACTGGACGATTGTAACAGGATCTGAACGAATACAAGATTGATTTAACTCGGTTTCTTCTTCTGTTTTGTGTTTGAGCTTAACAAAAGGTAAATTGTACGTCTAAGATTTAGGTTTAATTTAATATTGAATAAAAAGCTAATTTATCCTATTGAAAATTCAGTGAATGGAACATAAGTAAAACATGACTCCAGCGTGCTGTATTATAAAGAAACTATTAAATGTCATATCTGCCAGAATTCAGAATGACTGTCAAAAGTTCAAGTATTATCTGAATATATATTTAATTTCAGCTTTCATTAGAGATATAATTGTTACTTATAGATTCTATGAGACTTTAGAACTGACTTAAAAATTTAATCAAATATCACATATGTGATCACACTTTTATTTTTGCATGGGTTACAACTAAGTATATTATTGATTGTATCTTCCTATTAATTGACCCAGTGACCTTTAAGTTTAAGCGTTAATAATATCACTTTTTCTTAAAAAGCAAAGTGAGTGGACCAAATTTGTATTCCAAGAAATTCCCAATATTTCTCGCTTGTGTTTTGGCCATTCCCAAACAATCCCAGAGATTCCAAACACATTTCATTTTCAATCTTGGAATTATTTGGAATTCCTAGGAATTCCCACAAATTCCCAGTCATGTTTTGAACCATTCCCAGATATTCTTAGAAATTCCAAGTTTTTGGATTTTGTATAATTTGCATGTCTTGGAATAACTTGGAATTCCTAGGAATTCCAAGGAATTCCTAGGAATTCCCAGAGTTCTGAGAATTAATTTCGCAAGGGAAGTTCTGTTACATGTATGCATCGTTTTATTCTTACGGATCAACTAGTTCTTTACATCATATTGATTAGAAAAGACCCTTATTTGCATATACTTTCAACACACATTTACATATGCGACTACACAAAACTAGTTTCGTCAAAAGACCTCGTCAGTTGGTAGTCATATTTGTTTGAATATGAAACGACTTCATGTAGCAATGCATGAAAACTAATCCCCGTAACCAGGTAACGAAAAATGAAATAAAATAACATAATGAAATAGTGTAACGCAATAACAAAGTATACGACAATATAGTAAACATTTCGCAATTGTTACATGAAGTCACGCTGTCCGTAGCTTTAGTTTAGGAGTATCTGTTCTCTACTCCGTGATAACAGTCCTTGGGATGCGGGCATAATTCCATTCACTTTTGGAGTTGATTAGTTCACTTTCCTTAACCTCATTGATCAAGACCGCCTCTGTGATTTGCCTCAACATCGCATCGTGACGAAACGTTCCTGTAACATTCATGGCGAATTCCGGAATATCACCTCCATGTTTATCACATGAATGTCTCCACATTACTGAACTTTCCTCTCGCTGTTCCAGAGCACTTCGGTGTTCCTTTCCGCGAGTGTAAGCACTTCTTGATGTTTCTCCGATGTACTTATGTCGGCAAACTTGACACACCAGCTCATAAGTAACACCGGTACTACGGCAAGATCCTTTCCCTCCTGTTCGGCAAACCAGGCAGTCGTTGTTATGCAACATCTCAAGGGAAAATTGGCGAGGGCCACCAAAGGGTATATCTAATCAGTGAACAAGGTAAGAAATCGGCTTAAAGTAATTTGACGTATGAAGAACAAAGAGGGTTGAAGTCTTTAAAGGACAAAAAAGATGTTGTTGTCTATCAGACAGACAAATCTGGGAGGTTCGCCGTAGACACCATGAATAACTATCGGGTCGCATGTCAACCACATGTAGAGAATGATCCCACTGTTACAGAAGAATTACACAAGAAAGCACAGACAGAGGCTAATGCACATTCAGTTCTATGGGTGAGAATCCTGAATGCAGGCGAAGGAGTTGGAGGACAGGCGAGAATCAAAAGCAACATGTTAGTTGGCGATTGCACACTTGGCATGCTCCCTTGTATACGCTGAGGAAAGATCACAAGACCACAACTGATCAGAAAATTAAGAGTAAAGTGATCCTGGATGAAAACATCGCTGAGTTAGAGAGAGATATCAAAGCGGATGAAAGAGGCATGTTTTTGATTTAATCGGTTGGGAACAGCATTCACCCATCCATCGAGTTAGAAGTCGATTACCCTTCAAGACATGAAGATGGAAAACTACCCATACTTGATTTGAAGGTTTTGATAAAGGAAAGAAAGAGAGGGGCTAGAAATGAAGAGGAAAGAGATGTCAGTGTGATTTTGCATGAGTTCTATTCCAAGGATGTTGCATCGAAATCCGTAATCAGTGCAAGATCAGCACTACCGTGGAGCTGTAAGAGCACGATACTCACACAAGAAGTGTTGCGAATTCTTCTCAACTGTAGTAGAAAGCTCCCTTGGAAAACTGTTGTTGGTCACGTAAACCACATGATGCTACGCCTCCAATACTCTGGCTATGATCGGAAATTCCGAACGGAGGTCGTACGATCGGCTATGAACGCCTACAACCGTTTGATAGAGCTGGATGCGAGTGGTGAGAAACTACTGTATAGGCCAAAAGAATGGAGACGGTTAGAACGGGCACAAGAGAAACGGAAGAAACGTGAAACCTGGTACAGAAAAGGGGGATTCAACACAGTGATTTTCGTACCAGCAACGCCAGGGTCTCAGCTGAAACACCAGTATATGAAGGAAATTAAGGAGACAGGGTTCAAAATCAAGGTCATCGAACAGTCAGGTGTGACTGTCAAGAGCATGTTGCAAAGGTCAGACCCCTCTAAAGAAAAGCAGTGCCGAAACAACGACTGCCTGGTTTGCCGAACAGGAGGGAAAGGATCTTGCCGTAGTACCGGTGTTACTTATGAGCTGGTGTGTCAAGTTTGCCGACATAAGTACATCGGAGAAACATCAAGAAGTGCTTACACTCGCGGAAAGGAACACCGAAGTGCTCTGGAACAGCGAGAGGAAAGTTCAGTAATGTGGAGACATTCATGTGATAAACATGCATGGAGGTGATACATGTATTCCGGAATTCGCCATGAATGTTACAGGAACGTTTCGTGACGATGCGATGTTGAGGCAAATCACAGAGGCGGCCTTGATCAATAAGGTTAAGGAAAGTGAACTAATCAACTCCAAAAGTGAATGGAATTATGCCCACATCCCAAGGACTGTTATCACGGAGTAGAGAACAGATACTCCTAAACTAAAGCTACGGACAGCGTGACTCCATGTAACAATTGCGAAATGTTTACTACATTGTCGTATACTTTGTTATTGCGTTACATTATTTCGTTATGTTATTTTATTTCATTTTTAGTTACCTGGTTGCGGGGGATTAGTTTTCATGCATTGCTACATGAAGTCGTTTCATATTCAAACAAATATGGCTACCAACTGACGAGGTCTTTTGACGAAACTAGTTTTGTGTAGTCGCATATGTAAATGTGTGTTGAAAGTATATGCAAATAAGGGTCTTTTCTAATCAATATGATGTTGAGTAACACTTTCTTGGCTTCGGCAAACAAAATTTCACAGAAACTAGTTCTTTGAAAACTCGCAATTGGTTGAAAGTTATCAGTATTTCATTAAATCTGAGAAACTGTGAATTTTAAGAGAGTGTCCACGATAGGACAAGGCAGGAGGTGATAATACTCAAATCACCGATTTCGCTCAAACTTGGCACAAAGGTTGAGGGTCATGAGTAGATACATGTACCAAAATGTAAGGTCAAATTTTTTTATTCTTTCTGAGTTGTAGGGTCCCCCCCGAAAAATGGCTGTTTCGCACAAATTTATGCATATTAATTAGCTAAATTTAGTCGAGTGGTAAGACAACAAAAATAGCAGCCTGGTAATAAAAACTACTAAATCGTATTCTATATTGATCAGTCTTGTAGCAAAATGTGTTATTGGAATCGGTTGCTTTGATTTGCTGCTTTCCTAATACCGAAAGTGAAGGGCATATTTGGTCATTTTCACGAGACGCCAAAATTAGGTCATTTTAGATCTTAATATCTCCAATGGGCAACAAGCTAACAACGTAGTTTTAATACCAGAAGTAAGAAGTATCTTTATGCTTTCGAAAAATATAATAAAATTTTTGGGCAACTAAATAGCTTTTTAGTATGAAGGAATTTTTGCATCTCACTCAACGATTTCTGGCGATTTCATCAAAATTCGGTAATTAAAAAAAGTGGTTTAATTTTAATGAAATTGCAAGAAAAAGACAGCAAATGCTCAGCTAAGCATCACTCTGCTTAAAACAATGCTAGAATTAGCAAGAAAAAAGTTTGGAAGCACATTTCATGAGGTTTGTAAATGAGGGATTCTGTCTTTCATACTTCATTTTCAATGCAAAATCTCTCTACAATAACTCTGAATTTTACTTTCAGGCACAATAAGAAACACAAAAAAGCAAAGGCTGATACATACATGTCATTTAAGTGCTTCAGACTCATTGTTAGGGTCCACTGCGATCCGGCCAAATCCAGTATATTTTTTAAAAGTTCGATCTCCTTATTCAGCTCTTCGTCGATATTTATTGTGCAGTTCATCGCTGTTGACTTTGCTATGAGAATATTCATTGCTACCTTGTTGTAATAGCTTTAGTTTATGCCAGTAAGAGTGAGACAAATAAGTTATAAAACCACGGGAGAACCATAAACGCCATCGGAAACTGTCAACATAATGTTTGGAAAACATTCTTCGCCATTTTGAAGTTAAATTTTTGAGCCTGCGTTGTGGTCAGTATGGACAACCTACGGTGGCCCACAAGTGCACACCGAATTCCAGAAAGTCACACCGAATTCAAATTAGTCACACCGAATTCAAATAACTCACACCGAATTCAAATTAGTCACACCGAATTCAAATAAGTCACACCGAATTCAAATAAGTCACACCGATTTCAAATAAACTCACACCAAATTCAAATAAACTCACACCGAATTCAAATAAACTCACACCGAATTCAAGTAAGAAAAAAAAAAGTAAACTCACGCCGAATTCAAGTAACGAGCTACGCCTGGGTACGAGCAGTCAGGTGACCGCAAGGTATCCTGGTACCAATCCCGGTATCCTCTTGGCTTCTTCTTCCCGCGATTTCAAGATGGCGGCGCCAAACTCGACAACATCGCTAAAATGTGAAGTTTGCACAGCAACAGTGACGCTTTACAGCAAGTTTTGTGCCACCTGTGGTGCTGAACTTGATAAAGAAACACAAGCACTGAAATATTATTTCAACGAAGGATACGAGTATGAGGTTATTCTGTGCTTTTTGCTGAAATACCATGGAATAGAAATGAGCCTGCGAACGCTCAAGGAAAGATTCAAGTCACTTGGCCTTCGACGACGGAACCTATTGGATTCAAATGACCAGGATATCAGAGCTAGAATACAGGAGGAGTTAGATGGGCCTGGTTGCTTAAAGGGGTACAGGAGCATGTGGCATACTTTGCGCCGTAAGGGTTATCAGGTGTCGAGGCAAGCGGTGGCGACATGCTTACAAGAAATGGACCCTGAGGGGTGCGAACGAAGACGAAGGCGGAAGCTCAAAAGAAGAGTTTACACTAATCCAGGGCCGAACTACTGTTGGCATATAGATGGGTACGACAAGTTGAAACCTGACGGCTTCCCAATCCATGGCTGTATCGACGGTTACAGCCGAAAGATAATATGGTTAAGATTGGATAGAACGAACAATGATCCCGTAGTGATCGGGAGATATTATATGGATGCTGTGAAGGAATACGGAGGATGCCCCATGAAGGTTAGAACTGATTATGGCACTGAAAACGGCCTTGTAGCAGCAGCACAATGCTATTTCATTGGCAATGATCTGGCACATATTTATGGAACCTCACCTCATAACCAACGAATAGAAGGGTGGTGGTCGTACCTAAGACAACACTTAAGTACTTGGTGGATGAACTTTTTCAAGGACTTACTGGAACAACAAGTCTTCACTACTGGTAATGAACTACAGATGGAGTGCTTGTGGTTCAGTTTTTCCGGGCTCATTCAGCAAGATTTGGATAGCGTAAAAGTACACTGGAACAGCCACTACATCAGAGAGTCGCGCCATGACACTGTAAAAGGAAGACCCAATGAGTTGTTTTACCTACCTGAACTGCGCAATACTGAGGACTTTCTTGCTCCTGTCAGTGCACAGCAGTGTGACTATATCACAGAGAATTACCTTGCCCTTGCAGAGAGCACCAATGAATACCAGGAGTATTTTCAGTACGCCTTTCAAGCTGCAGGACTTTCCAACCCCCAAAACTGGCGGGAAGCCTTAGACTTGTATCATAATCTTTACAGGTATGCATCCAGTTGACTATTTCAGAGTCAGACACACCTGCCCTGACTCATTTATTTGAATTGTAATGAAGATTGGCAAGAGAAAATGATGTATACCTGATTTTCTCTTGAGATCGGATAACAAGTTTGGTTTCAGAAGATACACTCGTTTCAAATCTGTATTATTAAAATTGTTGTTGTATGTGGGGCAAACGTGTCTGATTGTCCAATTGGAAGCTACGACACTTGATTGGTTTTCCTTCACTGTCAGGCAACCAAACTTCTGTTAAGTTGTGTTGGGTTCAAGAGGGGGGCGGGCGTGTAACCACATGGTCATTGGTATGACATCATTAAAACAATAAATCATTCCCACCTTGAAATGTTTTTGTCATGGGTCATTTTTTGCCTCCATAACATAACGACAACGAAGCCCTTTGTAAATGTAAACATAAGACTTTCTTCAAAAGGTTGTAAAACTGTTCTTTTATTGTTTTTTATTGTTGGTAACAGAAAGATCTGAGTTCTTCATATACAGTAAAACCCGGCGTATAAGAACCTAGATTTTAAGAACCTGTTAGGCTGAAATTTTCAATTTAGATATAAGAACCTGTTTAGGATAACTTGCAAAAATCTAGGTTCTTATACGCGGAGTTTTACTGTAGGTAACGTCTCCTTCATCAACGTTTTATGTGTAACAATTATCTTGTAGTAACAGTAACAATAACATATATTAGACAATAAAAGCACTTTCTGTTTGATTTACAAGTGTTTCATGCAGTATTCTTAGGCCTTTACAGTTTATGGAATATAATATCTTTAGCAGCCCTACTGACTTTTTTCTACATCCAGGAATGTTTTCTCTCCCCTGGTAAACTAAACAACTGGACTTGGTCGTTAATGGTTAAGAAATCTCAAGAGCTTTGCAGCATTACTCGGGTAACACTTATCATAAAGTACTGTAACATTCAACTAATTTATTAGTAAGCATTACTGCCGACCACACCAATGTCAACTAACAAACTGAAACTTGAGTGTTTTTACATAACCCGTGAACACTGTGTGACAATTACTGTGTGCAAAGTAAGCAAAAGGAAACAATGCAGTTAGTGTCTAATAGTGCGTACTAGACTTACTATTATTTTCACGGGTTAGGTAAAGTCACTCCAAAACATACTGCTTGAAAGAAGCCCTTCCCAAGCCCCAATGTTGTATTAACAGAAACTAGTCACAATGAATTAACATGAACTAATATATAAAAATTTGTACATACACTGAAAATTAAAACTTGTCCCAAGAAATGCAATAACAATACTTGTGAACAGTAAATAATTTTCTTGTTCTATCACTAACTTTTGTTACATGTGACCATTTTGTCACTTTTCAGTCAGTCAAAACCAACTGTGAGCAAGCCATGCCTAAATGGAAAATGTTTAAAACTCGTGATAAAAGTCCAGTCAGCCAGCACAAGAAAAATGTAAAATTATCTGAGTAAGTTATACAAGGCAGTCAATGCAATGCATGATACATTAGAAAAATAATACCAAACATATTTACTTCACTCTGTCCAAAGTCCCTGCCTTTGCAAATTGCAAAATTAGAATTGAAGTTGTGGCAGTGCTGCACCGACCTAGAATAATTTTATGCAATAAACACATAGTTACAAACAAAGATAATGCAATAGCCCATTGAAAGGATAGGACAAAGCTCTTAAAAGCTTGTAATTTTATTGGTTTTCGCATTACACTGTTCAGTCCTCTATTTACCCGTAAGATCGTCGTGAATGTCACAAGCAGCCGTCCCCCACCCCCACCCTTCCTGACGCCCGTCCCCTAAGTGCTTTTGTCCTCACCCCAGGACGCGTTCGCCTAAAAAACAAGATGGCGGCCACTCGTAACAATCGCAATCGCGACGATCTTACAGGAAAATAGAGGACTGTGAACAGTCTATGCCACCATTGAAATGACCACTAATGCGTATGAAATTGTGACTTGTGCAATCAATAAACATCGCATCTGCATAAACATAAGGATACATTTCATTTATATTTTCATTCTACGACTATCCCCTATCCAAAGTGAGTCAACAGATGAAGCAATCACCGCTGTGCAGGTGAAGCTGTTTAAGTCCGTAGATTACGGTATGAAAGGCTTGTATACACTTACCTACACCACACTTGGAACAAAAATTGGCCCCTTCTTCCAATGAATATCCACAGTTCGAACAGAACATGGCGGAAGAATTCCAGGGAAGAGGATACCGGGATTGGTACCAGGATACCTTGCGGTCACCTGACTGCTCGTACCCAGGCGTCGCTCGTTACTTGAATTCGGCGTGAGTTTACTTTTTTTTTTCTTACTTGAATTCGATGTGAGTTTATTCGAATTCGGTGTGAGTTTATTTGAATTCGGTGTGAGTTTATTTGAAATCGGTGTGAGTTATTTGAATTCGGTGTGACTTATTTGAATTCGGTGTGAGTTATTGGAATTCGGTGTGACTAATTTGAATTCGGTGTGAGTTATTGGAATTCGGTGTGACTAATTTGAATTCGGTGTGAGTTATTGGAATTCGGTGTGACTAATTTGAATTCGGTGTGAGTTATTTGAATTCGGTGTGAGTTATTTGAATTCGGTGTGACTAATTTGAATTCGGTGTGAGTTATTTGAATTCGGTGTGACTAATTTGAATTCGGTGTGAGTTATTGGAATTCGGTGTGACTAATTTGAATTCGGTGTGAGTTATTGGAATTCGGTGTGACTAATTTGAATTCGGTGTGAGTTATTGGAATTCGGTGTGACTAATTTGAATTCGGTGTGCACTTGTGGGCCACCGTAGACAACGGACTACCGAATTACCGGATCGACCGACTACGGACTACGCATAATATATCGGATAATTTCTTGTAAAACGCATACAGAATATAAAATTTTGATTGGTTAATTTTGAAAATTCTCTGTTTATAGTCAAAACTGAAGGACAGAAAACTTTGAAAATTTTTAAATTGTTGAGTTATTTGACACTAATCCTGGGTTAGCTTAATCGTGCTTTAATGGACTGGATAATTTTTTACAGTCGATTTTCAAACATTGATTTTTTCGAACTTAGAAATAAAGATTTGTGACCGGTAAAATTCAATACCAAAATGTCTGGAAAATCGGATGATTCCTTGAGGACAGCTATCTTTTGTTTGTCTTTTGCTACCAAAAGTAGCAAAATGTTTAATGTTTCATATGTTACAACTCTAGCGAAAACTATTTGCAATTTCAGCATTTTCCCTATAAATTTGAATTTTTAGTAGCGTCATAACCCAAACTATTTACCTTATCTTGCATAACGCATCACAGGCTATGTATTATAGATAAAATATTTCCGAAATGTTGTAAAAGCGCAAAAACCCAAGGGAGGAGTTGCAATCAACCCCCCCCCCCCCTGCCTTTTGGTTGCACTTGGATGAGTTTCGAGTATAGAGTAATAAGAAAAAGATTTTCGACGAATCATTCAAAAGGCAATGGACCTAACAAGTTATCTGTTTCCATGCCTGAAGGTTTGATTTGAGCCTATCATGTCTCATGCGCAGTAAATAATATACAGGTAACAATAAGATCCAAAAAGGTTTTGAATTCTTTTTAAATATGACTAACTAGATGCTTTTAACTATTATGTAGTAACATAGTTGTAGTATAACTTTTCTACCGATCCCTTACCTGGCCTTAACGGAGACGTGCGGCTCGATAGAGTACTTCACTAAAAATGGGGTTCTTGTCTCTTAACGGGGTCTCGATTCCATCACTTTTTGTCTTAAACGGGGTATCTTTTCATGGCCTAATGCCACAATCAGGATAAGCATATATATTAAGTTATACAAAATGTAGAAACCTAATCGCAAGCCGATTTTGAACTAGTATTTTGTTGGCGCTAACTTCCGTTAACTTCGGCATTCAAAATGGCAGAGAATGTTTACTTATGTCTCCGACCTTATGAGCTAGTCCAGATCCACTAATGGCTCATACTTTGTTTCACCCACAAACCAAAATGAAAGCAAAAACCAAAAAAAAAAGCAACGAAAAAAAACAAGACAAATGTCGAATTATTTTTAGAGCGGTCAAGGAATTATTCGATTTTCCAGACTCTTTCGTATTGAATTTTCTGGTCACAAATCTTACGTTATGGACTGTTTTCTGCAGTTCTAAATAATCAATATTTGAAAATCGACTGTAAAATTTAACCAGTCCAAATCTTATATCCTGTATACGTTTTACACCAAGTTATCCGTTATATTATGCGTAGTCCGTGGTCCGTACGAGTTGTCCGTCGATCCGTCGATCCGTCGATCCGTCGATCCGGTAGTCCGTTGTCCATACTGACCACAACACAGGCTCAACTTCAAAATGGCGAAGAATGTTTTCCAAACATTATGTTGACAGTTTTCGATGGCGTTTATGGTTCTCCTGTGGTTTTTTAACTTATTTGTCTCACTCTTACTGCATAAACTGGAGCTATTACAACAAGGTAGCAATGTATATTCTCATAGCAAAGTCAACAGCGATGAACTGCGCGATAAATATCGACGAAGATCTGAATTAGGCGATCGAACTTTTAAAAAATATACTGGATGGCCGGATCGCAATTAGGCTCAGTCTCCAGCCGTGGGTGTCTCGATGCGCCCGCGATATCTCCCGACCTCACGGCTGGGCGCACGGGTTTGGTTATTGTTTACATTGACCAATCAGAAACGAACCCGCCGAAATTTGCGGGGCATAAATAAGCGGGTATTTGCATAAATAAACAAAGATGGCGGACTATGCAAGCTTTAACAGGCGGGTTTGAAAATGCTTGCTCGTACGCGCTTCAGAAGTTTGGGTTTGATAATTTCAGGGAGAAACAGAGTCTTGCTATGAAGAAACTTATTTTGGGACGAGATGCATTTGTCATTCTACCGACTGGTTCGGGAAATCCTTAATTTTTCAAGCTTTTCCACTAGTGTTGGATCACTTCGAAGGAAAGCAAAGTTCGCATCAATCTATTCTATTATGTAAATGACGTGTCCATTTTCCGCATAATTGTAATGACGTCATGGACA